>JAANYP010009292.1:0-580436 GCA_020465985.1 Centrapalus pauciflorus
ATTCAAGCTGCTCAACAGTTTCATAAACAGAAAGTGCTGATTTTCAGGAAAGATATCTACACGAAGATTCCAGCATATCTACTATCAGAGAAGTCATAGTCCTTCAAGGAAACAAGTCCAAAAAAGCAATATAAATAGACAGAATATTGTATAGAAGAATATAGAAGTTTTCTACATATTTTGAGTCTGTAATTACTTTGTTGATTAAGTTTTCTCAAGCCTCTAAGGTTGTAAAACCCTAAGAACAGTCTGTGTTCTTCGTCTAATCAAAACAGATTAGAGGTGATTGTAATCATTGAATTCAGCAATACAAACAGTCTTGATTACTTCTTATGTTTTATGTTTCATTGGTTCTGAAAGTTTTTGTTAAAATAATTAAGTGTTATTCCGCAAACTTCTTAATTAAACTTTGATTCAAAGCAAGATTATTGATTTATACTCTGATAAATTTCAAATCAGTTAATCTTGGTTATTTAGTTTTAGATCCTGACAATGATTTTGTTAGAAAAATGAAACATCGGAATGGTTTAAAGTTTTTTGTAAAGAAAATCTAAAACATGAATGAGTCGTAATTTTTGTCATTCGGGAAAGACGGAAAGATAAAACCTGAATGGATTGCAATCCGTTTCGTTTGGAATTTATTAAATAGTTGAACAGTTTGTAATTTGTTTAATTCCAAATAAAAATAGTACAAATGAAAAGGTATTGCGACCCATTTTGATTTTTGGTTTTTTTAAATAAAAAAAATTATGACCCATTTAAATTGGAAAAACTAAAAACTGGAACTATTGTATCATGTTGTTTGGAAAAACTAAGAATACGATGGTTCGTAGTTTTTTCATTTGGAAAAAGTGAAAATTGAAAAGATTCGTATTATTTTTCGTTCATATTATATATAATTGTGAATGAATAATATAATATTATCTAACCGTAAATATTTAGAATATATATGTTAAAAAATTTATAAGGTTACGAATAATTACGAACAAATAAATTTCATGAATTAAAAAAGATAATTACTAAGATAGTAATGATATAAGTAAATAAATTAATAATAATAGATAAATAAAATCTAAAATTTTATTATAATATTTCTCAACAAAATTTTAAATATAAATTAGGTTTATTTTTGTGTTTATGAAATTTTAAAGAAACTAAAAAGTAGGTTTTAATTTGATATATTATTATAATTGATAAAAGTATGAAAAAATATTACTATTTTTGATAACTGAGAAGTTGTTGAGGTCTCCAATTATTATTATTGATAAAAAATAAAAAGTTGTTACTATAAATCATAAAAAATTAAAAGTCAATGTTATTAATAATTAAAAAATAAATAATATTACTAATAATGATAAAAATAACAAACATTGTTACTTATGTATTATTTTAAGGTAAACTATTTTGAAAGAACGAAAGCCGCTTCAAATAGCATTTCGTGTGAAAAATTTCTTTCCAACTCTTTGCCAAAGCAACCTGAATCATTAGGTTTGGAGAGTAATAGCATACTATCTCTGAAGTTTGAGCATAGTCTCCCATCATTTCTTGCAAAATCAAGTTCCAAAGGCCATAATTGGTGACCGGTGTTTGAGCATATTTTCATCGGGAGCATCTTGCTGTAGGAGGTAGGCCGTTCCTTGTGATCCCAAGCCAAGAAATATTACTACAAACAACAAATAAACGTTAGAAGTGGACCTAGGGCTTGCGCTCCGGAATCCACCTCCGACGCTCAAGTCAGTATTTATACAATAACAAATCCAAATATAAGTATAATAAAGAGAAATGAGGACGAGAACATCATGTGGAAGGTAAGTTTCGCATGTGGAAGGTCGCTGCCGGGAAGACAGCGGCAGACGGAGGTGAACTGCTCTATCATGTGGAAGGCAAACTGCAGTGACATGTAGAACTCCAACTGCAGTGTCATAGGGAAGGTAAGCTGCAGTGGCATGCAGAGTTCCCCCTGCAGTGACATCTAGAAGGTAAAATGTTAATAGGGGAAGAAGATGGTAAATGATGGAGTAGAGAGCACTTTCTCTCTCCTGTGTTCTCTCTCAATCGTTGGTTCCTAGCCAGAATCCCCTTAACCTTATTTACTTTACCCTTATTTATAGAACATGGGTTGGGCTTTTAGGGTTTTATAGTCAATAGGGCCCAAAACTACATATTTATCAAGTTTGACCCAGACTATAATCAGCCCATACAAACAAGTCCCCCCAGTCCGAAGTGATTGACATTTTATCAATTATTCGGACTGATCCAAGTTAGTTCTTACCTGATAACTTTGTTGATGTTGAAATAATGTTTGTCACTGTTTGAAACTTCACCAGTGTATCATTAGAGGGATGTTAGGAATATTAATAATGGATAGTGGTAATCAATTTGGTATGTGTGTATCAACCTCTGTTCGGGAAGGCGATGACTCCTTATGAGAGTGCTCAATGAATATGGGGCAAACTTCTTATAAGGAATGCTCGAATAGATAAATGGGACAATCTCCTAATAGGGAGTACTTTGGGAAGTGCTCAAATGAGTATATGAGACAAACTTTTGATGGAGGATGCTCCATAAGTGAGGAGAGCGAACTCCTAATGGAAGTTGCTTAACAAAAAGGGAGTGGACTTCCTGATGGAAGGTTGCTTAATTAAATGGGAGCAGACTTCCTAATGGTTATGGGTCATGCAATTGTAGATGGTTTAATCTTTTGAAAACAATGCATGTATTTCCTTGTTTAATATATGATTGTCATGATTTTGATTAGACAAGGGCTGGCCCATGCGGGTTATGCCTGAGATAGGTAGGAGGATGACATCCTGATGGATCATCCAAGGTTAGTGTCGACACGTTGTGGGGGGATTTATGGGTTCGACCCCCTTTCGTTTTCGAGCAAGTGATCTTGATGGATCAGATGCCGTTTATTGTACCCATCGCTTTGGGGGGATTAACTAATCCGGGAGATGTTGGTGGTACAAAAATTGGATTCACAAGCATTAAAGCAAGTAGAAGTTAAATACAGTTTTACAAGAAAGAAAAGGGAATCTCTTCTTTTTCATAATTGCTTGTTACATATTTATATATTCTTTTACATGTACTACTTTCTAAAGTTAGTAACATGCCAAGCTCTTGGCAAGCATTTTTCTGTCATTCGTACTGTGTATCATCTCTATATAGGAACATAAATAATGAACTATTGTTCATTCTATCTTCAGAAAATAATAGAGTTACTTCGGAAGGGTACGCTCGAACAAGGTTTGTTTTGTATTTCCCATGTCAAGTGGACAAAATATCTAAAACAATAAATTTAATTAACTTGTTACTTCAATACTGAGATTTCCTGACCGAATAGGTAAATAGAAATACGGGGTTTGCATCAAAGGTAGTCAATAAAGCACATTCGTTAAGCCTAACGATATGTGACATGCCATATCAAAAGAAGTCACTAAGTAACATCTGCATACTAGGCGTCAGGTTTGACATTTTGCCCCTAATACTTCTTTCATGACAAAGGGATGATTGAATGTGTTACACAACTAACTCATTCCAAGTACGTAATACGATGAAATAGGTATTCACAAATACAATTTTCATGTATCAAATTGAATGCATCAAGAAGGTTAACAATAATTTAAGCATTTTAAGGGCAATCATAGCCATGCTGGCTAATGCCTAAGACATTATAGTAGCAGACATGCTAAATATACCAATTTTAAATATGATGATACATCACATAGGAGCGAATCACCAGTTTTTCAGATTGAAAAATAGCATAGAATTTACATATTGGAAGTATAATTAGTTTATAGCAGGCTTGGACCAAAGGAATGGTCCATAACTTTAAGTAAGGATAATTAAAGGTACAATCATATCGTATGATATTATTAACATGTAATCAGAGGTATTTATAAGATTATCGCTATGGTTGGTGAAATGTATAGGTTGCAAATGTCATATATGGTATGATCAGTAGGCAATCAAAGGTATGATAGAATGCGGTCAGATGTATAATTAGGAGTACATTCGAATGTGATGAATGACATGGAAGGAAATTAATTATTTATGATAAAGTAGTAAACCGAAAAGAAGCTAAATACCGGTTGGAAAGTCGTAAGACAAGAGGAACTGATCAGAAGGTGGGTAGATAAAATAAGTCAAAGAGGAGACTACATCATATGTGTAAGTTTATTACATCATTTTATTTGTAATAGTTACTATACTCCTTCTCCCCACTTTTTTTTTTTGGAAAATTAAATATTATTTCAATAAATGAAACGAATCACCCGATCGGAAGAGATACCTCTGAAATTGAAGACGATTAATGAAGTGTGAAGAACCAATGGTTCTAATTTGTTAAAACAGAATTTTGATATGAAAAATTAGGTAAAACGATTGGTTTGATAAAGTAACATGGAAGAATAACAACTATAGAGGAGAGCCATTAAAAATAGATGAAGATAATTTATACGACCCGTGAGAAGGGTTGAAAGGTTCGTATCAGAAGGATATTACGGTCAGAAGACTTCTATGGAATGTTTCTTAGAGCTAGATTACTAATGAAGTGCATAGACTCATATGTTTGTTCAGAATGAATGTTTGAAAAACACAAGAATTCAAAGGTTCATAAATAGTATAGAGGTTGAAAAGTTCAACTAGTGGGTATAGAAGTCAAAAAGACATCTACTGGAAGTGTGAAGAATTCTCTTAGACTTAAGAAGTTCAAAAGTTGTGATACTTTTATCTAAAGATGAGATATTTTTGTTAAAAAGTAAAATACTTCTGTTAGAAGCTATAAAACTCCAACTATATGACAGATCGATTTAGAGGCATAATGCTTCAGAAATTCCAAAAGAGTTCTAACCGGGGGCCGAAAGGTATGGGGATTCCGACTGGGGGTCGGGAGGTATAGTGGTTCGGAGGTTTCGACTAATGAAAGCCAGAAATATTTCTTTCATGAGACGAAAAGACTTTTATTGAAAGTCAGAAAACTTCTCTAAAAGGAGAAAAAGTTTATTGGAAGTTATAAAGATTCTTACGGAAAGTAAAAAATAGACTGTTGGAGGTTCGAAACGTTTTTTAAGAAGGCAAAAGGGGCTATCGGAGGTTCGAAAACATCTAACATAGGACAGAAAAACTTATATTTAAAGTCAGAAAGCTCCTGCCATGAGGCAAAAAGTCTATCGGAAGGCTTGCCAGAAGGTAAAATGGCTTAACGGAAGTCTGGAAACATCTAACAGATAGTAGAAAAACTTATATCAAAGGCCAGAAGGAACCTGCCACGAGGCAAAAAGTCAACGGGAATTCCCCGAGGCTTTTTCAGAAGGTGAAATGGATTAACGGAAGTCTGGAAACATCTAACAGATGGTAGAAAAACTTATATCAAAAGCCAGAAGGAACCTGCCACGAGGCAAAAAGTCAGCGGGAATTCCCCGCGGCTTTTTCAGAATGTGAAATGGCTTAAGGGAAGTCTGGAAACATCTAACAGATGGTAGAAAAACTTATATCAAAAGCCAGAAGGAACCTGCCACGAGGCAAAAAGTCAGCGGGAATTCCCCGCGGCTTTTTCAGAAGGTGAAATGGCTTAAGGGAAGTATGGAAACATCTAACAGATGGTAGAAAAACTTATATCAAAAGTCAGAAGGAACCTGCCACGAGGCAAAAAGTCAGCGGGAATTCCCCGCGGCTTTTTCAGAAGGTGAAATGGCTTAAGGGAAGTCTGGAAACATCTAACAGATGGTAGAAAAACTTATATCAAAAGCCAGAAGGAACCTGCCACGAGGCAAAAAGTCAGCGGGAATTCCCCGTGGCTTTTTCAGAAGGTGAAATGGGTTAAGGGAAGTCTGGAAACATCTAACAGATGGTAGAAAAACTTATATCAAAAGCCAGAAGGAACCTGCCACGAGGCAAAAAGTCAGCGGGAATTCCCCGCGGCTTTTTCAGAAGGTGAAATGGCTTAAGGGAAGTCTGGAAACATCTCACAGATGGTAGAAAAACTTATATCAAAAGCCAGAAGGAACCTGCCACGAGGCAAAAAGTCAACGGGAATTCCCCGAGGCTTTGCTGGAGAGTAGAATGGTCTTTCAGAGGTCCAAATATCTCTAGCGAAAGGCAGAACATGCCTATTGGAGGTTAGAAAGCCTCCCTGCCAGAAAGACTCAATACGTTTCCTCTAGTAAAAAATATGGGGTATGTACCCTAATTTTGGCTTTATTTAAAAATGTGGCAAAAGCCAGAAGGAACCTGTCACTTGTACCGTTTTGTGCCAAAAGTTGTGAAGAAGTAGTTTTGTCTTTTTATGTTGTCCAATCAAAGTCCACCTACACAACTTTTTCTTTTGTCTTTAATGAAACAAGACAAGATAGTCTAAAAGGGGTATAAAAGCAAATCAATTTTTTCTTTTTTCAGTAAAAGACATATTGTCTTTTTTCTATTGAAACAAGACAACATAGTTAAAAAAGGGGTATAAAGACAAATCAACTTTTTCTTTTTTCAGTAAAAGACATATTGTCTTTTTTCTATTGAAACAATACAAGATAGTCAAAAAAGGAGGATAAAGACAAATCAACTTTTTCTTTTTTCAGTAAAAGACATATTGTCTTTTTTCTATTGAAACAAGACAAGATAGTCAAAAAAGGAGGATAAAGACAAATCAATTTTTTTTTCTTTTTTCAGTAAAAGACATATTGTCTTTTTTCTATTGAAACAAGACAAAATAGTTAAAAAAAAAGGTTAGGGATCTTTTTTCTTTCTTTCTTTCTTTTTCTTTTTTTTTTTGTAGATAAAAGAAAAATCTATTATAGAGTCAATATCAACTGGTTTGATGTAACCATAAAGTAATGTTTAATATTTATAAAATGAAAAATGGTTTAACAACACAATGAAGTTAAGAACTCAAGAACAAATTAACTGAGTTAACTTAATGGGGGCATTATAGCTCGGTTCACATTAATTTTCTAGCACAAATAATGAAAGAAAATGTGATTCTTTTATGTCTCGTTCCATTTGAAAAGTAATCCCTTGAAGATAAGAACCCATTCAAGAGGGGTATTTCATAAATACATAACGGTATGGGGATCGAGACTTAAAACCTAGAATCGAATTAAGATGAAGAAGGTAATGGAACACGATAGCTTATTGCGTCGGTCCCACGGATGGCGCCATTTGTTTGAGCATATTTCCACCGGGAGCATCTTGCTGTAGGAGGTAGGCCGTTCCTTGTGATCCCAAGCCAAGAAATATTACTACAAACAACAAATAAAGGTTAGACGTGGACCTAGGGCTTGCGCCCCGGAATCCACCTCCGACGCTCAAGTCAGTATTTATACAATAAAAAATCCAAATATAAGTATAATAAAGAGAAATGAGGACGAGAACAGCATGTGGAAGGTAAGTTTCGCATGTGGAAGGTCGCTGCCGGGAAGACAGCGGCAGACGGAGGTGAACTGCTCTATCATGTGGAAGGCAAACTGCAGTGACATGTAGAACTCCAACTGCAGTGTCATAGGGAAGGTAAGCTGCAGTGGCATGCAGAGTTCCCCTTGCAGTGACATCTAGAAGGTAAAATGTTAATAGGGGAAAAAGATGGTAAATGATGGAGTAGAGAGCACTTTCTCTCTCCTGTGTTCTCTCTCAATCGTTGGTTCCCAGCCAGAACCCCTTAACCCTATTTACTTTACCCTTATTTATAGAACATGGGTTGGGCTTTTAGGGTTTTCTAGTCAATAGGGCCCAAAACTACATATTTATCAAGTTTGGCCCAGACTATAATCAGCCCATACAAACAACCGGTAACCTCGAATTTGTGTTTCTCATTTTGAGTCTTCAAGGTTAGTATTTGATATGTGCTATATTTCCATTTAGGAATTATACCCAATTCGGGTTTTAACTATGATATGGATTACATGTTTGATTTTGGCAGAAATTGGAGCAAATCTACTCCTAAAAGGGGGGATTAATCTGACCTTTAAGCTGGCATTGAGCCGAAGGAATTCGTGAATGAATTTGGACAAGAATCTGGTCATAATACGTAAACGGGTCTCAGGTATGTTTTTAATTTATGTTTGATGTTTGTTTGGGATCAATTCAAGTCATGAGCTGTTGTTTGGTCCCAACTATGGGTTTTACAGCCTTGTTTTCTTAAATTCAATCTGTGACCAGTGTGTGTGTGTGGGTTTCAATCAATCACTGAATTCTCTTTCCGATTCTTCATATGCGCATAATATGGACTTGGGTGCTGCTGTGTATGAATTTTTGTGTCTGTGTGATGACTCGATCGATCTACTCCACCCTGAGTCTTTTGGGGCGTCAGGGCGCAAAGTGCAGGTGTGTGTATTTGTGATTGTGTGTAGATGCTGGTCTGTGTGTGTGATCTGAATTTTGGCGCACCATTCAAGTAAGTGGTGCGTGAATTTGGGTTGGCACACAGCCACCCCCTGCGTGCATAATCTGTATTCTCTTCTGTTCTTAGTGTGTGCAGAAACAGGTGTCCGAAGAAAGTGTAACAGATTATGTGTGATGTGCTTAGATTTCAACTTCTGCGCATGATTAAGGTACTGATATAAGTTCATGCGCCAACCATGATGGTGTTTGTGAGTTGTGTTGCACACAAGAAACCCCTGCACAAAGCAGGACCTCATGCGTCAACTCATGCGTCAACAGGTTTAGGCACGCATAAACACCTCATGCCTTAGTGAGCCTGAGGCGTGCCTTTTAAAACACGGTTGCAAACTGATATAGTATTCCTAATTACATTGCAAACTAATTCTTCATTCCCCCACAGTAGGGGTTTTCTGACTTTGATGGCTACATTATAGCTTAACAAAGACAATATCCGAACCATTCATCAAATAAGTCTGCAACTTTTAACTCAAAATTAAAGAAAAGACCAAGGTGATGATTGAGTTTTTGTGCAGTTTTTTAAAGAGCTTTATTGACCTTTTATTTGTGATCTTAAGTCCCCAATTATACTCTTATGACCTCCAAAACTTGTAAGACATTTAAATGATCATTCAAATGACTGCTATTTAGCTATCACAGTATGGGTTTTCTGACTTTGATGGCTACATCATAGCTTAACAAACACAATATCCGAACCATTCATCAAATAAGTCTGCAACTTTTAACATCAATTGCAAAATTCAAAAATTAAATTTCTCAAAATTAAAGAAAGGACCAAGGTGATGATTGATATTTTGTGCAGTTTTTTTAAGAGGTTATTGTATAACAACAATTTCAACAAAAAAAACATACCTATTCATCAATCAAAATCATCTCAATTGCATCGCGATGCTTCCATAGACGAAGAATGCGAACCTTGATTGTATAACAATTATTCAAAAGAGTAAGATCATTGATATAAGATGTCTGTGAATCCATTATAGTGAAATCAGAGTATATGAGAGAAACAAGCTAGAGAATATGACATGCAATACCTCTATATATAATGTTGATTTAGGGATATGAAATCAGGATGGGCATTTAGAATTGTAGTAGGGTTGAAACTGTAATCATCATCAAAATACAAGGATTGAGTTTTTTGGGGCTTAATTTGATGATATGTGCTTCCGATTTTTCTGCGATGTTTGGGATGCAGATGATGACCGAGAGGATTTAGGTAGAGGAAGAAGAGCCGATTTGTTTGGGATGCAGATGATGACCGAGAGGATTTAGGCAGAGGAAGAAGAGCCGATTTGTTTGGGATGCAGATGATGACTGAGAGGATTTACGCAGAGGAAGAAGGGGAGCAGATGATGATTGCCGTGATTTAGGTAGGGGAAGATGAGGGGATATATTTGGGATGCAGATGGATTTATCCTCTTTAGGTGGACGAAATTCTGACGTGGATCTGACGTGGAATTTAGATGCAACGTGGACCGCATATGTGGACATAACCAGAGAACGCCACGTGACATTTAGCGTTCTCTTTTATTTTATATATATATATATATATATATATATATATATATATATATATATATATATATATATATATATATATATATATATATAGAGGGAGGTTCAATGGAAAACCAACATGCATCGAAAAACTTTGGAAAACCTCCATGCACCACTACAAATGCACCACAATTCCTGCGTGATGCATCAAATTCCCCGCGTGATTCACCAAATTCCCGCGTAATGCACCAAATTCCGCGTGATGCATCGACTTTCTGCGTGATGCATCACCTGATCCAATGAATATAAAGTGGTTCCTGGGTTTTCCGATGCATATAGGTTTTCCATTGAACCCACCCCTACATATATATATATATATATATATATATATATATATATATATATATATGTATATATATATATATATATATTATGTTTTACCTAAAATTAAAATTTCAAATTACATCGATTAGATATATACAAATTTAAAATAAAAATTTAAAAGAATATTAAAAAAAGATTCTACTATTCACGTATAATTAAAATGATAGATAAATAATATCTATAATGAATAACTTTATTTTTCATATACTTTTATAAGAGTTAATATTTATATGGTTTAATTTTAAGTTTACATACATTTTATGTAACCAAATTGTTTATTAGAATTTATCTGTGTAATACGTGAATTCATGACTAGTTAACGTTGTTATTGACATAAGGAGGATTCTATACGAACCACTATATTTTACTACTACTTTATTGCCCTCGTATTACGCAAATATTTTTAATATATTGTTGTTTGTATAAAATATAATAAACTAAAAGGTAAAGATAAAAATATTATTTTTTATAATAAAAGTATATCAGAATGTTATTATTATTATCATACGTATATATTCTTAATTATATATAAATGATAATTATTTATTTTATATTTTTGTAATTTTTTATTATATTGTAAATAATAAGTTATTAGGGTATTAGTTTTTATTGGATTTGATTTGAATTCAACATAGATTCTGTTATATTTGGAATTGTCTTGAAACCAAGTCAATTTGTTATTCGATTTGTCATTTGTCTTTATAGATCTTATCTGGAACCATTTGAGAGCTTGCAAGTGTGTTGCCTCTTCTGCTTCGTTGCGTCTTGTTGGAATTTGCAAGATGGATGAACACATCGAACTTCCACTGGAAATTTGGTGGAGGTGCAAGTGTTTCTTTTACGACGGGATGCAGATAATGAGAGGAGAAAGAAGTGAGTTAGGTTCGAAGAAGGAAAAGCTAAGAAAAAGGTTTCTCCACCAACAATTTGGTAGAGATGCAGGTGGATGAACTCATCAAAGTTCCACCGGAAAGTTGCGATATTGTTTTTGGGAGTTGTGTTTATTCTTTTTTTTTTTTTTATGATGACGCACACCCTTGGTATACTATGTAGAAGACGAGTGTGTGAGTTTCTGACACACGATGTTACGTGTATGACTTATGAGAATTAGGAGACAAGATTCTCTAAACAGAAGTGGAGGTGGGTAGCCAAGCTTGTAATTTGTCAAAGTAAGTAAATTTAATTGGATAATTAATGAATTTGAAACTCTCGCATCGTATCCATTTTTGTAATGATACAACAACGTAACTTGTGTCTCTCGATCTGTCTATTGTAGTTTATACTTAAACATTATCTTTAACTAATCCGATGAAGTTACAAACTCAATACGTCTAGCTTCTCCATTGCCACTACTTTGCACACTTGACTGTTTTGATTCATTATCGCCAACACCACCAATGCTCCAACACCTGATTCACCATCATCCGTTCCCACACTTGATTCTTTTACCGGGCACAATTGAGCCATCTTCTTCACCTCTTTGCCTTTGCCCCATAATACATGATAAAGTCCAAAAATTATCAATATCGCACCCACACACCGAAATAAAAACAAAATTCAGTACTTAAACCTTTTTTCTAAACATTTTTAATATATAAAACAACATTTTTGATGTAGACAAAAAAAATGAAGAATTAACATACCTTCCTAAGTGTAGGGTTTCATTCAAGAATAAAGATCCAACGATAGCCACAAGAACGAGCATTAAAGGATTGAATGCCCATACAAATAACAGGCCTCTCATTTGCACACACCATGTGATAAACGTATACATCACTCCAGATGCCTATTTAACAATATTCGTTGTGATGCATATAATAATTCAACAAATTTAATAAGTAATTAAGTACTCATATGTTTTTATACATGCATACCAAATAAACGCTGTTAGAAGCTTACCATTCCAACCAAGCTTCCATTCGTGCCAATGTCTTTCGGTGCACAAACCATAAATGACCGCTTGAATGGCATCCGATGTCGATGTGAGAGCAGTGACCGAATACGAACACGAGTATTTCTTCACCATATTTGTCTTTTCAATTAACAACGTACGTACACATGCAAGTGGTGGTGCAGCAAAGGTTACAGGGACTGTATTAGGGGTTGGTGAAGTTATGTTGTTGACTTTTTACAAGGGAGTTGACCTTTACTTGTGGAAGACTAATGTTGACTTTTTACATGGTCAACAACATCACGTAGGTGGTGAATATCAACCTTCGAGTAATAATAATAATAATAATAGAGTCGTTGGTTATTTATTAGCCATTGTCAGTTGCATCAGTTATTGGTATAATTAATGAACTTATAATGATGCATGCATTTTAAAATTTAATATATATATATATATATATATATATATATATATATATATATATACACACACACACACACACACATACACTCATGGTTGTAAAAGTCGGCCTAGGCGGCCGATTAGTCGGCGCCTAGGCGGTGATCGGGACACAACCGATGCGCTTTACCTGTAGTCGGCCTAGATTAGTCGGAATCGGTGCTAGGCGGCATCAGGCGGTGCTAGGCGGAGTTAGGCGGGGCTAGGCGCCGCTGGATCTGGCTACGCTCTCTCATCTCTGCCTCTCTCGTCGATCTCGATCTGGACTCCGGCCGACAACAAAGTTGTAAGTCTCTCTCTCATCGTTGTTCTCTGTGACTGTTCGGTGGCATGGTGTGCTGAAGGAGAGCGACGTTCTTTGTGACTGTTCGGTGGCATGGTGTGGTGAAGGAGAGCGACGTGAAGGAGCTAGGGTAGAGAGAGAAAGAGTTCATAAAAATTAGAAAAGTAACCTGGTAGAGAGAGAAAGAGTGGCATGGTCTCTATGACTGTTAGGGCTTTTAATAATAATAATACTTATACTTATATTTTTAATAATAATAATAATAATAATAATAATAATAATTATTATTATTATTATAAAGTTACAACGTATCTTTTAATTAAATAAAATAAACTCGTAATTTAATTATTGGTATTCCTATATAAATTTTTAAAATTATTAAACATATATTTTGGGAGTTATAAATATTTATATGTATATTAAATATTTATAAACATACTGTGTTTAAATTCTAAAATTTACATACAAAATTTTCAATCCGACTACTCCCCGCCTAGACCGACTACTCCCTAGTCCCCACTCGGCCGGCCGACTCCCGCCTAGCGATTTCTACAACATTGCATACACTTGCATGTGTACGTACGTTGTTATTTGAAAAGACAAATATGGTCAAGAAATACCCGTGTCCGTATTCGGTCACTGCTCTCACATCGACATCGGGTGCCATTCAAGCAGTCTTATTTGGTTTGTGCACCGAAAGACATTGGCACGAATGGAAGCTTGGTTGGAATGCTCAGCTTCTAACAACGGTTTATTCAGTATGCATGTATAAAAACAAATGACTACTTAATTACTTATTAAATTTGTTGAATTAATATATGCATCACAACGAATATTGTTAATTAGGCATCTGGAGTGATGTATACGTTTATCACATGGTGTGTGCAAATGAGTGGTCCGTCATTTGTATCGGCATTCAATCCTTTAATGCTCGTTCTTGTGGATCTTTATTCTTGAATGAAACACTACACTTAGGAAGGTATGCTAATTCTTCATTTTTTTTGTCTACATCAAAAATGTTGTTTTATATATGAAAAATGTTTAGAAAAAAAGTTTAAGTATTAAATTTTGTTTTTATTGCAGTGTGTTGGGTGTGATATTGATAAATTCAGGACTTTATGTTGTATTATGAGGCAAAGGCAAAGAGATGAAGAAGATGACTCAATTGTGCCCGGTAAAGAATCAAGTGTGGGAACGGGTGATGGTGAATCAGAATGCTGGAGCATTGGTGGTGTTGGTGATAATGAAACAAAACATTCACGTGTGCAAAGTAGTGGCAATGGAGAAGCTAGACGTATTGAGGTTGTAATTTCATCCGATTAGTTGAAGATAATGTTTAAGTATAAACTACAATAAACAGATCGAGAGATACAAGTTACGTTGTTGTATCATTACAAAACAAGGGATACGATGCGAGAGTTTCAAATTCATTAATTATCCAATTAAATTTACTTACTTTGACAAATTACAAGCTTGGCTACCCACTTCCACTTCTATTTAGAGAATCTTGTCTTCTAACTCTCATAAGTCATACACGTAACATGTTGTGTATCAGAAACTCACACTCGTCTTCTACATAGAATATACCAAGGGTGTGAGTCACCATAAAAAAACACAACTCCCAAAAACAATATCGCAACTTCCGGTGGAAGTGGATGTCTGCACCTCTACCAAATTGTTGGTGGAGAAACCTTTTTCTTATCTTTTCCTTCTTCGAACCTAACTCGCTTCTTTCTCCTCTCATTATTTGCATCCTGTCGTAAAAGAAACACCTGCACCTCCACCAAATTTCCGGTGGAAGTTTGATGTGTTCATCCATCTTGCAAATTCCAACAGGAAGCAACGAAGCAGAAGAGGCGACACACTTGCAAGCTCTTAAAAGGATCCATATAAGGTTTATAAAGACAAATGACAAATCGAATAACAAATTGACTTGGTTTGAAGACACTTCCAGTTGAGAGATCGAGACCAATAAAGACTTGGCTTGAAAGAATGAAGACTTCTAGGTTCCAGACCTCTTCTCTTCTGCTTCTTTCAAGATGTACCTACATGCTATAATTTATCCATTTAATAGTTTACGCATCTCATGCTATAATTTATCCATTTTATGTACGAATTGTGCATTTAAGAAAATTTGTGCGTTTGATGTTCAAATTTGTGCATTTAGTTTATAATTTACTGAATATAATTTTTGAATGTAATTTTAGTGTTAGATTATGATATTTATTAATATTTAAGACTAATAATGGTTTTAAGTAAAACCTTTAATTTTTAAATTTGTGCATTTGATGTACAAATTTGTGCATTTTAAGGTGGTTCTCACGGTAATGAGGATTCTTACCGAACCCAACCCTATATATATATAGAGGGGTGGGATCAATGGAGAACCACAATGCATCGCTAGAAAATCGTAATGCATCACGTAGAAATCGATGCATCACGCGGGAATTTGATGCATCACGTGGAAATAATGATGCATCACGGGGGATTGTGATGCATTTGTGGTGGTGCATGGAGGTTCTTCAAGGTTCTTCGATGCATGGAGGTTCTCCATTGAACCCACCTATATATATATACACACACACACACACACACACACACACACACACACACACACATATATATATATATATATATATATATATATATATATGTGGGTTCAAAAAAGTACCCATGAGAATTGACTCATTGAGTGTACCAAATATACCCTTCGAAAGCCACAAGATTAGAAAAAACAAGGGTTGTGATCAAAAGTTGAAATTTCATGCGCGTCCCTTTTTTTTAGCTGGAAGGGTGATGCAGGCCCGAAGCCTCGATTTTGAAAAAAACCATCGGGGTAAGTATCAGTCTGTATCATTGCAACTTGATTTAGAAGAAACGATTCCTTAGCCTCAAATTTGTAAGTAACTTTTGATTTTAAAGTCATTTCAAAGCAATCAAAACCCTTAAGAGGTTTTAGATCCACGAGATATGGTGAACGATTGATTGTATTGGATGATGAATTTGGGTTTATTTGGCTTTATTGAGTGTGATCGGGGTTGTGTGGAGAGATTTCAGAAAGCATGATCTTCTCGATATAGAAGAAAATACATAAAATATCAACACCATGTTTTTATAAACCTTAGTTCTTCGATGCATGGAGGTTCTCCATTGAACCCACCTATATATATATATATATATATATATATATATATATATACACACACACACACACACACACACACACACATATATATATATATATATATATATATATATATATATATATATATATATATATATATATATATATATATATGTGGGTTCAAAAAAGTACCCATGAGAATTGACTCATTGAGTGTACCAAATATACCCTTCGAAAGCCACAAGATTAGAAAAAACAAGGGTTGTGATCAAAAGTTGAAATTTCATGCGCGTCCCTTTTTTTTAGCTGGAAGGGTGATGCAGGCCCGAAGCCTCGATTTTGAAAAAAACCATCGGGGTAAGTATCAGTCTGTATCATTGCAACTTGATTTAGAAGAAACGATTCCTTAGCCTCAAATTTGTAAGTAACTTTTGATTTTAAAGTCATTTCAAAGCAATCAAAACCCTTAAGAGGTTTTAGATCCACGAGATATGGTGAACGATTGATTGTATTGGATGATGAATTTGGGTTTATTTGGCTTTATTGAGTGTGATCGGGGTTGTGTGGAGAGATTTCAGAAAGCATGATCTTCTCGATATAGAAGAAAATACATAAAATATCAACACCATGTTTTTATAAACCTTAGTTATTTATTTTAGAGTAAAGGACATTTTTGGTCCTTGTGGTTTGATGGTTTACCTGGATTCAGTCCCTTAACCTTAATAAGGTCAAATTTCATCCCTATTTTGCTAATTTTGTGCACTTTTAGTCCATCGTCCGTTAAACTTAACGACATCACCGTTAAATTTGTAAGAATGACATTTTTACCCTTTTCATTGAGACGCTTTTAGTCCCTATGGTTTTATTATTTACCCATTTATAGTCCAACATTTATTTTATTTTATTTTATCTTTATAATTATATTATTTATAGATATACTTAATTCATTATAGACACTTATTTTATTTATAAATATACTTATGTTTTAATATTTTATTTACATTTACAATTGTTCGTATTTTATTTAAACAAGAGCAAAATTTGGAGCAGGCCATTGCTTACTATGATAAAGCAGTTGATCTTCCTATTAACGGACTTTTATAATAACGGACTTTTAGAATAGATGTCTTTTAGTATTTTGGGTTGAGGCCCATTATTCCCTTTGTATTATTTATATGATTGTTGATTAATGAGAAAAGGTCAAGAGAGTTTATACCAAATCACATGGTATCAGAGCAACCCTAATCCTCTCCTAACCCTAATCCTCTTCTCCTCCCCTCTCTTAACCCTAATTCTCCCAATCCGGCCGGCCGGCGACCTGCTGCCGTCACCGCCGTTCTGCTGCCGTCGCCGCTTCATCTTCGTCTCTTGTATCTCCCTCTCTGTCGTCCTAAGCAACCCTAAATCGCCCCACTGCTGCCGCCTAAATTAACCCACTGCTGCCGCCTGAATCTCTCCTAGCCGCCGCCTGAATCGCAACCCACAGCCGCCGCCTACATTAACCCTAAAACATCCGCCGCTAAACCCCCCCCCTCTCCTCCTCCTAATTCTAACCCTAATCGGCCGCCTACCGCCGCCAACCGCCGCTCACCGCCGGCGGCCACCACCTGCTACCTCCTGCTTCTCCTTCACAGTCCCTTATATCTCCTGCGGCCACCACCTACTGTCGCCGACTTGCGGCCACCATCTTTCTGCCGCCGCACATACAAATAACCCTAGCCGTCACCTCCCTAAACCCTAATCGCTAGAACCCTAGCCGTTGCCTACCCAAACCCTAGCCTACTTCAATGTCAGAAACAAATTCTCCCACCTCCGCGTTCAATGCCGACAACCCTACCCCACCCCCTGCGGCTCATAACCCCGGTCTTCTCGGCCCCACACCACTTACCCCACGACCCCCTTTGCCTCCCTCATCTGCACCACCACCCTCTCAACATGGTTACTGGACCTTTGTTCCCTACACTCATCAGCCCACTACTCTTCCACAAGCTTTTAGCACAATGACATTGCAGACACCCTCCCCGGGTGAGGACTCTGGATGGTACATGGATACGGGCGCTACTTCACATCTCTCGGCAGGTACAAGTAACCTTACTACTGTTTTTAATAATAATGCATTAATTTCATCTATATTTGTTGGCAACGGAGCCTCGATTCCTGTTACTAATACTGGTCATAGCATCTTGTCATCCTCCCCTCATCCCCTTCACTTAAAACATGTCCTTGTCACTCCCCAAATAGTCAAAAACCTTATATCTGTTCGTCGTTTTACTCGTGACAATAAATGTACAGTTGAATTTGATGAGTTTGGTTTTTCTGTAAAGGATTACCTGACCAAGAAGCTACTCCACCGCTGTGATAGCAATGGAGATCTGTACCCGTTCACCACCAATACCCAGCTTGCTTTTCTTTCCTTCAGTCATTCCACGTGGCACCAACGACTCGGTCATCCCGGCGAGGAAGTGCTACGTCGTCTTGTTTCTTGCAATTTAATTCGTTGTAATAATACAAAGCCTTTGACTTTGTGCCATGCTTGTCAACTTGGCAAACATGTGAAGCTTCCGTTTATTTCTTCTAGTACTGTGGTTGATAATGCTTTTGATATTATTCATTCGGATTTATGGACTTCTCCAATTCCAAGTGTTGGTGGTTTTAACTATTATGTTCTTTTTCTTGATCATTATACTCATTTTCTTTGGGTTTATCCGCTTAAGCAAAAAATCAGATGCGTTTTCAAAATTTGTTCAATTTCGAGCATATGTGCAAACCCAATTCAATAAACAAATAAAAGCTTTCCAATGTGACCATGGCGGTGAATTTGATAACTCCCAACAACACACCTTGTTCAAAAATAATGGCATTCAATTCCGTTTTTCATGCCCAAAAACTTCTCAACAAAATGGGAAATCTGAACGCATGATTCGCACAATTAACAATCATATCCGCACCCTCCTCTTCCAAGCCTCCCTGCCTCCTAATTTATGGGTCGAAGCCCTATTTATGGCTGTTCACTTACTAAACATTCTACCATCTTCTGCAATCAATAATGAAATCCCTTTCACTAAACTATTCAACAAACAACCAATCTTCAACCATCTTCGAATTTTTGGCTGTCTATGTTACCCTCACACCTTCCCCTCTCATAAATTACAACCTCGATCCACCCCTTGCATCTTTCTCGGCTACCCCACTGATCATCGTGGCTATCGCTGCTTTCAACCTACCACCAACAAAGTCATAATCTCTCGTCACGTAATCTTTGATGAATCTCAATTTCCATACACCTCACTTACCTCTACCCCCCCATCATACTCATTTCTCGATAGTCCTTCCCCTATTGCTCGTACCATTCTCACGTCTCCTCAGAGCACTCCACCTCCACCTCCCACAGTCATACAACCCTCTACATCACCTATCGCTGAAACTCCTCCCACCGACTCTCTCAATAACTCTCCAACTCAACCTCAACTCAACCCCACTTCCCCCTCTTCATCTACTCACCCTGAAACCACCCTACCCCCACCTCCCGCAAACCCCTCTCACCCCATGGTCACCCGCTCTCGATCCGGCATTCATAAACCTGTTCAACGTCTGAACCTCCTTGCGTCTCACATTGATCCCCTCCCTACTTCTCATATTCAAGCTCTTCAAATTCCCAATTGGCACAATGCTATGACAGATGAATTTAATGCATTAATTAAAAACAGTACGTGGAAACTTGTACCTCGACCAAAAGGTGTTAATATAGTTCGCTCCATGTGGTTATTTCGACACAAATTTAATGCAGATGGCTCCCTTAATCGCTACAAGGCTCGGTTGGTAGCCAATGGTCGAAGTCAAAAACAGGGTATTGATTGTCACGAAACATTTAGTCCGGTTGTCAAACCAGCCACCATACGTACCGTTCTGAGCATTGCGGTCTGTCACAACTGGCCCATTCACCAACTTGACGTGAAAAATGCCTTTCTCAACGGGCATTTATCCGAAACGGTATACATGCATCAACCCCCGGGATTCAAAGACATCACACATCCTGATCATGTCTGTCTGTTACAGAAATCATTATACGGCCTTAAACAGGCCCCCCGCGCTTGGTTTCAACGATTTGCGAATTTTGCCACTCGCATTGGATTCTCTCACAGCAAAACCGATACCTCTCTGTTTATTTTTCGTCGGGGCAGATATTGCATACTTGCTCATCTATGTTGATGACATCATTCTTACCGCTTCCTCCTCGCCTCTCTTGCAGAAAGTCATTGCTTTACTTCATCGTGAGTTTTCTATGACCGACCTCGGTCCACTTAACTACTTTCTTGGAATCTCAGTGGTTCGTTCAGCTTCAGATCTTTTCTTGTCTCAATCCAAGTATGCTTTGGAAATTTTAGAACGGGCCCACATGGCTAACTGCAATCCGTGTCGCACACCGGTTGATACTGACAGCAAACTAGGACCTGAAGGCCCCCCGTGTCTGATCCAGTTCTTTATCGTAGCCTAGCCGGGGCCCTTCAGTACCTCACATTCACTAGACCGGATATTGCTTATTCAGTTCAGCAACTATGCCTCTACATGCATGACCCTCGTGAACCACATCTTAATGCTATGAAACGTGTCTTGCGCTACATACGTGGAACAATTGATCTTGGGCTTCAGCTTTTCCGTTCGACCACCTCCCAGCTAACCGCCTATACTGATGCTGACTGGGCAGGCTGTCCGGCCACTCGTCGATCCACATCTGGATATTGCGTGTTCTTAGGTGATAATCTTCTCTCTTGGTCCACCAAACGCCAAGATACCACATCCAGATCTAGTGTCGAAGCAGAATACAGAGGTGTTGCTAATGTTGTTGCTGAACTCTCTTGGGTACGGAATCTTCTTTGCGAACTACACTTTCCCCTCCAAACGGCTTCCATAGTCTACTGTGACAATGTCAGTGCCGTATACATGTCAGCAAATCCGGTACAACATCAGCGAACCAAGCACATTGAGATTGACATTCATTTTGTTCGGGATAAAGTAGCTGCCGGTCATGTTCGCGTCTTACACGTGCCGTCCAGATTTCAGTATGCTGACATATTCACTAAGGGGCTTCCGTATCAGCTTTTTGCAGATTTTCGTTCCAGTTTGAGTGTTCGTTCTCCCCCTCAAACTGCGAGGGACTATTAACGGACTTTTATAATAACGGACTTTTAGAATAGATGTCTTTTAGTATTTTGGGTTGAGGCTCATTATTCCCTTTGTATTATTTATATGATTGTTGATTAATGAGAAAAGGTCAAGAGAGTTTATACCAAATCACATGGTATTGTATAAACTCTCTTGACCTTTTCTCATTAATCAACAATCATATAAATAATACAAAGGGAATAATGGGCCTCAACCCAAAATACTAAAAGACATCTATTCTAAAAGTCCGTTATTATAAAAGTCCGTTAATACTTCCAAGGTGAGGAAGTAGCAACTTCTGCAAACCAGTGCAAGCAGAATATTGCACAATTTTCAGCTCAATTGGAACAAGTAAGCCTACTTCTTACCAGTAGTGATCCTTAGACTTTTGGACCCATGGGATATCACATGCTACCTCCATATTATATTGTGTGACATATGCTTGTTTATATGAAATTTGACTATCTAATTGGAAGCATTATTGACAAGACTAATGTCCTCACCATGTGTCTCTAGATATCAGGGTCTAGACACATATCAATTTCTTGGTTTCGTGTTCATCAAGGTGATTGGGCTGCTCTAGCAATCGGACCGTGTATTTAAGCCATACGAACCTGATTTTGCTGTTATTCGAGTTTTATTTTTTTCTCAGTTCTGAATATTTGGTGATCTTATGATGCTTGATATTCTATTAATCTTGAATGTTGAGTTGTAAGTGATAGTTTTGGCCCGAATTGAACAGTATTTTGCTTGGTAATGGAAGATATTGTTTTAGTACAACATTTTTTTCTTATATATTTAATGTTCAAATAAAGATTGTCATTAAAAGCTTAACGCTTAAGCAGAGCACATAGTGCAAGCAAAGTAAAATTCAAGCTCTACTTCTTAACCCGTTGGCTATGTTTGGTAGAGAGCGTCTAAGAGCTTTTAGAAGCTTTTATTTTGAATAAGCTCTACTAATATATAAAAGCTTTGTTTGGAAGGATACATAGAGCTTTCATTTTCTAAAAAATAAGCTCTTTTTTAAAAAACTAGTAGAAGTAGCTTTTGAAAAGCTCCATTCTTTGCCATGAAATCGGTTATGGGCGAGATGGTGGCAGCAGATGCTATTTGTTTTAGACTATCCTGATTAAAATATTTCATAATCCAGCTATGTTCGATTGAATTACATTTGATAAGTCATATGATTCATAATGAAATGTAGAAGCCTAGAAGGTTCTATAATTTTTGTGCAAACTGTAAACAAATTTTTTCTTTTGTATTTTGTTGTTAGGTAGTACTAATTTCTTGGATACTGGGAACTCATTATATTTCTCTCCACACTTGATTTATCTGTACTTCATCATAATTTATAAATTTGCAAGGATAGAGCTCATTAATCGAAAAGGAGGTCTGGTTGAAGGGTGCATAGAGAGGATTGACTGCACTGGAATAGATGTGGCTGGTGGCTCTTGAGAATCCAAAAATTTTTATCTACCAATACAATCCGGTGGCATGTGTATTAACTTTTTTTTTAACAGCAGAACACACACTCTAAACCTACTCCTAAATCTATACATTTGTCCACAATGGGACTCGACCCCTCAATTCTGAGGTCACCTTAAACACCAGATACCGCCAGGCCGGAAGCCCTTTGGTTTTATTAACTGATTCTTAGTATGGTGTTATTGGAGATTATAGTTAGTTAGCATTCATTAAGTTGAATTAGGCAATTGCATCAACATTTATTACTAATATCAGGCATTTGTTGGTGCCAGTCAATGCATGTTCTCATTGAAGTTTACACTTCTGTTACACTGTATGGGGGTTACTTCTTTTTGAGGATTGAAGCAAAATGATGATAGAATTTGAGAACTATATACTATTATTTCAGCCTTATGAATATATTGGTCTGTTTTGTCCATTACATTGCAGGGTCTCGATGTGGAGATGGTTAGTTGATGCTCCATTAGCGAAGAAAAAGGTCATACTCAACTTTTATAATGTTCCTTAGCGAGTTCTAATTGTTATACTTAATACATGTTAAATCTAGAGCCTCAAACTCCGTAGACTCCTCAAGCTACAACATTCAAAACTTTGATTATCGGTAACTTAAGTTACTCTATTGTAAAAAACGCTGTGTATGTGCGCTTCTATTCTTGTTAAGTTACTCTATTATATAAAAGGATGTGTATGTTCCTTAGCGAGTTCTAATTGTTATACTTAATACATGTTAAATCAGCGTGTTAGATCCGTTAGTGTTGATGAATATTGTTAGTATTTCAAACATGCACATCCTTTGTATATGATATTTGCTTTTAATTTAAAATTCTATACATCAACATCACATAATATATTTGTACTGTTAATTTTGTGCTATTTTGATGCTTGTGATGTAGTCTGCTTACATTAAGCTACATGTTGGCTATTGCAATCTTAACAATATGCCAAAGTGCTTTATGATGGATATTTTTATATACGTTATTATTTACCCAGCTAACAACATACTTATGCAATAATAGAATGGTCTATTGGCCAAGACAATTTAGGTTAGATATACTCTTTAAATGACACGTACCAACATGACTGATTGATTGAATTTTACCTATTTACGAGACCTTAAATGTGTGGCACTTAATTGTGTATTCTGCTTATCAGCTAATTGGAAAGAGGCCTCATATTTGGTTTATAGTGCATATTTGTGATTTCTTCAAATGTGGATCGTTTATACCCTCCACGAGTTTTACTTTGCTATCGGGTTATTTTTTGTGTCTTATGTTTTGAGCTTTGGAAAACCCTCATGTTTCTCAATATTAGGATGTCATTAGACATGTTTATGATCTTCAGAACATCTCCTTTAAGTTCATAACTTCATACTCTTACATGGGCTCATTTACTGATTTCCAAGGCGGTGGTCAGGGTGTTGCATCACTTTCTACCCAAGTTTGATAGATTGATCTTTTATTTTATTTTAGGTGTTTAGTTTATTCATAGTTTTTATAAATTAACCACCTGAAGTGAATTGCAGATTTTTGCAACTCCGGAAGTTCAACTGGGCTTCCTACCAGATTCAGGGGCTTCATTTTATCTTTCTCGCCTACCTGTTTGAAATTTGAAATCTGTTGATTTCTCTCTATGATTATACTGCCTGGTTAGTTTTTATCTCCGCTGAAAATTAAATGTCACATTCTGCTAAATTAATCTGCTTAGAAAATCTTTAAAGAACTTCTAAATTGTATATACCATTTCTTTTATTTACGTTTTCTCTATGCCATTAGTGTTTATTGTTCTTGTTCATTCTGGCATTAGCTTGATCATGAAAAAGGTTTTTATGTATTTTTAACGACTAACTGGATGTCATTTTTCATCAAAAAAATGTAATCTTTAATCATCAAATAGCTGGCTTACTGCATTTTCTTTAGTTACACATGGTTACGATTTCTATGTATTTTTGTGGTTTCACGATTGATAGTTTGTAATTGTCACTATGGTTTGCTTGTCTTTGTAGATCAAGTGTCATAATCAGGTTCAGTTTTCTCAAACTTTTAACGAGTCGAGTTCGAATTCAAGCTCGTGTTCAGTTTTCTCATTTATTAAATGGAGCTCTTTTGGTTATGATGATTTGACTCTAAAAATAGTTTTCTAATTCGTTTCATCTTTCCAAGTTTACCAATTGTTAAAGGCAAAGCCTCTACGGGACCACAAATGTGTGTTTTATATGATTGCTTCATTTCTAATAAAAACATGTTATTTTAGAAATTTTATCAAACAAATTATATATGTCTGTAACCACAAATGTGTGTTTTATACTTTTATTATATTGTTTTATAGCTTGTTACACAACTCAAGGTTGGTTTGTGTTGTGTTGTCTATGTATTATCGTCATATCATGTTTTTTTGTTTCCAATGTATATACATGATGTCTTTTGCATAAGAAAAAGAAAGTACGTAAATCAGTAGAGCGTCGGCCGGACGAAGCTTACCAATTGTTAAAGGCAAAGTGTCGGCTGGACCAAGCTCATAGGTTCAAAATTGTTAAAGCTTGAAGCGCATAAACCCCTAATCAACTAATTTTTTGCATATTCAAAAGACGTTTTAAAGGCTTTGAGAGCAGGGTAGTGGATATATGATATAAATACAATGTAATAACAGAGCAATTGTACCCTTATCACTTAAGTTTCAAAACCTTCTCTGTAATAACTTATAACTTGTTAAATTAATTTATCTTAGTTATTGATTGATATTTGTATTGCCACTGGGATTTAGTTAAAAAGACTCTTGTGAAAACATGGTCTAATGGGAACGGTGGTGGTTGTGGCGACTATGGGGTTTATGGTTTTCAAGTGAAGAGGAAAACAATGAGAATGATGATGGTTGTGGTGTGATGCAGGCCGAGTGTGGTTCTGGAGCCACAAGACACGATTCACAATAAAAGATGCTAAATGGAAAGTGCCCTAGCTTTTGACTTGGGTCTTTGTTTGGGGCCCGTCAGGTGTCCAGACGTCCGTTGGTCCAAATTCGACACGGAGTGAAAATTATGAGCTTTTTAGTGATTTTTATGGTTTTTTTATTTTTCTTTTGGTTCCCTGGGTCGACCCGTTGGGTTTTTTGACCCGTTTCTATTTAAGATATGTTGAAGTAGTGTAAGAAAACAGATTATCGATTAAGAAAACTTTTCAGTTTTCCAAATTCCGAGTTCTATCGGTTTTTTGAAGCCTAATTGTTTGGTATTCTGAGGAATCAACAAACTTTTAGTAGATTTTAATCTGGAATTTCTTAGAATCAACTGATTAATCTGTTTTGTCATTTGCTACGCTGGATCATGGTGGCTCCGTGAAGTTGCTACATAAACAATGAGAGATATGTGGATTGTGGATGTGATGGTTGTTATAGGGTGCTTCAATAATGACAGAAGGGGAGAGGCAGGGTGCGTTGGTAGGGTTGTAGCTCAACAACACACACACACAATCCGAGTCATGTATCTAAATCCAAAATCCAAATAATCCAATTTAACTCGTACCAATTCTGAAATTTATATATTATTGAATAGTTCTAACACACTTTTATACAAGTTTTTATATAAAGATTATGAATGGTTTTTATATTGATAAAAAACATATTTTCAAAGTTTTATCAGTTTGATTTTCTTTATATATATATTACCAATTTGGTATTTACGTTATTTTTCTTTATCAAAATTATACTGTGAAATTCGTTACCTCTATCTAACGGCAGTTAATCATGTTAAAAAAGTATAGTGACATTTTAATTAAATATTTTTATTGAAAAATCCAATAATATTTTCATCGTTTCTATCAAGGACTTTTAAGATGTTTTTATTCTTTATGAAGGGTGTAAATAAGTCGAGCTACTCGAGTTCGATTTGCTAAAAGATCGAGTTAAACGAGCCCGAGCCGAAATATGAGCTCACTTCACATATCGAGCTCGCGAGCCTAAATGAGCCCATATATAAATATAGTTTTTAATTAATAAATATATAATATATATTAAATAAATATAGAAATATATAAATATGTAAATATATAAATAGATTATAAAAAAAACTAATTAAAAAAATTAATATCTATAATAATAAATGAGTCGAGCCCGACTAATTATTCACGTGACGAGCTAGAGCTATACATACAGAGCTCGAAACGAGTCGAGCACGAGCTTTAGCTTTAACGTGCTCGGGCTAGGCTCGTTTGCACCCCTATTTTTTTCCATACTAAACTGAAAAAAAAAAAAAAAAAAAAAAAAAAAAAAAAAACATGTTTTTTAAATAATCATAATTAATATACATCAGGTTTTAGTAATATATTAATTTAAGGAAAACATACTAAGAAAAGTATTAATATACATATTTACTTTTATATTTCTAAATTCTAATGTGTATATATATATATATATATATAGTATATACTTAATTGAATTTTGAAAACTTATTATATTATACCAACTCAACTATGAACACGTACGAACTTGTTAAATTCTTCACGATTTGCTCAAAGTCAATGGACACATGCACCATGAAACGGCATCGTTCTGTCTCATGCAGTTCCTATATATAAATAGCCATCCATCCTTCTTCATTCTCACGATCGATCCACACTTGAGATTAATCATACCAAACCCATCGATCAATTAATTAATGGCTGTCATCTTCTCCAAGATTGCCATTATTGGCCGGAGGTGGCATAAGTGGGTTAGCCGCCGCCGCCAAACAACTCTCCGAATACAACCCCGGCCATGGTGACTGATTCCATTGGTGGTGTGGTGTTTGGAAGCACTGTTCGTTTAGGACAACAAAGCTTTAAACGCCTCGTTGCGACTACGAATTCTCATATTATCCTTGGCCACTCAGGGATAACTCCAGTTTCTCAACTCTTATGCCAACCACTTTGACTTGTTCAAATTCATCAATTTAAACTCGAAAGTGATTGGAATCCGATTAGCCAAGGACCAGCTGGAATCCTCTAGCAAGTTCGGAGATGGGGCTTGTTGCTTGGAAAACCCGTGTGGGAAGTTGCTGTCGAGACCAATATTATTTAACTCAAGTTAAGGATTAATGTAAACCATAGTATTAATTAATATATAGCATAGCAAAAGTGTAAGTATGTGCATGTATTTGATTATATGAAAGTAAACCTGAATATCATCAGAACCATATATTGGTCTCGACAGCAACCTTTCACACGGGTTTTCAGGCAACAAGCCCCCATTTCCGAGCTTGCTAGAGGTCTCAGCAGCTGGTCCTTGGCTATAATCGGATTTCAATCACTTTCGAGTTGAAATTGATGAATTTGAACAAGTCAAAGTGGTTGGCATAAGAGTTGAGAAACTGGAGTTATCCCTGAGTGGCCAAGGATAATATGAGAATTCGTAGTCGCAACGAGGCGTTTAAAGCTTTGTTGTCCTAACCGAACAGTGCTTCCAAACACCACACCACCAATGGAATCAGTGGCTTTGAACACCATGGCCGGGGTTGTATTCGGAGAGCTGTTTGGCGGCGGCGGCTAACCCACTTATGCCACCTCTGGCTAATAATGCCAATCTTGGAGAAGATGACAGCCATTAATTAATTGATCGATGGGTTTGGTATGATTAATCTCAAGTGTGGATCGATCGTGAGAATGAAGAAGGATGTATGGCTATTTATATATAGGAACTGCATGAGACAGAGCGAATTTATTTGTTTGGCACTTCATTTTGCAGAAAGCATGGAAAATGAGTATATATTCTTTTTCCCCTTCTAATATGGTATTTAATTAGGTCACCTAATTGTTGGGAAAACGGTCTCAAAATTCCCAACAACCCGCCCGATGAATAATAATAATAAAAAAGAAACTTGAACACAATAATATAAGTGGAAAACTCCAAAACCGGAGAAAAACCACGGGTCTCCAAAGAGAAAAGATTTTACTATAAGGTAAATTGTTACAACCTAATCTCTCAAGTCACCCCCAATTACACCCACACTCTCAAATATTTGACTCACACCTTTCTAATCAAAACTTAAAGTGCATTTGATTGGGGCACTTTGAAACCAAAGCCTTGGACTTCTTTTATAGGCATGGAGACCACATCACCTTTCACTTTTCTACCAATGTGGGACAAAACCCCATATTTTATTTTAGCCAACTATTAACGTTCTCCACCTTGGCTACAATAAAATAAAATTTTCCCACATCTAAAACATTGTCAAAACCCGACAATCATAGTCCATAAAGAACTATCATGCTCCACCATGAAAGAGTATCACCACTTGGAATAATTCATTCCAAGAATTTTACTTTGGCACATGTTGAAAAACTTGCTGAAAATTTATGGTCCAACTTCCCCCGTTTGGCTTACCCGGAAGTTAATCAGCCATCAACATCAAATTCCACCACACATCTTGCATTTATGCCAAACCAATGCCCATGTGTAAAACTGTGGACCCACTAACAATAAATAAACCGAAGTTTTTCAATGATAAACACTAAGACACAAAAACATTGCATGTACATCATATATCAAAGAAAATCATCATTCTCCGTGACAATGAAGACATTGTTAGCCGAGTTGGAGCCCTTTGCCAAAACCGCTCCTCCTGGACAATTTATCTTAACATGCCCAGACTGTCCTCCTTCCTTGTGTAACCCAGGTTGAATCAACACATCCTTGACTTGAACTTGCCACAAGCCAAAGTTGATCCTTCCATCAAATTTCTCCACATTAAACCTCATCGGGCGAACTTTGACATCGTACCAGTATCTTAAATAAAAATTCATTTTCTGATGCGGAAGATCAGACAAACTGCAACCATAGAGCATACAACGAATTCCTAAAAAAAAAAGACACCCTCTAATACGATAAATAGAAGATCATTTTCTGATGTGGAAGATCAGACAAAGCTGCAACCACAGAGCATACAACAAAATTCTAAAACCGAGACCTCCACCAAAACCTTGGCTCTGATACCACTTGTTGAGAAAACGATCTCAAAATTCCCAACAACCCACCCGATGAATAATAATAATAAAGAAACTTGAACACAATAATATACGTGGAAAACTCCAAAACCGGAGAAAAACCACAAGCCTTCAAAGAGAAAACATTCCACTATAAGATAAATTGTTACAACCTTATAGACTAATCTTTCAAACCACTCCCAATTACAGCCACACTCTTAAAGATTTGACTCACACTTTTCTACACTAAAGAGAAAGAAAGAAATAATCAAACTTAAAGTGCATTTGATTGGGGCACTTTGAAACCAAAGCCTTGGACTCATTTTATAAGCATGGAGACCATATCACCTTTCACTTTTCTACCAATGTGGGACAAAACCCCATATTTTATTTTAGCCAACTATTAACACTACTTTGGTGTCTCTTTACGTTTCGTTTGATTAGGAAATTTTAAATTTATATGTGTTGTTATATATTTTTTAATATTATTATATCAACATGTATACTTGACGTCCAAGTGTTTTGTTACCATCAATCTTTGTCTCATCCATATGCTTATATATTTCAGTACTAATCTTAATTAAGATTTAACGATCTTGATAAATGAAAATGTATTGATTTAATATAAGATTTTTAGGATCTTAAAATCTTATTCTGTCTCATTCTTATATTGTTTATGTTTAAATTTAAAAAGTATAAATAAGTAGAATTGGTTAAAGGAAAAACAAGTTTATGACTTTCCCTAGTAGTTAAATATCATGGAGTTTTCGATTTCAATAATTCAACATCCTGAAATACATATCTTTATAGATTCATGATCAAATGTAAATGAACTTATTATGATAAATAATAACAAATAATATTGATTCATCAACTTTTAACATCGATTCATTTCTTCAACTTATTTAAATTTATAAATATTGTGAATATATGTTATAAAATTGGTTTTATAACGTTGATTCACGGTTTCTGTAAATTTGAGTAAATTTAATAAATTATGATGAGCGTTAAGACTTAATGAATCAATATTATTTCTTATCATTTCTCTTGATAATTGCCTCATTACCGGATCCAAATCTTATCCTTATAAGTTATGATATAATGTAAGTTATATCATGCTTATATCATTTAAATCTTGTGGATTGATTAAAAAAGATGCTACATATCATATGGGTAGGGTAAGGCTATGTTGGTCATTTTCTGGTTTTGGATCATTACATAAATGTTAGCAAACTTATGTATTAGGAAACTAGTTGAAAAATCAACTATTATCACTAGTACAAAAGGACCCTTCAACCCCGGTTGTTTTTGGAATAGACCCCGGTTCTTAAACCGGGGTAAAAGAGGGGGTAGGCTGTTGATATATGACATAGACCCCGGTTATATAACCGGGGTAGAAAAGTTTATAACCCCGGTTTGTTAATAAGCAACCGGGTCTGATACTTTTTAACACTGTGTTTTATGCATTTTAAGCCCTGGTTTGTTACTAAAAAACCGGGGTTAAAAAGTATTTTTTTAGAAAAAAAATATAATACTAATAATATTTCCAGATTCTTTTACTTTACTTGTTCTTATTGCTCAGTAAACCAACAAAAAAAATCATATATATTGGTCCCAAGACCATATTAAACAAGATCAGTTTGAAGTATTATGTTTTGAATTAGAGTAAGTTGAAGTTTAGACCTTTTGGATTGATGTTCAACAACTTCCATGTGGATCTAAACGGTTCGAAGAACACCATAAGTGATCCACCCATCAATCTTTTTTTTATCTTCTACTGCTTCTCATTCATGACCCATGTCATTCTGCTCCTCATTTCTTGCCTCTCATTGTCGCACATTCAATTTCATACCTATATGGGAAAACAAGATTAGTGAATTAGTAAGAATTCCTCGCCTCATCCACAAATATTCTAGACAACCATCACATGCCATGCTGCTCCTTGGAAACTAAATATAAATAACCTTTCATTCACTAGTCCAGCCCATCCAAGGCAACCATGAGTTAAGTCTTCCACTAAATTAATAGACTTCCCACCACAAGCTTTAATCAAGCGGACCATATATCTCCTCTTTACTCTTTGAGGAACTATCATTTAATAAGTACATGAATCAGATTTTGTTATAGAAGCTTTACCACTACGTACAAGAAATATATGATACATAATATTCTCTACGGCAGTTAACTTCCTCGGTTAACCGGTGTCATATACTATATAGCTGTTTTGGTTTTATGATACATGTGAACATTGGAACACCTCAAAATAGCTAAGAGAGGGAACTTAAATAATATTAATCTAGCTCATATGTGGACTAATATCATTAAGAGGACGTGTGTAAAAGGATATGTACATTATTATACACCTTCATAAAGAATGTGAATTATGTCCTCTTTCTTAACAAGCACAAGGGATGAGACTAAAACCCCTGACTTCAAAATTTATGCATAGTTCTACTGTCAATTTATTAACATGGTGTATACTTACATGCATGGTTCTAATGTCTATTCAGTATTCATCATCATATTACATGCATACCTTGGATATTAACCTTGCATTCAATCCTAAATGAGTTGCACAAGTTAGAGATTTTCCTGCATTACCACCTCCTTGTACCTGTAAAAAATTGTGTGAATTATGATGGTCAAAACTATTATACAATGATAATACTAACATTATGTACAAAAGCAAAATATCATATTTTCTTGGTGCATTTGACATCCAAAAAAGCAAACATTTCCTTTGAGTAAATAAGCACTCAGTAGTTAGAGATTTTCCTGCATTACCACCTCCTTGTTAGTTCCTTACATCCAAAAACAGAATCCAAGTTAACAGGAATTGGAATTAAATTTGGATGGCTAGTCTTGGGTTTGGGCATACAGTCCAACAATATTACAACTAAACCATGTAGTGGGTCATTTAGTGAGTTAAATTTACCTCTCACATGATAGGTATGGGGTTGTCCCGTGTGGACTGGTTGGGGCGTCTGCAACATCACATTGAAAAATCCATTACATTCTGTGTTCTTACCAATCCATGTCTTTTGTTACACTTCAATTTTACGTCTTAATTAGGTCTCAGACTCACATGAATGTACTCGCAAACCATAACCTATTGTTGGATAGAGCTCAAACACAGGGTAGAAAAATCATGATCTAGGACTATTCTACTAACCATTCCTATTTCAAAGAACTCAAACTATTCAATCCTGAAATTTCATGGGATAAAAGCAGCCACTGAATTTGACATAGTAAGAATGATAATCCGACTATAGAACCAAGCAAACCAATACTACTACTACTACTGATCTTCAAACATAAATAAATCATCTAAATCACCTTTAAGCTGGTGCTTCGAATCTTGTCATCCAGGTTAGGAAACGTAGCCACAGTAGCCAAGAGATCGACCCCCACACCACCAAATACAAGTTGTAGATAGCATTCCGCATCCAGTCATATATCAAATCCTAAAACATCAATAAGGCGGGGAGTTTCCTCCACCGCAATCAGGTTATTTTGATAATCTCATTTCGATTGCTTTTATTAAGAAAAATCATAGAAATACGTACCATGGGTGGACTTTCAAGCTGAGTCACCATCACCGACGACGACATTTTTGCCCTAAAATTTTGCAGATTGAGTTTACACAAACACACAGGCACTATGTAATGAACTAATACAACTTGAAGAGTGTTTCAATAGCAAAGAAAATATTATCAAACCATAACTAGAAACTTATACAAATTAAAAAGTGTAGCAATCGATTTTTGTGTGTGCAGATAAAACGAATATGGAATTGGGAAAGTTTACCTGGTAGAAGTAGAAACCACAAGGTTCAATGGAGGGGTTTTTGAGAGCAGAAAAGAAGGTCTATTCTTCGACTATAGCAGCGGCGGCGGCGGCGGGTTTACTCAAGGGAGAATGGGGAGGAAAAGCAAGTGGGTCAAATGGGAGCAACATCAGGTGAACCAGATGCAGCGATTTTGTAGATCTGTGGAGACATCGTGAGATCAAGAGGGACAGGAGGCGACGATTTCTCAAGTTCATCTTCGTTTGGAGTCGTGAAGAGTCTTCTTGCTTCACCACATCATTAGGGTTTTTTGGGGATAAAAAAAACAAAGAAACTTGTACTGGGAGAATTGGGTGAGGATGAGCGGGATTAGTTCCCCCCAAAATTTAGATAATAACCCAGGTTTCTTTCCTATTGAACCCTGGTAAAAACTAACGAAAAGCTTTAACCCCGGTTATTATGGAGCAACCGGGTTCTTTTCTTTTATAAAAACACGGAAGGAGCTTCTACCCCGGTCTTTAAGCCTTTTATGGGATAACCGGGGTTTATTAGGAGGGGTTGAAAGGTTTTTTTGTAGTAGTGATCATGATTAACAGAATTCACAAGTAACATGCTAATTTTTTGTTTTTATTATCTGTTTTGTTTTTCCTTTTTCAAGTTCCTTATTTGTCAATACTTAATGAATCAATATTATTTCTTATTTGAAGTTTTATAAGATTCATCTTTATTTTTGCTTATATGATCATCAAGGACATATATCATGCTTATATGATTTAATTCTTGTGGATTGATTCAAAAAGATGCTACATATCATATGGGTAGGGTAGGGCTATATTGATTCAAAACAACTATATATTATCATGATTAACAAAATTCACAAGTAACATGCTAAGTTTTTGTTTTTATTATTTGTTTTGTTATTCCTTTTTCATGTTCCTTAATTGTTGATCAATACTAATATGATTTCAAGCTCATAATCCCATTAGAGTTTATATCAAACTTAACATTATGGATTAGATCTTAATTAGATCTCTTTCATAGGATCTTATCATGTCCTCATATGAAAAAATTACCAGTAAGGTATCCATGACATGTCAAAGGACTTCAAATAATTTGTCCTTTTGAGGTGCATGTCTCTTAACAAAACAAATATTTTATATAATTCATTCGGAATATATTAAAATTTTCTGGATTATAAATGATGTGTAGGATATTGTATTTCTCCTGAATCTCATTTGTTACATTCACATGTGTCTGCATACAGGTTTTATGGGGCACCTGTATGCATTGTGTATTTTGGGAACCTGTATGCATCGTTAGATCTTGAATTTTAATGGTTCAGATTGTAGTGGCAAAAGGGTAATTAACTTGAAAATGGGTGCACGGGTGCATAACTTCTCGCGCGCGGAAGGGCAAAATCAGAAGATGCTTGAATTCAGAAAATATTCTATCCGAATCTAAACAAACATGATGCATCCTCATCCAATTTATTGGATTCGTCTTCAAACACGATGCATCTTCATCCAATTCAATTTCAAACATGATGCATTTCGACCATATTCATCCTCGTCTTTGTTCCATCATTATGCATCACCAAAATTGTTATGCATTTCGGCCATATTCATCATCGTCTTTGTTTCATCATTATGTATCACCAAAATCGTGATGCATTTCGACATTTAAACGTGTTAATTTCGTGATGCATCTCTAAAATCTAAACGTGTTCATCAACGTCTTCAATGTGTTCATCATTGTCGTGATGCATTGTTGTTGTGCATCATGTTTGAAACAACCAATACCATATGCTCCAACTATTTCTTGGAAGCAATAACCACCAACATTAATAAAGAATCTTAGAATTCTTTGACTAGCCATAAACATGATACAGAATCGTAGAATGAACTGTTTGTGAAAAAACTGATACTCAAAAACCATGAGCAACATACGCAAGAAAATTCTCGTCAACATCGATTCACAGGTATGGTGCAGAGTTGCATACCGACGGTTGGACAACGATGGTGGTGCTGGGTCTGGCGGTAGTAGTAGTGGTTGTCTTGTGAAAACTGGTTGAGAGAAAGAGAGATGGAGAGAGGCTAGCCATGAAAGAGAAAGGGAAAGAGAGAGAAAATGGAATGGATTTATGGGAAGGTGGTTGATCATTTTATTTAGTTTTCTAAATAAATGATAAATATTAAATTAAATCTTATAATTTAACAATATATTATTAAGCATTCCCAAAATGACCTTAATGCACCCTTTGTAAACAAGTAATGCATTTTTTGTTCCCATTTGGTTCCCGATACATATGGTGCCCCATAGAACCTCAATCTATATATATATATATATATATATATATATGTTGGTTTTTGGGTTCCTTTCGATATTCATATGTAGGATATCAACTTTATATCAAATTTAGTTCTAGTCATAAAACTTAAAACCATTTGAAAAGTAGATGACATAATATTTAATTGGTTAAAATTAAAAAGTACTTTATATATTTCATTTTGGTTAAGTAGATGACATGGTCAAGTTTATTTTGCTGCTTACCTTTTAATATATAGTTGCTCCATTTCTTTAATCTTTTATTACTTTTATAGACTACATTTCTAGCTTATATGCATGTTTCTAGGCCCTTAATTATTCGTATTTTAAGTTGTGTTCGATTATGATCCTGGTTATACATCTGCCTCCATACTCGTATTTTTGTAGGTGATTTACTTGTATTTTTGTAGGTGCTGCCTATCAATCTCTATTTTTTGTAGGTGATTTACTTGTATTCTTGCTTAAACCGTCGTATCTAACAATTGTTGTAGATCCTGAATGCGGTAAAAAATGAGCAAAGTGTTGGAGATCTTGAACACAATCAAGAGTGTTGAGTCGTTGTCATTCGCCATTCTCGTTTCTAGAGACACCGTAAAATGGTGTCTGTGAGAGGTCCGTTAGAGATGGGTTGAAGAGAAGGGTTATATTGTTTATGAAACGAATTGTTAAAATAAGAATGTTATGTGATTAATATTGTTTTTCTTATATAACTTTTAATATACATTATTTTGTAAATCTTGAATATTATTATAAGCACATTATTTTTATATACCGTCTAGTATAAATCAATTATTGTCCAATTATTTTTATAATAACAAAATATTTTGTATTAAATATTTTTATATAGTATATAATTGTTTTGTTTTTATGTTATAACTTATATATTAATATATTAATGATCCATTACAATGTGCGGGATTAAACAAACACGTTGTTTTAAATTCAAACACGATGTGAACTTAAGACGAAAATTAAGAAGATTTATTCGAATACCTTAACATCTCGATTGATCCTTTAAAAATGCAAATGGTTGGAAGTTGTATTAGTGTTTTATGGTCGATCTAACAACGTACGCAGTCATTGACCATGTGTCTTGAGAGTGGTATACACACACTAAAAGGAAGAATATTTATATTTCTAAACGGAGAAATTGTCGTAACATAAAATATGAATTTTAGCAATAAAAATTTCATAGAGAATTATAGTTTTTATGTTACATTTATCGTAATAAAATGAATTTTATGTTATATTTTTTTGATGATATGCCCTATATTATAATATCAAAGAGAATTATAGTTTTTACATGACGTTTGGGTAATTTATTTTAGTTAACTTTCTTAATTACATAATTTAAGTGACTTTCATTGATAAAATAAAAAACTAAATATTTTTTTTTAATTTAACCCTAATTAAGATTGGGACAAAATTAAAAAGAAACCAACAAAATAACACATTTTGAGTGATTAAGTACTTGGAGCGTTTGGTTTGCGAATTTTCTGGGATTTACATTTAAAATTTTTATCTGGTTTGCAGATTTCAGTAAGGATTTAAAATTTCAGGATTTCCTAATTTCTTTATTTTTTGTTATTTAAAAACTCAGTCTCCCCTTAGGATTTTAAATCTCAGTTACATTGCATTCTTTTGATTAACAATTTTTTTCTAATAGACAATGCAGATTCTTTGACAAATACTAACAAATGCAAATGCTTTATAATGCAAATACTTTGACAAAATGAAAATTCCAGAGAATCTGCGAATCAAACACCCCCTTGAATTATGCAGATTCTAAACTTGTATATTGTATAATTAAGACCCTAAACAATACAAAAATGAATGTGTAGGTCCCTAATTTTTATAGTGATTAAATCTCCAAAGTCCAGACATTTCTTTTGTTAAATGGCTAAGTCCTTGAATGGCTAAGTCCTCGAATGTTATAAAAAGAAATGATTATGTCACTTCAGTTAAACAAGTTAAAATAGTAAACTTCTAAATAGATTTAATTTTTAGTTACACTTATCTTCACTTTATATTTTAGTAATAGCTTTTAAACCATACACTTTACGATTTCATTGAGACTTTATTTATAATAATTGCCCAATGGAGACGAATTTGAAAATATGACTTAAATTAAAATAAATATTATAATGACTCAAGCGGGATTTACCAAATATTTGTTACAATGTAATAACATAAACACGTAAGATAATGAAATTTAATCATTTACCTTTATAAAGTTTAGAATTCGATTCTTTTTTTAATTAAAATGGTTTAATCATTCATTTTATAAAGTTTAAGGACTTGATTGTTCAAAATACAAATTTAGGAACCAAGTCACCCATTTTTAAAGAGTTTAAGGACTGAATTATACACAACACAAGTTTAGGGATTTAATCGCTCATTTTTATAGAGTTGAAGGATTAAATCATTCAACAAAATAGTTTAGAAACTTACTTGCTTATTTTCATAAAGTTTAGAAATTTAATCACCTAAATATAATTTAAAGACCTAATTGCTACAAAATATGATAGTTTGTTAGGTGTGAAAAATAGTTTAAATGTGGATCTTCATTTTGGAGATGGTTGGTAGTTTTTCTCGTGGGAGTTTTGGGCCCTTTGGGATTTTCTGATTATTCATTGTGTTCTAGCAAACTCACCCTTAACGTTTTCTCTGTTTCAAAAATCAAAAGTTTCGGTCTATTCTTGATTAACTTGTAATAATAATAATTAATACGTCACTATAACAATTTAAGCTTTATTATATATTAATATGTATATAACTCAAGTAAAATTTTTAAAGCCAAAATAAAAATAAAAATATAGATTTCTTAAACACATTAGATAAAGGGTTCCCAAAACATAAAAATTAGTAAATGTATAAAGAAAATAAAAAAATTTGAAAATAAAATTGTATGTACCTATATTAAAATGATTTGTTAACCACAAGCATCAAATTTGTAGCAATGAAAAGGATAAAATGTCATTTCTATAAAATTCACACTCAACTAATTGAAAATGGACCATTTTGAAAGTAAATAGTGATTTGAGGAACTGTTTATGTTGTGTTGAAAGTTGAGGCACCGTTTACATAATTTTAAACAAACTACAGAATTTTAAATCTATACTAAAATCTACGAACCAAAAACGGCATTTTAAATGCAAATCCTAACAAATCTCAGGAAATCTACGAATCAAAGTTAACGTCTCATTAGTTTTTGGTCGAGGGACCAAATTCATAACTTTTTATAAACCACATTGACCATTTATATAATTTACTCTTTTATTTATAAACGATTGAATTTGAAGCATTTCTTAAGAACACTTTTGCAAACATGCATGCTTTTGTAAAACCACATGGACCATTTTTATCTCTCTCTCTCTCTCTCTCTCTCAATATATATATATATATATATATATATATATATATATATATATATATATATATATATATATATATATATATATATATATATATATATATATATATATATCAATCCTTTATTATCTAGTCTTTAGGCTATAATAATAACCATACATTTTCTACATGCATGCATCTTTATTCAATTCATTGAAACCCAACTTACTATTGTCTTGATTTTTCCACAATTTATGCTTCCTCAACCATTCCTTGCTCGTTTTGTCTTTCCCTTGTAGACTTCATGCGCAACTCATTGCCTTTAGTGGTAGGAGAAAACAAAGGATCAGCCATATTGCGCATCGTCTCAAGCGGTACGGTGGTGGTTGAGTCATCATTCACATTTTCTGAGCTTTTCGAAGTCGTTAGCTTTGATGGTATCCTTTTGTCTTTGCTTTTACCCCATAGTACCATATACAACCCTGCTATGATTATCACGGATCCTAGCACACTGTAGACAAAATTATATTATCACTTAATGATGCATAAATTCTCAAAAAAAGATTAATTCAACACTTAATTGTGCTTCACAATGTTTCTAGTGATAGAAAATGGTGTCTCAAAACAACGTTAATCACTGATTCATTTGTATGTGCACGTTGGATGGTTTTTATCCATGGATACTTTTGAAATGGGCATCGCTATACGTACACCCCTTTCCTTAATTTTTACTAATCATACACCCCCTTAGTCACATGATTTTTGTTAATGACGTGAGACTCAATGATTAAAAGTTAATCTCCTCACACATTAAGAAGGGGGTGTGTCATTAGCAACCAAGGGGGTGTGTGTAGAATTGCCCTTTGAAATGCAACATATATTTAATTGTAACGTCCCCTTAATTACGTACGTTCCTACATGCAACTTTTCGTCGAGTAGCAGAAAGCCAGCTATTGCCACGTATACAAGCATCAAAGGGGTAAAAGCTGACACGAACAATGGACCTTGTAAGTGTATAGATACCGTCATCAAAAGAACTTGTAACACTGTAGATATTCCCTGTCACATGTACATTTAAAACCATATAATATATATATAATTCAGTGTATTTCACATCAACCATGCATATGATCAATTTCTAACTCAATGCTTTAATTAGAGAGTGTGTGTATATATATCAAATTACCATAAAGAGAACGACAGCCAGGCTGATGTTCCAAGAAAGCTTCCATTGATTCCAAGATCTCTCGGTACAAAGAGTGAAAACAAGTGATTGTATGAATCCCATCACATTTATAAGAAATGTGGTAGAGAAATGGCATGGGTAATTTGCGCTCATTTTAGCCTGTTTATTGAAGTTTTTGAAACATAGATTGATTTAGGATAATAAACATGCATATATCGATCTCAAGAAGTACAATACTAAAGGTGAATATATATATATATAGGGATTGTTTCAATAGAAAATCTATACGCATCGGAAAACCTGGGAACCACTTATAGTCATTGGATCAGGTGATGCATCACGCAGAAAGTCGATGCATCACGCGGGAAATTTGATGCATCACGCGAGAATTGTGATGCATTTGTGGTGGTGCATGAAGGTTTACTGATGCATGTTGGTTTTCCATTGTACCTCTACATATATGTGTGTGTGTGTGTGTGTGTGTGTGAGAGAGAGAGAGAGAGAATAGAATAGAAAAAATCACAGTACCTGAAATATTACATAAAGAGAAAGGGAAAGTGAATTAAGCAATGCCAAAATAGAGCCAATGATATGATGCATATTAGTGTTGTGAGTTGATGAGAGATGATCATGACCACCATGCAAAATCTTTAAATGTGTAATTGTCCAAGTGTGAATCTCATGTCCTTTGTAGAAAGTGAGAACCATTGCTCCTCCAACCCCCACAAGGGTTCCAATTACTTTTGCTTTCCCTGCCATTCTATCTATTCCAACATTCTCTAACCTTCATTTTTCAAAGTCTCTGAGTTAGATACATACATATATATAGGGGTTAGTTCAATGGAGAACCTTTATGCATCGAAGAACCTTGGAGAACCACAATGCATCGCTAGAAAATCGTAATGCATCACACGGGAAGTCGATGCATCACACGTGAATTTGATGCATCTTGCGGAAATAATGATGCATCACGCGAGAATTGTTTTGCATTTGCGGTGGTGCATGGAGGTTCTTCGATATTCTTCGATGCATGGAGGTTCTCCATTGAACTCACTTCCATATATATAATCAAAATTAATAATTAAAAAAGTTTAAAAAAAAACTTAACTTGTATAATTGATCGATAACTTATATAACGTTAAGTTGCTTCTTGATCGATGGTACGTACCAGATGATCATTTATGTTAGTAGATTTAAAACTTAGGCTACTTATAATTAAGTTGTTTGTGAACAAGTTATTCGTTGTGAACGTTGTGAACAATTAAAAAAATACATATAATTATTCATATATATCAACAAGTGTTTGTAACATAATTCATATGTTTCAAAGGGTTCATAGAAGTATCTACAACAAAATTCAGAACATTCATACTAGTTTTAATAACAAGGTTCATAGGATTCAACAAGATTCATAAGATTCGATAAATTAATAGGATTCAATAAAACCCAAAGGATCCAATAATATTAATGGATTAATAGAAGGGTTTGGTAGTATTTTCAATAAGATTCATAAGATTCAAATCTATGTTATGGTTGTTCACAACGAATAAAGTGTTCACAAAAAATCTTGAATTCAATGGAGAACCTATATGCATCGGAAAATCGGGGAACCTAGTCATTGGATTAGGTGATGTATAATGCAAAAATCTTAATGCATCACATAGGAAGTCGATGCATCACACAGAAATTTGATGCATCACGTGAAAATAATGATGCATTACGTGTGAATTGTGATGCATATGCGGAGGTGCATGAAGGTTCTTTGATGTTATTTGATGCATGAAGGTTCTCCATTGAAGCCACATCTATATATGTGTGTGTGTCTAGGTATATGTATATGTAAGTATGTATTACCGAAATAAAAGAGCAAGGAGGAAGGTAAATGCGGGGATGAGATTGGAAAAAGTGGTAGCATATGTTGCAGATGTTAGAATTAAGCTTTCTGCATATAGATTTTGTGCCAATGGACCCCTGCATGCATGCGCTAGCTCATTAATTAATTATTATATTATAATTCACGAAAATAATTATAAACATTACATTAACAGTATGATCATATCGAACATAAATTTTAATTACGAGTTAATTTGGGATTTTAAGTTATATTAGTGCGCATAGATGTACGTACGTACCCAAGAAACGTACAAATAAAAGCTTGGAAGAGTATCGTCCATGTTAGCTTCGGCCTTTTCTTCCTGCAATGTTACCAAGATCCAAGAATTAATTCGATATTAACGTATGTTTATAATTAGCTTTAATTTCCTATTAATTTAGGGGTGCATGGTATTATACTATACACCCTTCTCTAGAGGAAATATAAAATATCAGAAAGAAATTAAGGATTAAGAAATTAATTCGGAGAATATTAACACCTTTTAAAAAATCTTGTAAACGGTCCGGATGATCATTCACATAAATATATATATATGATGATTCATAAAATTTCTAAAGATTCAGAGCTTGTGAATATTTCTGAATTCACATGTCATTGTGTAACATTAATGAGAAAAAAAATATTTTATATACATGGTAATATATTCATTATATGAATATTTAATGGCAGTTAAAGTTTTGTCAACTTAATATAATAATTAGTCTAACATTATTTATGTCAAGCAAATGTTTACATTTGATTGTTTACAATAAAGGAGGTTTATATGTCAAAAGATTAAATAGGTTTATGAGTTTAATATTACTAATAAAATAAACATATGCATTTTTGAATATTTTTCAGTGAATTTATTTTTAGGAATATTTTTAATAAATTCATATACGGATATTTTTTAAATCATTTATATATGAGTATTTTTCAGAGATAAAGTTCTGAAATAATAGACCAATAACTATTTGATAATATTTAATAACAAAAAAAATTTGTTAAATAATTTGAATTGAAATAATAATTGTTAGAATTAAACAAAAAATCTTGATTAAATATTCGTCTAACAAATCACAATTACTTGTAAACATTTATATTACTTCTAATTTAGATATTTTTAGCTTTTCAGATAACATTTCTTTTGTATACAAATTATGCTATGAAAACTTTAGGCTCCGTTTTTTATGACATTCTAGATCTTGATTCGTTTTATTTGTGAAGTACTTTAGTTAGTTTATCATTTAATCGAATTAATTTTTCATGTATAAATTTTTTTACACGTGTTCTTAACAATTTGTGTGGTGATCATACTTGCGACAGAATATATTGCGATGTAATTTTGTGGATAAAGTAATATTTAACAAGCTAAAACTCCACAAAATTATTAAATTTAATAAATTAATTTGTTCAAAAGTTTTATAATATATTCATGATTTAATTACCAATTCAACACTTAAAGTGAAATTGACCACTAATTATGGGAAACAAATTTTGAAAGTTCGAAAACCTTTTTAATTTTTAAAAATAAAGTCATGTTATTAAGAATGTATTATTGTATTGTAATGGATGAGGGTGATTCACTCCTTCCAAATTTCATCTTTCTAGATATCTTAGTACATATTAGTTTTTGTGTAAATTACATAAATGGTCCCTATGGTTTATAAAAAGTTATGGATTTGGTCCCTCAAGCAAACTAAGTGCACTGGTAGTCCATAAAAACGAATTTTTGTGACATTTTGGTCCCTCGATTTAACTTTCGTTAACTTAATTGTTAAGTTTAGGGGTATTTTCGTATTTTTACCTTTCAGAGACCATTTATGAAATATTTTTAGTAAACGTTTAATTTTTAAATTTCTATTATTATTATTATTATTATTATTATTATTATTATCATTATTATTATTATTATGTAATTTACTCTTCTTCATCTTCTTCATCATAATCATCTTCTTCTTCTTCTTATTCTCTTCATCCTTCTCCTTCTTCTACAACGGTACCAGAATATAGACGAATATGCCCAATAAAACCTGAAGAAACCTCTAGTGTACCTCTGTTCACCGGAAAAGGAACACCGGCCAGCAAACCAGAAACAAGAGACAGCAAGGGCGTGGTCACCGATGGCAGAGATAGCAAACCGGAAACCAAACACCAGCCGCGGCGGCTAGCCAGATTGACCGCAAAGAACCAACGGCGGAGTCCTGTTTCACGATGTTGGCTCTCAATCTGCCAGCAAGGAACCAGCGGCGGCAGCACAAAGAACAATAATGGTATAGAACCAGACTATCAACGACGGTCGGTTACGGTAGAGGAGCGGAGGAGCGGTGCTGATGATCGTGGGTTTGGATGCCATTTTTAGGGCTTGAAAGCTCACAAAGAACTTTAGTGATGAAGATGACAGAACTTGGGTTTGTTGATGGTGGAAGAAGAAGAAGAAGGATTTTCATTTTGAAAATTAAGGAGGAGGAAGAGGATGAGAAGAAGAAGAATAATAATAATAATAATAATACTTTTAAAATTAAAAGTTTATTATATAATTTCAGAAATGGTCCTTGAAAGAGTGAAAAGACAAAAATACCCTTTGAGTTAACCCCTTACTTAACGGAAGTTAGATTGAGGGATCAAAATGTTACAGAAATTCGATTTTATAGACCATCTATGTACTTAGTTTGCTTGAGGGACCAAATTCATAACTTATTATAAACCACAGGGACCATTTATGTAATTTACTCTTAGTTTTTTTTTTATCCATTCCTTCGATCTTTCTGTCTTTCAAACTATAGAATTACTCAATTTTTAACACGATACCTCTTAACCCATGAAATTTAGAGAAACGGAGAGGAAGAAGAGGTTGGGATGCCATTACGGGATCAAAATTGGTGTGAAATTGAATATCTGTTAAATCATACAGCCATATACTATCTTCATATATTATTGTGTTTTGATTCTACTTGTTGGGCTTGAAATTGAATCTATCATATATAATTAATTATGTTTTATATTAATAATTAATTTATTGGATTAGTATGTAATTGGCTTTATATTAAATTTGTTTATTGGATTAATTATTATGAAATTAATGCACAAATTAAGTTGGTGGAATTAATGCACAAAGGACTTCTAATCAGTGATAAAAATATATGTGTGTGTAAATAATGATTTAAAATATTATGATCAATGTTGTGTGAGTTTTTTTTTTTTTTTTTTTAAACGGCAAACTAACCTACTCCTAAACTACTCTTTTGTCTCAAATGGGGCTTATAGAACTTACTTTCACCACCTAAATTCAAACTTGCCTCCGATGGGAGTCAAACTCGTGACCTCTCACTTGCATATCACCACTCATACCAGATGAGCTAATTTAGAAATTGTTTCCGTACGTGTATGTACGTGAGTTTGAAGTTGATTAAAAAGGTTAATTAATTTAGAATAATGATTAAAAAAAAAGATGGAGAAGAAGAAGAAGAAGATTAATGAATTAATAAATTACCTTTCAAGTATGAAAGCAAAAGGAAAGACGAGAATAGAAGCAAACAAGAAGCGATATGTGATCAAAACAGTCATCTTCATCCCATCAAAAGCAGCAAGTTTGTAACCAACACTGTTTGCAGCCAACACAAACTCAGCCACCATCATCATCAATGTCCCCTTCACCACTCGCATCTTACTATCTTCATCCCTCCCGGCCATCTTCGATCAATTCCCTAATTACCTTTTGATCAAGATCAGTCTCCTCGATCGATCTCTCAATTCAATTCTTCATCATATCTTACTTTAATTTGATGATTAATTAGCTAGTTTTTATTGTATTTAACCAACTTTTGTGTGTGTGTGTGTATATATATTTATGTATATTAAGAATAACTTTAATTAATTTCTATAAATTTATTCAAGGAGCTGAGAGAGATTGCATGCATGTGAACGGGACCATTTTATTAAATTTCTCTCTCATCACCGATTAATGTGATCGAATATATATAATTATATATATATATATATTATACAGGTGTGGGTTCAATGGAGAACCTTATGCATCGAAGAACCTTGGAGAACCACAATGCATCGTTAGAAAAACTGAAATGCATCACGTAGAAATCGATGCATCACGCGAGAATTTGATGCATCACGTGGAAATAATGTAAAAATCAATGCATCACGCGGGAGTTTGATGCATCACGTGGAAATAATGATGCATTACGGGAGAATTGTGATGCATTTGTGGTGGTGCATGGAGGTTCTTCAAGGTTCTTCGATGCATGGAGGTTCTCCATTGAACCCACCTCATATTATACATATACACAAGTTATATATATATATATATATGTGTGTGTGCATGGGTTAATTAATAATAAAAAGAAAAAGTTATTGTTGGTGACGTGTGAGTCAATGCATTTACCATTTGTCTCAATCGATCTATCGGTTGTCTGTCAAACTGGGATCCGGATACTCAAAGAACGGGATATTTTATGGGTTGCTAACGACCTAACGTGTCTGTCTATCAATCTCTTTAATTACCATTTGTCCATGCTCAATGAATTTGTGTGTATATATAATTATATATAGATATATATGCACATCCATCTTCTACACAAATTGGATAAACAAATATGCATACACATACATATATCTTATGTTGTCGTTGAGAATGATAACAATAATAATTAATACCAATAACAATAACAATACTAATAGAAACAGAAGAAAAGTTAAATAAAAAAATTTACTTGACAGACCAAAACTAAAATGTATTTAACTTTTAAAGTGGAAGATATATGCATGATGACGCCATGTGGCATTCTGGTGTTCTCCTTTATTTTATAATCATCTATTTTATTATATGAGTAACTAGATGACACGTGGCATCTAGATAGAACGTCAATTGGCTTAACGTGGGATTGCCACGTGTAACTAACAATTTCCTATTAATTTGCTTCTAAATTTTGTTTTTTCCAATCTATCTATAATAAATAATTTAAATAATATCTAATCAAATCTAAATCTTATCTAATATAAAACTCAAATTTGAATTTGAATGATAACTTTTCTTTTTATATATTTATATTTATATTTATTGTATTATATAAATAGATATTATAAATTTGATAAAATATATTTAAAAATTATCTTACAAAATTAATGAAATTAAATTTTTAAATGTATACCCATATTATACATGGGTTTATAAACTAGTATAATAGTATTTAATAATAGTTATAAAATAGATAGATATTGGTGCCATAGAAACCAAACTAATAAAAATATTAAAAATAATGATTTTTGTTGGTTACAAGTATAACATCTATCGTACGGTTCTAATTTTATATAATTATTTAATGATATCATAGCCTTGTTGAAATAAGACGGATTCTATATAAAAAATATTGTATATCTAATAAGTAATATTAATAAAATTATAGATCATAACATTTTATTTTTCTTATAATATACATAAACATTATGTTTTACGTAAAACTAAAATTTCAAAGTACATCGATTAGATTTATATACATATCTAAAAATAAAAATTGAAGAATATTAAAAAATTAACTATTATTCACGTATATTTAAAATGATAGATAAATAATATTTATAATTAAAAACTGTACTTTTCTTATAATTTGTAAGAGTTAATATTTATGTAGTTTAATTTTATGTTTACATATATTATGTGTCCCAAATTATTTATTAAAATTTATCTGCATAATACGTGGATTCACGACTAGTTAATGTTGTTAATGAAATAAGGAATTCTACATGAACCACTGTATTTTACTAGGGGTAGCAATTTCAACCAATGGATCAAACTGACGGAATAGTCAAAATTATCAGTTATAACAAACTAAGTTAGAACATAATTTTTTTTCTAATAATTAAAAAATCTAGAAAATAATGTGTTAAAAACTTGTTTCTAAAAAAAATCAATTTTATGTTAAACTATCAACTCGTTCGACCGTTTTATTCAATGGACCGAAATTGCACCCGGCCACCCGTTTACTATTTGAACCCCACCTTCATACTTTATTATAATTTTTTTAAAAAAATTGTAACACCATAATTATTATATGGTGATCTTAAATGCATACTTTTTAGATTTTCGCCCTTATCAAATGCATTTTCTTAAACTGTTTGATAATAATCAAATGTCATAATATTATTATTGATCCAAAATTGTTATAAATTATTAAAACATGATGACATTTATAAAATTGATAAAACATCAATATATTGTTATTATAGTAAAAAAAATCAATTGGTCCGTACTCCATCGTATTTAGGGAAAATTATACAAAAAACCAACACACTTTTAATATTTTTCGATTAATTAAGTCACTATACAAACACGTTTCCATAGAAGTCCGCCAACTTGAAATTTTTTATGAATTGTGTTGTTTTATGATATTTTTTAAGATTTTTTCAGATGTTTTTACGAAAACATTTTTAAGTTGAGGTTTTATGTGTAGAAATTTTTACGTACTCCGTCGTATTAAAGGACTAATACGGAAACGTTTTATGATTTTCCCTTGGTGCAATTACTTATTCGAAAAATACTGAAAGTACATTGGTTTTTACATGATTTTCCCATGTATTTAATATGTAGATTTACGTTATATTTTTTTTAATAGTTATGTGATGTAATTGACACTTTACTCGTTATTTTATTAAGAACTTCTATATAATTATTTTAATGTAACAACATTGTAAAATAGTTTATTGTTTAATTATATTTATAGACATTACTATTTAAATTATGATACTCCTCAAACTTTTAATATTTTTTTAAGTTTCATATTTCGTAACTTTTACTTTTTATATTTCATCTTTATTGATTTCATATAAAATACTTTTATTTTGAAAGGCACTTGTTATTTATTTTAATAACAATTTTGTTTTATAACGTCCCTATTAAATATAAAATATAAACAAAAAAATATACAACATAAAATATGTTATTTCACTTTTGTTTTATGGTTATTAAAACTGATGTTAACACAAAAAATATTCTAAGATATTAATTCATGTAATGATTTTTTTTGTATATCAAATAATTCTTAATTTTTAAAGTCTCTGATAAAAGTTTTAAAAAAAATAACATAACCAATATTTTTTAAAAACATCCTATTAATAAATAATGAAAATAATTAATTATAATGTTTTATACTTCTAAATGTTTAATGGATAATTAAATGATAACACGATTTTCAAAGTCTTTTGGTATTAGATTAAGTTTTTTTTGAACGGCCAACTATTCTACTCCTACTTCTAAACTACTCCTTTACCACCAGACTTACTTACTCCACCTAAATATAAAGTATTGTTATAAAGTATTGTTATACAAGTTTCAAGTTTTTTAAATCTTATTGGAGTTCAAATAGTAACGCTCTTGAAATAAATATAAAGTATTGTTATAAGTAAAAAATTGTTTATACTACCTTGAACAATTCCAAGTGTCAATGTCATGTTAGGACACCTATGAAGTCTAATAAAGGGTTCATTTTATCAAACTTGTAAAGTATTGCAAGTTTTATATATAATTTTTATGCATAGGGGCTTATTTATATACAATACTTTTTTTTTTCATGCACAACAACTTTAATTAAAATCATTATTTTATCTCTAATCATATTTTTATCATGTTTGTCTTGTAATTCTAAAAGTAATGGTGAATTTGTTATTTTAGATAAAAATTATATGTATGACTAAAATTGTATTGTGTACAGTTTACCTTTCTTTTGTATTTTAGTATGAAATCCTATTTCCTCCATTTGTGTATACCGATAATCTATGGGAAGTTCAAATTTCCTCCTCCTTATCACCGTCTCCTCTAAATTCAATTAAAAATAAATAGCTGAAAACTTTAGGTTGCATATAGTTAACGAAAACTAGTCATTTTTCAATTTTAATTTTTAAGTTATAGTTTTTAGAAGAAAAAAAAACAAGGGTTTCTATGAAAAGTGAAAACTTGTTTAGATGATGAAGTTTTAGTTTTATGAAAAATTAGATGAGTGATTATAAAATAAAAAATAGGATGGGTGGTGGAAAAGTAAGAGAGAGAAAGAGAGTATTATAAAAAAAATAGGGTAGGTGATAGACTAGTAAGAGAGAATATGAAAATTGGTGTTTTAAAAAGTGAAATAAAAATTTATGAAATTGTTGTTAAATAAAGAAGTTTTCATTTTTGTTGAAAAGTAAGATGGAAATTTTCATAAACTAAACAAGTACACTCTTAATGTTGCTTCTTTGGTCATCACAATTCATACAACTCTATAAAAATTTAATAAACTGTCACATCAATATTTCACCATCTATTTAAACACATTAATAAAAAATTTACCAAACCTAAATAAAATTACAAAACTACAATACATTAATTAAATACATGAACTAAAAATATATTAAATAACCATATGAAACATAAAGCTTCCTTAAATCAATAATTATAAATCCTAAAAGTAAAATAACTAAAAACACATTAATTAATTTAAAATAAAATGTTAGCCAAATATTTATTTATTTATTTATTTATTGTTAATTTATAAATAATGTAATGAAATACTTTTCCTTAAAATTTAATTAAAAATAAAATAAGTTGTTATACTGCTTCAATCTTTCGATCAACTGTTGCTCCAATCAATAGTTGTTATACGACTCCAATCATTTAATCGAGTTGTTACATGAAGAGGACGATGTAGCAGTCGATTAGAGTAGTCGACCATGTAGCAACAGTCGATGGAGATGAAATGTCATGCGATGAAAAATAAAGTCGATGTGTGAGAATGAAAAGGACTAAAGGAGGGAGCAATGACTTTTGTTGAAGTTTTAGAGGGTTAAATTAGATATTCAATAATAAAATAATTAAGAAAATATTATTTTATATTTTTTAAATGATAAAATAAATGTAAAATAGTCATTTATATGAGATTTAAAGTTTTAGAATGACATATATATGTAATAAGAAAATTTACAATGATGCATACATGCACAATATTTTAAATATAGCAGGATATATATGAAATTCTTTCTTTCTTTCATTAATATCAAGAAATGTAAATACTACACCTTACATGCACACAAAACATCACATAGATAATTCACGTATCTAACCAAATTGATGTAACATCCACGGATTTAATTTGATGTATTTTGGTTAATTAAGTGGAAAACTTATATATATTTAAGTTGAATTTGGGCGATTATTATGTATTTGGATATTTAGCAAGTTTGTTGCTATTTTTAAGAAAATTGAACTCAGAATCAATTTTGTGGAGTATTATGAATTAAAAAGTTATTTATGATAATTCTAAGATTAAATCAGTATTTTATGGAACCGGCTAAGTCGAGTGATGAAATGTGCAAAATGACGAAAGTAGTATATAAAGGGCAATAGGCTTCATTTTTCTATTTTACACTATCTCACTACTTTATCTCTCTAGAAATTTTCTCTCTACATCTCTCTAAGATATATCACAAACCGACCGTCATATTTTCGAGAATTATACGTCATCGGAAAGGTATCGAGGAGTACAACAGCAATCTACAAACAGATTTCAGATTTCGTGCGAATTTAGGTAAGAATCGACCTTTCTAAGATTATGGTTTCGGTTTTGTAGAAACTAAAATTTCGAATCTATCATTTTATGCAAATTTAAGCTTGTTTTGCTCGAAACGTTGCTGGAATGTGATAATATATGCATAGTAGAATCGAATCTAGGTATTATACATGATATATTAGTGATTTTAGCCTTAGAAATGAAGGATTTAAGTTGAAATGATGAACAGACTCGAATATGTCAAGAACAGAGTCGAAATGCAAGAACAAACTCGAGTTTGGTGCTAGATTCGAGTGTGTACCGTTAGATTCTAAGGGGAGGGCTTCGAATCTAAGCCTAGACTCGAAGAGGGGCTCGAATCTAACCCTAGATTCGAAGGTAAGTTCGAATCTGACATAAGGGGTTCGAATCTGATGCATAAGCTTCGAATCTGATGCTTGATTTCGAATCTAACCCATTAAATTCGAGTTTAATGTCTAAAATTGAGAAATATACTCTCTAAACTTGTATATTTTGAATGAAATTTATAAACAACACATAGAATGGCAAGAATTATTCAAAGGACAAGTTATGAACTTGGGATGGGTTCAACTCAATTGTAATATGGATTTGGACATAGACCGAAAGGGGGAATATATTGCAAAACTTACAAAACATGGTTTTATGGATTTAAATGGTTAATGATATGAGGAATTGTTGTAATTGATATAACAGGTCCCTTGTGGTGTTGTTTAACCCACAGTGGGGTACTTGGTGGATCCGGTTGAAAGCCCGAAGAGAAATAATATCGGTTAAAAGATAATTACGCACCCACTGTGAGTACAGTAGATTTCGCATGTTTATATTTGTTTTATGTAAGCTTTGCCTGCTGAGACCTGTTGTTTCATTGATTGTTTGGAATTCTACTAACTTGCGTAGATTTAGATGCACATTCTTACTTGTTGCATGTCCTTTCGGTTGTTGTGCATCTAGTGATGGACCGGTGGGTCGCATCGATTACTCTGATGTTACTGTGCTATATGACCTGGAGCTGATCCTTCCTAGGCCCGGTAGGCAGTATGTCATCCCCGATCGTACGTTTGTCTCAGATGGTATGTTTAAATGCCGAGCTTTGAGCTCGAAGGGGCTGCGGCTCTGGTCCGTACTTTGTGTACGAAGAGGATATCCGATGTTGGTCATCTTTGTTATCCTTGGGCTTCATAAAAATTTATAAAATGCATAATCTCTGTATTCACTAAGCATCCGCTTATTCCCCAGTTGTTGATTTTTATTTTACAGGAAAAGGGAAGTCTACTGCTGGACCTTCTAGTTAGGTCGTTTGGAAGATTTGGGAGACTTGGCACTATTTGATCGGTAATTGTGATTTGGACAATGTTGTAATATATTCTGGATGATTGTAATAAATGTATGGGTGTGTAGACTTAGACTTGGTATCTTATAGCACCGTAGGGTGTTTAACACTTTTTGCACTACTTTATTTATGTTTTTAATGCTTCCGCACTTAATTTAGGTTATCAGATCATTATGTTATTGTATGTTGGTGATTAATCCTGGGTGTATTGTAATTGGTGGTTGTTGTGGCAAGGGTGCCACAATTGAATTTTTTTACTATACTTTATAGAGGATGATATCAAACATAAGAAAATTATTAATTACCTAGCAACAACAGAAGATGAACAATACAAGTTTCATCTCTATAACTACCCTAACAATCAAAACTAAACCTGAATCAACTATATATTTCTCTTTTTTCGTTTTCTAAATTTATCATATTTTCTTTCAATAATAGAATGACAAAACTCTCGCATCATATCCCTCGTTGTAATTATACAACAACGTAACTTGTCTCTCTGTCTATTGTAGTTTATACTTAAACAATATATTTAACTAATCTGATGAAGTTACAACCTCGATACGTCTAGCTTCTCCATTGCCACTTTGCACACTCGAGTGTTTTGATTCATTATCACCAACACCACCAATGTTCCAACGTTCTGATTCACCATCACCCGTTCCCACATTTGATTCTTTTACCGGGCACAATTGAGCCATCTTCTTCACCTCTTTGCCTTTGCCCCATAATACAGCATAAAGTCCCAAAATTATCAATATCGCACCCAACACACTGCAATAAATACAAAATTCAGTACTTAATTAAACCTTTTTTCTAAACATTTTTCATATATAAAACAACATTTATGATGTAGACAAAAAAAATGAAGAATTAACATACCTTCCTAAGTGTAGGGTTTCATTCAAGAATAAAGATCCAGCGATAGCCACAAGAACGAGCATTAAAGGATTGAATGCCGATACAAATAACGGGCCTCTCATTTGCACACACCATGTGATAAACGTATACATCACTCCAGATGCCAACGTGCCCTAATTTTAAAAAGAACTTTGATGATCGAGGCCTACATATACATATTAACATAATTCAACAAATTTAATAAGTAAATAATCATTTTTTTATACATACCGAATAAACCGCTGTTAGAAGCTTAACATTCCAACCAAGCTTCCATTCGTGCCAATGTCTTTCGGTGCACAACCCAAATACGACCGCTTGAATGGCACCCGATGCCGATGTTAGAGCAGTGACTGAATACGGACACGGGTATTTCTTGACCATATTTGTCTTTTCAAATAACAACGTACACAAGTATATATTAATTTTTATAATGCATGCATACATCATTAATTATAAGTTAATTAATTATTATCTTAATTATTTAACTAACCTGGATGATTAACCAAGTTGAATAACTGATGCAACTGGCAATGGCTAATAAAGAACCAACGACACTATTATTTTTATTACTCGAAGGTTGATGATCACCACCTATGTGATGTTGTTGACCATGTAAAAGGTCAACATTGGTCTTCCACAAGTAAAGGTCAACTCCCTTGTAAAAAGTCAATAACATAGCTCCACCAACCCCTAATATAGTCCCTGTGACCTTTGCTGCACCAGCACTTGTCTTCCAACCCAAGCTTTCCATCCTGAAAGTTAATTATATTTTTTAAGCGTACAAAAGTGATGATTATATATATTTTTTTCTTCGTACGGGTGTTAAAAAACCAAAACCGAATTTCACTAATCCAAAAAAAAAAAATTTACTTGAAGACTTTTATAGAAAAAATAACATGGAGAAACGAAAACGTAGAAACATGTTAGTTTTTTTGCCAGATGAAACCCTTTATAAAATAAACTTACTTCAATATTTTTTTTTTGAAACAAAGTAACTTGAACGTTTTTTAATATTTTTTTAAAAAACAAGCGTTTAATTTAACATTTTTTGAAACAAATGTTTTTTTTAGAACAACATTTTTTAAAACAAATGTGTTTTTAAAAGAACATTTTTTAAAGTTTTTATAGAAAAAATTAGAAATTAGTTCTGCAAAACCTTGTTGAAGAAACGTTTGTTTTAAATTTTTTGTTTTAGAAAGAACAAATTGCATAAATTATAAACGACTTTTGCATTTTGCAACCTTAAACAAATTTAGATACAAAGTTTGATGTATACGTAATATATATGTATAAAAACGTTTATATTTCTTTTATCGATTAGGATTTTTGCAACCAACCGGTTGGTTATAATATGTTAATCATTGCTAAAAATCGATTAAAAAAATTAAAATTTGTTTCCTGACCACACATAAAGTTTATTTCTAAATTTATAAAAAAATTTAATTAAGATGGCTTTTATTATGCACGATCATCCAAAGCTAAAAGTTGTAAATGTTGCGTAAAAATAAAAATGAGGTTTACAACTTTTTCCAGCTTCTAAACCAAATTCGTCGTACATGCAAAAAGAAACCAATTTAGCTTTTCTTCTTACAATTTTTCAGCAATGGGTCATTTGCTAAAACTGGTTAGTTTTTAAAATCGATATATAATATAATTTTGTTATTATTATATATATACATATGTCAAATTTTACTTTTCAAATCGGCAAGCTTGCAAACAATTATTTCTATTCTTTGCATTTGGTTCTTTTAGAAAACTTTTATTTAAAGTACCTTTTATATAAACTTTTATTTTTAAAATCGGCAAAGTTGCAAACATGTTTAAAATTTTTGTTTCAAAAACCTAGGTTGCGTTTAGTTAACGAAAACTAGTTATTTTTTTCAATTTCAGTTATATGTTTTAGAAACGATTAAAAAACATTTGTATTATAAAACATTTTAACAATATTTTTTTAATTTTCAGTTAACTTTTTATTTTTTAAAATGTGATTAATTTTTTTTTAATTTTTAAACAATTAAAAAAAGTAAGACATATAAATCAATAAAATGGTAATTAATACATAGTTTTATAACAGAAAACAGTTAATTTATAATTAGGTCGTTACCTGAAGCAAACGGCCATAAGAAAAGTAATGGCAGGGATGAGATTGGTGGTGGCCGACACGAATGTAGCTGACGTTAATGCTAAGGCTTTCACGTACAAATTTTGTGCCAACGAACCTCTGCAAAATATATCTATCCTTTTTTATTTTTTTCCACAAACTTAACAAATTAAGCACATATTTATAATGTTAATTAAAACATGTTTATAAAAAAAATTACACATAATGCTATCGATTCGATAATTTACTAATTAAATTCGTTGAGTCAGATGTCTCTCTCTCTCTCTATACATACATACATACATACATACATATATATAGTTGAGTTCCATGAAATCTCATATCAGAGTGGAATCCGGAGTCTCATATTAAATGCACATATTCAGTGTTCTATCTAATGCAAAAATGCAATACACAAATGGTCAAAATTGTATTACGATTGACGAGTTTACATTATTTGAAGTTCATTATAACATAAAAAAATTATATTTCATGCACTTTTAAACATGTGTTTTTTTTTTGTCAAACTTTTGAATATGTGTGTTTAGCACTTTTGCATGAAATATTTTTTTTTTTAATAATGAACATGTACATTTATTATGAGACTCTAGGACTCCACTCGATTATGTGACTCCAGAAACTTGAGTATGTGTGTGTGTATGTGGAAGGGTTCAAATGTCTAACCAAGTAAGCAGTGTTTATGGGAGAATCTTGAAAACAATATATCGCAAGGAATGCATATTGCATCATGCAGGGTGAATCGTGCACCATATACGGAAAAGATTGTGCATCACACGGGTAGGATTGTGCATCATACGCATCACGATGACACGAGCCACACATGATGCACAATCTCTTAAGTGTGATGGACAATACCCCCGTTTGATGCACTATGTTTTGTCTTGTGATATATCGTGGTTTTCCAATATTATTTGATTTTGTATGGATTCTTCATTGAATCTCTTTTTATAGTAAAACCCATATGTAATGTTTTACCTATATGTTTACCCATCACGACAAGTATGTGGGTGTGTACAGATGTGTTTTCACGGATTTACGCTTATCACAGATTGGTATTTTTCGCCCATTGCCATCCCTGTGCAAGTCTCGAAAGTCTAACCAGCTTAATTATTGTTCTTAGTTTTAAATTTTTTACTAAAAGTTTTAAACTTGACTTACACATTATGAATAATAAAATCTTATTCAACTTGCAAATATGAAACATGTGATGTGAACTGAAATTGAATCGAATAAAATTATAAAAGTTTGCTATTTTTCAATTAATGTTCTCAACTAGTTTATGAATATATAAAAGTAATCAAAAGTTGTTTGAAAGATGCAGAAAATACAAAGTATACATTTCCCAAACACAATTTAAATGAGTATATATTGACCAACTTAAATTCAAATAAAATCTTTTTTTTTTTTTTAATTTATTTTCCTTTTGTTGTCACGTAAAAGCATAGATGTCTATCGGTATTTGGAAAAGATTAATGAAGGTCACATTCACATATCTCTATAACACAGCTAAGACATTAACTACCTCTTAATTTTTTCTCATTAGTAGTATTAAATTCTCTGAGAATTAATTTTATATATAATAATTATTATATTATTGAAAATTAAGAACTAAAAAAAAGAGTAAATTACACGAATGGTCCCTGTGGTTTGGGGGTTTTTGCGGTTTTGGTCCCTAAAAGTTTAAAATTACACGGATGGTCCAAAAAATGCAAACCATTCACACAAATGGTCCCTCTGACTAACATCCGTTAACTTCTCCGTTAAAGAGGAGGGTATTTTCATCTTTTTGCTTCTCAAGGACCATTTGTGTAATTTTTTAATAGTTTATCTTTTTTGTTTTATTTTATATTTATTTTTTAAACAACAATTTATTTATTATCTCATTACATATACATATATATATATTATATATATATATATATATATATATATATATATATATATATATATATATATATATATATATATATATATATAGATTGAGGTTCAATTGAGAACTTTTGTGCATCGGGGCACCTCGAGGCACTTTTGTGCATAAGATAATCTAACAAGGGTGCACAAAGGACATTTAGGGAAAACTAAAGATATGGTAATTAATTTATTTTTAAAAATCATTAAAAGATACTTAGGAGTTACATTTTGAATTAAAATCTCATAGTAACTAAATTCCTCATTTTCCTCCCCATTTCTCTCTCTCTCTCTCTCTCTCTCTCTCTCTCCCTCTCATTTTCTCTCTAATCGTGTTCTTCATGATTTTGATGGTAATGATGATTTGAAGACGAAGATTAACGATGAACAACGATGATGATGAACATGAGCAAGAGATGCAACCGATGATGATTATGAAGAACACGATGCATAGATGGATGATGAACGATTAATAATGATGATGCATAGATGGATGATGAACAATGACGATGCATAGATGGATGATGAACGATGAACGATGAACGATGAACAACGAAAAATGATGATGCATAAATGGATGATGAACAATGACGATGCATAGATGAACGATGAACAAGTTGAACACGATGCATACATGAATGAAAAAATATGAACGACGAACACGATGCATAGATGAATGATGAACAAGTTGAACACGATGCATAATGAATTTGTGTATTTTTTTTTTGTTAAATGCATCTTTTTTGAACACGATGCATAAATAAACACGATTACGATGAAATGCATCGATCTCTTTCATCTTTTTTTGAATTTGTGTAATTTTTGTTAAATTTGGAAATATATCAATTGAATTTATTTAGCATTTATTATTTGATTATTTGTTGAAATATTAAATTTAATGAGGTGTGCACATTCCCCAAAATGCCCTTCTTTGTTTTATTCTATAATGCACAAGATGCATCAAATTGTCCAACTATTTACCCTTTTGCCATTAATCTAATCCATACAATTTTTTGATCTAATGGATGATATGGGTTCTTTTGTACCTCGGTGCATAAAAGTTCTCAATTGAACCTCCCTCTATATATATATATATATATATATATATATATATATATATATATATATATATATATATATATATATATAAAGAAATAAACTATCCGGCCACCACTAAAACCCACCGCCGGCCACCACGAAAACACACACAAAAGAAAGAAAGAAACCAACCGGCCACCACGAAAACCCTCCAACCACCACGAAAACTCACCGCCACATTTCCGGCCAACACGAAAACACACACAAAAGACAGAAAGAAACCGCCGGAGAAGGAAACAAAGTCGTCGCCGATTACCGCCGCAGAAGGAAGAAAGCAGGCGTGAATGAAGAAGGAAACAATTTTGCGAGAACGAGAGGGAGATGGAGCGAGGGTGAGAGTGAGATGGAGAAGGAGACCGGAGAAGGATCGGTTGGTGGTCGCCGGCGTTGGGACGGCGGCGGCGGTCGCCGGCAAGAAAGAAAGCAGAGAGTGAAAGGAGAAAGAAGAGTGAAAAGAGAAAGAAGAATGGGATCTGAGAATATTTTGTTTTTAAATATAAATAAATAAAATTAAATAAATAAATTATAAAATATTTTTATATTTTAAAAGTTTATTAAAAAATTACGCAAATGGTCCCTGAGAAGCAAAAAGACGAAAATACCATCCTCTTTAACGGAGAAGTTAACGGATGTTAGTAAGAGGGACCATTTGTGTGAAAGGTTTGCATTTTTTGGACCATCCGTGTAATTTTAAACTTTTAGGGACCAAAATCGTAAAAACCCCCAAACCACAGGGACCATTTGTGTAATTTACTAAAAAAAAACATACCCAAATAAGCCACAACAAAAAGCTTGCAACAGAATCATCCATGTTAAATTTGGCCTTTTGTTCCTGTAAATAAACACGAAAAAAAAAAAAACCAAAACAAAGTTTTAGTTGTTTACCAAATATATTTAAGCATTAAACATTAATTACTTTTCTTTTAAGTTTTTCTTTTAATTGTTTTAAATAAATCACCTTTGTGTATGCATGCATGCCTATATATATGGTCCCTTTTTAATTTTACTTTATTAAGAAAAATAATAAAAGTGAAGAATGGAGAAACATCTATAACTAATTTCAATCACTTTATTTTGTAAAAAAAAAAACCCCACTTTTAATACCAAAAGAAAAACTTTTCAACAACATTTTGTTATTTTTTTAAAAAATACAAACAAAATTAGAAACTTTTTTTGTAATTATATCAACAAATTTACCATAATTAGAATTCCTTTGAATTGCATGTTTTCACAAGAAAAGATGAACACGTAAATAAACAAATAAACAAAAATAAATCTATATAAATTAATATAATTAAGAAACAAATTAAGAAACTAAATATTTACATACATTGTTTGTGCCAAAATGATCGATCTTGATGGTGTGTATAACACTATAACTGTATATATATATAGCCACATGAATATCGAAGAAAATGCATGCAGAAAGGTGTTTGTACAGTACAAGTAATTAAGAATACCTTTCCATGAAAAACGCAAGGGGAACGATGAATGCAGTGGAGAAGATGAAGCGATACGCGACAAGAATCGGAAGGTTGACGCCTGCATTCACCGATAATTTGTAAAGCACGTTAACTCCGGCAAACGTCGTTTGAACCGCCACCATCAGCAACACCGGCTTCAATCCATGAACCACGTTACAAATCTTCTCCACCGTCACCATTTTTACAAAACCCTAAAAAATTTTATTTTTATTTTAGAAAAAGAAATTCAATCTTAATTATGTTTTAAGAATTTATACTATATATTGAATTAATTCCTTCTGAAGAAGCAATTTAATTAATATGTAAGTATAAATTATAATTAATAAACTGTATTTTATTTTAAAATATATATAAAAGATGGAGATGATCGAGGAGAGAGCGAGTCTACTGGCGTTTGTTCTTGAAGCTGTAACAAGAAGAGAAGAATGTGTTGTATTTAAATAGAGAGTTACTGAGGATGGTGCAATCTAAAATTTGATAAATGACATACAACACCCTTGGAGATTTACCAATTGCCAAGAAAAGTCCTTCACATCACAAAACAATAAAATCTCTACAAAATTCATTGAGTCGATACATCTCTAACCTCTATATATTAATAATTAATGGGTTTATCATGAAAAAATCAACATATTTTCACGTTTTTTTTTTGCGTTTTCGTCCCTCCGTGTTATTTTTTTCTATAAAAAACCTCAAGTTATTTTTTTTTTCTTTTTAGTTTAGTGAAATTTGGACATTAGAACCCGATTTTTCAGTTTTAAAAACCCGGTTTACAAATTATAACAGGGGTTTAATGTCCAAATTTCATTAAACCAAAAAGAAAAAAAATAACTTAAGGTTTTTTTATAGAAAAAAATAACATGGAGGGACGAAAACGTGAAAACATGTTGGTTTTTTCATAATAAACTCATAAAAATGTGTTTTCATATGTGGTTTATTAGTATTATTATTATTATTACTACTACTACTACTACTAAAGCAACGTAATAACTTTTAAGTTGAAGCCCGTAGAGATAGCTTAGTGATTGAGTCTTGGTAATTTTCAAATAAGGTTAGGAATTTGAGTCTAATGAAATTCTATTAGACTTAAATTTCATTTTTTTCCTCACACTAAATAATATTATTACTATAAATATGTCAAAGGTTGAGGCATTTACTCCAATAACAAACCAAAGGTTGCGAACATGTCGATCTCAAGCTTAATGCATATTATTTTATTTTATGTGTTAAACTATTATTCTAAAAATAAAATTTTAAATATAATTACATTAAGGTAATTTCTATACATAAATTTATGGTTTACTAGTCAAATACACAACTCATGAATATTGTAAGTTGTAAGTCTCACATCATTAACATAGTTAGTAAAATTAGAAGATGATTAACTCATTAATATTTAGGAATTGGTTCATTTCCATTTAAAGACATTAGAATGTGATAGACACTACATCAAACTTTGTTTTATAAGTTGATGGAAGAAATGCCCTTGGAAGTTATATATATGTCATTCAATCAATCTCATTCTTTTTTCTTAAATCAATCATAAAATATATATAATCTGCATAATGTTATTGATTTATTTATAGTTCAAAAGCTGTTAATGCTTCAATTTTAACGACACTCGAAACTAGGGCAAATTATTGTGAGTGTCAACGATCCAAATTGACAATTTTGAAGTACGAAACCAAGATCAAATAATTTGGTTATCGATTCAGTCTGGTCCAATCATGCTTGGTTTCAGTTTCAAATCGATCTTTATATTGTAGTTTTTTGCAATCAAATGACAAGGTTTTGTATTTTACTCTTTAAAATCTAAGGATTTTTAATCAGTTGACGGGATGGTTTAGAATTGAATCAATTTAGATGGATTTAGTTTTCAATTTCAATATTGGTATTTTTCAGTTTTAATTCAAACCGATCTTGTTTGTTTATGGTCTATTACACATTACCCATGATTTACCAATTGTCACACTATCAACTAGGGGTGAGCAAAGACCAAACCGGAAACCCAAAAGACCGAGAAAACTGAAAAACCGGAGTAAATGGTTTGGTTTCGGATTTCATCTCAAAATCGAACCGAAAAAACCAAACTGAACCGGTTTTTTGATTAATTTTATTTTTATAAATATTTTATATATTTATTGAATTATTTATACTTTCACTTATATTTAATGTTATCTCCTATTCTTATATTACAGAAAGCATTTTTCAATTATATATAATTGATATTTATGATGTTAAAATGCTAATTAATTGACATTGTTAATAGTTATGCTTATTTTAATTATATGTGAAGTTGAGAATGCTAATTAATTGATATAAACATTATTATTGTATTTCTACATGATGAAATTATTTAAATTAATTCAAAGACTAAGTGAGTAATTTTAATAAATTAAAGTATCAAACTAATTAAATTAATATTTAATATCCAATTTCATAAAATCAAAGTATCAAACTAACACACAAGTCGAAAAAAAAAATCCAAACGTAAGCAACTGTCTTTTTAATGATTTATCTAATAGTGTCTAACTTTAGTAAACAAAACTCAATTTTAGTACAAAAATGTCTAAGATTTTTCAGGTTTAAACTTCAAAAACTAAACCGTTTTTTTGAAAAACCAAAAAACCCACGGGTATAAACCGAAAAACCGTTAATCCAAACCGAAAAACCGAAACCGAACAGTCTCTTCGTTTCAAAAACCAGAATTTTCGGTTTCAGTTCGGTTTCGGCCAAAAACCAAACCGCCTCATGCTCACCCCTACTGTCAACACCTATTATTAAGAAATATTTTTCACGATTTGCTCTTTGAAATTTTCTATGTATTACATTGTTGTCATCGGTGTTTGAATGACACTTAAAACTAACCTTCACAAGAATACTAATTTAAGATACAATGTCTTTAGATAAGGCGAAAGAAGAAAGAAAGAACAATGAATGGGAAGTTTGTTCGTTGTTATTCGTAAAGAAAATGGTTTCTTGTGAGTAACAACAATGTACTTTTTTCCATTATAAATTGTTAAAGTAATGTACATGTTATTAATTTTATTTGTTAAAGCAAATCAAACTCACTTTATCGAACCTTTTCAAACAGAATTTATGTCATGACATCGATTCCTAACGTTATTTATCTTGTTACTCTTCATCCATATGTCATGTGTTCAAAACAACTAACAATAGTAATATCAATAAATCTTGTTTTTTTTTTCATTAGTTTACCTCTAACAAAATTTTAAAGGTTTAAATTGTAAATTGTATAAAGCTGAAGGTAGCTTTAGTAATCGACGATGTAACTAGAAGGGGGTAATGTGTTCATTTATAATATGATGTCATTATATAACGTTTATTAAAAATTGATGGAGGTTACGGATTCTAACACACCACCGCTTCTGCAACAAACACATCACTTTGTCTTTCTACTTTTGCTTTTCTTAGAAAAAATGCCACCATGTACTCTCTCGGGATCTAAAAGGTTCCGAAACCGGACCGAACCGATCCGGAACCGATTTAACCGGAACCGAATATTAAAGATGGTAAGAAACGATAACCGAATCAATAATTGTAATGCGGTTCCGGTTCCTTTATGGTACGGGTATTTCGGGTACGGGACCGATTAGAGCCGAAAACTAAAAAATATATATATAATTTTATCTATTATAACAAGATATAAACAAAAAAAACATGAAAATAGAATAAGAGAAGTGACGGTCATGATGTTTTCATATGAATTATGTAGTTTCACAATCCTAAAATATTGTTCCAACAAATTTTTTTTGGCTTTCACATTGTGGGCTTTTAAATGATTTTTTAATTTGCATATTATGAGCTTTTCAAATTATCGGTTCTATATATGCCCGATAAAACTGATACCCGCAAACCGTTAACCTAATAAGCGATAACCGAAAATTGAAGATTATAAAAACTGATAACCGAACCAAATATTATAAATCGATTCCAATACGTTCTGGTTCCGGTTCGGTTCCAATTTCGATACGGTTTTTCGATCATTCCACACATCCCTAGTACTCTCCGCTTCATAAAATTAAAAGTTTTGTCACGGATACAACTTTTTTTACTAATTGCAGTTTCTCTGGATTATCACATCAATTCTATTAATCGATCACAACTAAAAAAATATTAAAATGTTAAAAAAATCATATAAAAAAGAATGCACGTCAGATCGTAAGTCAGATCGTAAGAAGAGGGATACAAATAGAATTCCATTTTTGTTAATATTCATACATTTTCATAATTTATTAATATAATCACTCATAAAACTTAAAATTTTAAGAATTTATGTTTATAATGTTAACTATGTTAAATACCCATATATTAAATTGATTAATTTTCATAAAGAAATTTAAAAAAATATTTTTAAGATATATAAAATAATTATATAACAATTTAGAGTGTATTAGTTGATTTTAGTTAATTATTTGTTACTCCATTCTTCCCAAATTAAATGTCCGTATTCCCTTTTTAATTTTTCCCAAATAAATATCCACGTCTATAAATAGATAGAATATAATTTATATGATTCCTATTTTTCTTTAATTATTTGGTCTAAAATAATTAACCTTTCAAAAGATTTTAACAATCAATAATATAATAATGTTATTTTGTTGATTTAATGTTGTAATCATTATGTTTTTTAGAACTACATGTTTTTTGTTCGTGGACGTTTATATTAGGATCTAAGGAGTATATATTTATTATATATATTTGATTAGATTGTAATAGATTTATCTAGTTTGTGAGAAAGAGAATAAATTTATTTTAAACTATGAAGCCCTAAAATATAGTAAGATTATTTTTTATATATTATTTTTTAAATTAAAATTAAAAATAAAAATACATTACACCTGTCAATATGAACCTAAGAACTAATTTGTACTTTTAGATAAAAAAAAAAGATCTACGAAGTAAAAAATGATAGATGACGTTATTGTAATTATTTAAAATTTTGATCGTGAAAAATCATAAAATATATGCTAATAATATTTTAGGATGTCACAATCCACATCTTTTTCTCTCACTTTCATATATTTATATTACTTATTTCTTCAATATATTTTCTTTTATAAAAAATGATTTTTTTAATAAAAAACATTTTTATAAAACATGTTTTAATTATTTAATTTAATTATTAAATATTCTACTTAGAATGTACATATACAGTATTCCATATAAAAAGATTTAACTCTTATAAAATTAACATATTCAATATAGAATGTTATATATTCCATATAACATGTTATGTATTCTATATGTTTTTATGTAGAAAAACATGATGTTCATAATTTAGAAAAATACAACCAGTACATATGTCCATATCTTCTTCATATTATATATATATATATATATATATATATATATATAGATTTAGGTTCAAGTGAGTATCACCTCTAATGCAGCGCACCAGAAGGTACCACCCTTAAAAGTAATTTTTTTGAAAATTTTTTTCATGAACATGTTCTAATTAACATTACACAGATCATATGTGAATTTCACGCAAATCCGAGCACTCTAAGTGCATGAAAACACGCACCACGTAAATGCACGTTCACATACATTCAAAATTTTGTAAGTGTGTGTTCACATCATTTTTTAGGAACTAGGAGATGTGAATGTATGTGAAATTTATATATGTTATTCATAATGTTAATTAACATATGTTTATGAAAAAAAAATTTTAAAAAAGTTTTTTTAAAGCTGGTACCTTCTGGTGCGCTGCATAAGGGTGGTACTCTCTCGAACCATATTCTATATATATATATATATATATATATATATATATATATATATATATATATATATATATATATATATATATATAAAATGATTTTAACTACTATAACAACAACAATATTCTATATAAAATATTGTGTATTTCATTTAAAATACCATATGTTCTATATTAACAACACATTATGTATTCTATAATGAATATCATGTATTCTATATATTCTTATGTAAATCAACAACCATCCTCATAATCCAAAAAATATAAATCAGTTTATGCATTCATTTATTCTTTATAATATATTTCATATAGTCTATATAAAAATGATTAAACCGTTATAGCAATAACAATATACTATATAGAATATTCTGTATCATATAGGATATCATATATTTTATATATTTTTGTCTACATCGAGATCCATCCACATAATCTAAATAATACAAACCACCATAGGTCCGTGCATCTATGTATTTTTCATAACATGTATAACATTTATACTTGGTATAAAATGTATTCTATATAAACAGAATAATCAACAAGACACGCATACATCTAAAAAGATTGATACAATGATTAAAAAATGTTTGAATCTACCAAATTTGTCCTCAATTAACTTTCAATTTGACAAAAAACTTTTGGTATAAAATCATTGTTGAGAAAATGTTTAAAAAAGAGTATTTTTCATAGTTTTGAATAAATAATTAAATATGAAAGTAATATATATATATATATATATATATATATATATATATATATATATATATATATTGAGGTTCTATGGGGCACCATATGCATCGGGAACCAAATGGGAACCAAAAATGCATTGCTTGTTTACAAAGGGTGCATTAAGGGCATTTTGGGATTCCTTAATAATATATTGTTAAATTATAAAATTTAATTTAATATTTATCATTTATTTAGGAAACTAAATAAAATGATCAACCACCTTCCCATAAATCCACGTTTAAATGTCGAAATGCATCACGATTTTGGTGATGCATAATGATGGAACAAAAACGAGGATGAATATGGCCGAAATGCATCACGATTTTGGTGATGCATAATGATATTGGAACAAAGACGATGATGAATATGGTCGAAATGCATCATGTTTGAAATTGAATTGGATGAAGATGCATCGTGTTTGAAGACGAATCCAATAAATTGGATAAAGATGCATCATGTTTGTTTAGATTCGGATAGAATATTTTCTGAATTAAAGCATCTTCCGATTTTGCCCTTCCGCGCGCGAGAAGTTATGCACCCGTGCACCCATTTTCAAGTTGATTACTCTTTTGCCACTACAATCTGAACCATTAAAATTCAAGATCTAATGGTGCATACAGGTTCCCAAAGTGTACAATGCATACAGGTGCCCCATAGAACCTGACCCTATATATATATATATATATATATATATATATATATAAGTGGTTTTCATTCTCATTGAATAGAGTTTCGCAACGATATAAAGAACGTTCAAAACGAAGCTAAGAAAAATAAGATATCGATGCTAAAAAATTAGTGTTTGATATGAAAAAAAATATATGTTGAAAGTGAGAACTTGTCACACGTAGGAAGAATGACCAAAATCAAGTTTATAATGTGAAGACTTAACAACCATGACAAGTTTGTTTATAAGTTTTAATCCAAGATTTGTCTGCGCGTAGATGGTGCAAATAATGGGTCCAAAAAGTAAAAACCATTGAATTCCGTATTTGCGGACATGAATGCAGCTTCACAAATTCGGACCCATACTTCGTCTAAACCTTTTGGGCTGGACATGTTTTATGAGCAGATGCTCTCGTAAAACAAGTCAGTTGTTTACCTGTTTGCTTGAACAATCTGGCAGTAAGGTTCACTGTTTAAAAAATAGTAATCGCCCATTGTATATAAAATAAAAATAGGTCAGTAGCGTACCTACATGCTTAATGACGAAAGTTTCGACGGTAATAAATTTTATATCGAAATAAAGATAAAAATAATGTGATTATAGTGATATTTTTATATTTTTATAAAACATATTATATCAAAAGTTATTATAGAAAATAAATATGTTATATATTAAATGTAAATTTTTAAAATAAGTCGGTTGCTTATCTGTCAGTTCGAGCAGTCTGGTTGCGAGGTTTAGTGTTCAATGAACAGTAACCCCTCATTTGTAAAATTATAATAAGCAGATGTTCTCGTAAAATCTCAGTTGATTACCTATCCGCTTGAACAGTCTGGCAGTGAGGTTCACTGTTCAATAAACTGTAATCGCCCGTTTGTATACAAAACAAAAATTATGTCGGCTGTATATTTGTCTGCTTAATTAGTTCCGACGGTAATAAATTTATATCGAAATGTAGATAAAAATAATGCGATCATAATGATATATATTTAAAATTTTATAATACATAATATATCAAAAGCTATTATAGAAAAATAAAAATGTTAAGTATTATCTATAAATATTATTAAACAAGTAACTAAAATGACACTTGCCATCTTATTATGTTGCCACTTGTCATCTTTAATTATTGACATGTGTATTTTATTTACCTATTTTTAAATATAATTAACTTGGATTCAATAATTAAATAATACTATATAACTAACTAACAACATTTCACCTAAATTTTCTTCATCATTTAATTGGAAGTAATAATTCCTATTCTCATATTGTATTAACTACATTTTAAAATATTGAATAAGATTTCACACATAAATAAATCATAAAACCATTTATTCTATAATTAATATTATAATTTCTCAATAACTTTTATTATATTGTGTTTTTGATGTAAATTTATATATTAAAATGTCATTGTCGCTAATTTATTTTACTTATAATTTGATATGATTTACTTTTACTTCCAATAACGTTTAATAGGAGGCAATGTAAAGTAATAATTTCTATTTATCAATACATATTAGTCCATACTTTTTAAGTGCCTATAAATCTATAATATAAATAAATCTTCATTTGTAAGTTTTTTCTTTAAATAACACATGTTACAAACTACTTTTATATATCATATTAGAATCTAATTTAAAATTCAATTTAAATCAAATCAATTCAAATTTAAATTACATAAGTTAATATTAAATTAATTAAAACTTAATAAATATAGTTATTTTATATATATTTTAAAATGTTTATTTTATTTTTATTTTTAAATTAACACATGTATTTACATGGGTAATAACCTAGTATATAAAATAATAAAATAAGTCAGTTGATTACGTGTCAGATTAAGCAGCCTGATTGCAAGATTCACTATTTAATGAACAGTAACCCCATATTTGTAAATGAAAATCTTGATATTGAAGATAATTTTGATGATATTAAATTTTATATCGAAATGTAGACAAAAATAATATGAAAACAATGATTTATTCGAATCTTTTAATTCGTATCAAAAATTATTATAGAAATATAAAAATCATATTTTATATATAAAACAATAAAATAAGTTAACTGTTTACCTGGTTCACTGTTAATCGTATCGTATCCCCATATTTAAATGATAATATCGATAATTGCCATCTGTAGCTAAAAGTCGAACTTTTATGGTATAACTGTATATCATGAAGCCAAGTGTTGCTTTTGTAGAAAAGAAACATATTATTTTTTATTTTAGATCGAAAAACGTGATGTTTTTTTGGAACCTTAAAAGCAACTCTAAATCATCCATATATAATTAATCACATGAATTTTATTGGGCAATTTGCCTATGATAAAAAAACATGTTTATCATTTTTCAAGATTTTAAACAAATGAAGAACAGGAATGAAAAAGGACAATAGAAATGACTCGAACGAAAAAAAAAAAAACATATTATGTGGGAAGTTTATTTTGGTGTTCTGGATTTTCTGTTTTGTGTTTTTATTTTTCGTAACGTTTGATATGAAATTCGTCTTGAAGCCGTTCTTTTCGTAGATATAAATTTTTGCTTTAGAAAAAAAACAAAATTTATCATATATGTATGTTTTATAAAAAACAAAGTCATGTTAATCAATGATGACAATGTAGATTCTTTTTTACATGTTATGTTGTGCGGTTGCATAAGTTGAAAAAGAAATGTAATTTCCTTTTGATATGTGTATGTCAAAATATATGTATATAATCTGAAACGACGTAAACTTAATTCTGTCTTAGGTCATGTTTGTTTACCTCTTCATAGAATCATTAAGAGATCATTTTACCATTGAATGACTATTTAATGATTACATTAAGAACTTTATAAACAACCTCTTACACAATTTGTCAATTATAAAAAGACTTAAGAAATACAGTGAATTGAATCGATAAAGTCATCACACTATTATTTATGAATACAAAAGTCCCTAAACCACAAATCATGTCTCTAAATACTTATAGTAATTAAACTGCATTAGTGTTCTTATAATTAAAATGTAAATTTGGAACTTAGAAGTAGGGTTAGAGAATTGTTTGTTTTAAAAGTCTCTAATTTTTGGTTAATTAAGTCTTTGAGTTACGGTTAATATTTCCTTTTTATGAGTATATATATTTGTAATTTGTAATTGGGTTTTTTACGTAAAAAAACTCAAAGTTATTTGTATTTTTCGATTAAGTTTCTTAACCAAAAAGGTAAACATTATGGTTTGGGGTGCTTTTTAAACCAACTGTCAACTTATGACAGCTTGCAATCCAAAGTAGTTATTATCCTGGAGGAAGAATGTAAATTATGTGAAGAAAGATTTGAAAGCTTAATCATACATAGTTAAGATGGTTCTAAAGTTTATGGAGTGTGACGTGAATTCTGATGCTGATGAAATATTGTCCCTCATATTTTTCTATCAGTATATGATCCAGTGAAGCTAAGAGGAAAGAAAATCGAATGACAATATGTTACATGGCATTGGATACATTGCCATTTGGTAATTTGTTACATGGCATTGGATACATTGGATGCATTCTAATATTAACATTTACTAGGTAAATGTTCCTGTTCCTAGACTGTTGCCAAGAACTGTTCATAAGCTATTCAATACCCACTTGACCACTTGCTTCACCTTTATTTAGGGTTTCTCTGTAAAACACAGCTTCATCCTTTCTTAACTCACCACCGTCCCTCCTCCGTCTCGTCTCCTTCACTTCCATCTGAGATGGAAAGGCAACAACACATCCGTCTTTCAATTTCATCTAAAGTAATGAATTCAACATATTTGATTTAATCACAGGGAGGATTCAATTCGTTTCTTATACATGCACATTCGAACGGTCTTACGGATTTACGATGGACATTATGCCGGTAGTCGAGTCATTGGATGCGTTTCTTTTTTTCCTCAGCAGAGCATTTTCTGGTCTGTTCGACATTTTTGTTCAGATTCAGGTTCCACCAGATTTGCGAATTTATCTGTTTACGATATTATGTTGTTAGGAATGGATTGATTGTTATATGTGGAGACACACACACACACACACATATATATATATATACATATATATATATATATATATATATATATATATATATATATATATATATATAGGAATCAATTGTTCTTCTAAGTTCTAACAATAAACTAACAGCTGTCGTTGAGTTATTACTTATTACAGAGCTGAGAATTACAACACATCTGCTGTTGAGTTCTTAAGGCGGTTACCGGCGGTGACGGATTCCAACTACAGGACCATAATGGATGGGTGCAGCAGCTTGGCCGAGCTTGCCCTTCTTCCTGTGGATAGACTTGCTGAACTAATGGGCGACCAGAAATCCGCCAAGACTCTTAGGGAATTCCTTGATGCAAAGTATCTAACGTTGCTATAACTTAACCGAACTCTAGAAGAAAGTGGTATTGTCTCAACCACTGCATTTGTTGTAGGATATGGGAATAAAATAAAGATACTGCTCGCGGTTGCACAAGCTTTGGGAAACAATTTATCCTCGGCATTCATCTTAATTTGTTTGCCGTAGTAAGCGAGCTCTCATCCTTGTACTTTTTATTGTTACATTCCTATCAGTATTTCTATTTCATTTGCCATGTTTTTTATTTGATTTGGTTGAGTTTGTTGTTTTATTGAAATTCAAGATGATGCATATGAGCAAAATGCTTTGAAAATTATTATATACCTTGAGACTTGAGTGACAGCCTAAGTCCACCTTATGTGTATGTAAAGGGGTTCTGAAATACCATAAAATTCAAACCAATCTTGAAATGAAGAAGGCACACAAAATTTTCATACACCCACCACCCATTTCAACTACAACTGTCCAATTACATACTATGTATTAGGGGTGAGCGACGAGTACCATTTCCCGAACCCGAACCGGTACCGACCGATACCGAATTAATATATTCGGTTCGGTATTCGGTTTTAAAATTAGCTAAAATTCGGTATTCGGTACTTTCGGTTTGGTATTTGGTTCTTAAATTAGCTAAAATTCGGTATCCGGAACCGAACCGGCACCATATAAAAGTATACGGTTCGGTATTCGGTTCTTCCAAAACTAATAATTCGGTACCGAACCGAACCGGTACCGATCCCAATAATACCGATATGTTAAGTTGACAACCATGGACCAATGTGTTGCTTGCTGTTGGATTATAAGTAAAATCACGACATCAATTTTCCCGGTGAACTAGCTGAACTTAAGGATTCACAAAGGTAGTAACAAAATCTTCTTTATTTTGTATTATGCATTTTTAGGCTTTATATGCCTACGTACTTAATTGTTTTCATTGCTAGGAGAGAAAATTTTCAAGTGAACTGGCTGATCTTAATGATTTGCAAAGGTAATAATAATGGAATCTTCTTTATTTTGTATTATGCATTTTTAGTCTTTATATGCATATATATACTCAATCGTTTCCATTGATTCCATCATCAGTATTTTTTGTATAAACTATGTTTTGATATTAAATGGATTTTTTGTAACTATTAAATGGTTCCTTTATGTTTTGTAGGTAAGTTGGGGAAAGTTTTTTTTATGTTCTTCATATATTATAACTTTTATGATATGAATGTTTACATTTCCTTACACTTTTATAGGAACATGCTATGCAAGCTGCTACAAGCTTTATTTATAGAGCTACTTTGATTACATCATCAAATCAATCCTTGCTGGTGCATTAGTCCGACAATATTACAAGTAAGAACAAAACCTATCAGATAATACTTTGAAACTATCTATATAAGATGATTTAACGTCATACTATACAAAATCTAACATCATAATATACAAATCTTTACAGGGGACTTTTTGTTCACTTTTTGGGGAAATCGGAAACTAAGAAACATATATGTACAAGTTACCGTGCCACATTTGTTAGAGGTTGCATATCTAATATGCAATATTATAACGCATATGAACTATGCACTTTTACTTTTAATATCAAGCATGTACAAACTTTTGTTTCACATATCAATCTTAATATGTTATCTTGCTTTTTTCACTTTGTAAGCTATCCCAAAGAGATACAATTAGTCTACAAGAACCAAAACATTGTTATTTTCTTGTATGAAAGACAATTACATAACCCAATCATTTTGCAAAATACAAAGCAACATATTACTCAAAATTTTTTACACGAACTATATTATCTTATAATTCATAAGGTTTGTTGCCATACCCGCCGCAAGGCACGGGCCAACTACCTCGTTGGATACAAATATCCCTTTTATAATTGTTATGTATATGATTTTATAACCCTATTTGCATTTACAATGGATATTGACATGTTTTTGGAAGAATTTTTTTAATTCTTAAAGTTAGATACTTCGTAAACATATTATTATAGCATTCATGGACAAATTAAACAACATTTTCTTTGTTGGCATTGTCGTTTCTGTTTGGCTTTTGGGTGAAACCAAATTTAAATCGAAATGTTTGGTTTTTGAAATGAAGGAACTATTAAAATTTGAGTTTCTTTGGTTTTTTGGTTTGGATTACTGGTTTTTAGGTATGCATCCAAGAGGTTTTTATATTTTTGGTTTTTTGCATGCGGTTCGTTTTTGGTTTAAACCCCAAAAAATATTGGACTTTTTTTAATACAAAAATTGGGTTTTTTTTTCTTTACTAGTGTTTCCTTTAATTAAAATATTTGATAAATGATTAAATGGTTTTTATTAAACTTGGGTATTCGTTTAATACTTTGATTTACAAAATTTAGGTTTAATTAATAGTTACTTAGGTTGTGTTTGTTTTCAATTAAGAGGCTCTAAATTAGGTCTGAAGTCTGAATTTCAGATCTTAACATAATTTATATTGTTTGTTTAAATTCAGACTTAAGAGGTTACAACCTCTGAATTTTCCTCTGAATTTTAAGAGAATGAGACTAGTCTGAATTAAATTCAGAGCCTCTTAATTTCAGACTTTAAGGCCTCATCTTAATTTCAGACATGGTTTTCAGACTTCAGACATTTAACCTCTTAAAAAACAAATACCACCTTAGCTTGTTACATTAATATATTAAACTTAGGATTTGTTGTACTAGTTAATTTGTTATTGTAGAATCTATATAGAATACATAACATTCTACGTAGAATATTTAGATATGGATGTTAAACTTGGATATATATTTTTTGCCAAAAAGATGTTTGTATATGATTCACAAGATTTGAATGTTTTTTTATAAACTGTGTTTCTAGTGTATTTTATATAAGTTGCATACCAAGTGTTTGATAAAATGTCTAAATAAAAATTTTTTTTTTCTGTTTCAGTTCGTCTGTGATATTCTATATAGAGGATACGATATTATATATTAAATACACGATACTCTACATAGAATTCATGATAATTTACATAGAATATGTTCATCTGTTCATCAGGAGTTCTGGTTCCTAATGATTTTGTGCCTTGATGGTTTTACGTCTTTATGTATTCTACGTAGAATTGGTTTGTATTAATATATGGTACTTTATATAGAATAAATAGGATTCAATACAAAATTAATTGTAGCTAGTTTGTATATATGTAAATATTATTATTGTTGTAACAATTAATTTTTTATTGTTGTATCTATATAGAATACTTAACATTCTATGTAGAGTATTGTTATTGTTATACCAGTTAATTTATTTTTATATAGAATATATGAAATATATAGAAAACATAACGTTCTACACAGATTATGAAAAGTGATGTTAATCTACATAAAAATATATAGGATTATATAACATTTTACATATATTACATAATATTATATATAATACGTTAAATTTTTAACAATAAAATTATTTTCTTTACAGAAAGAATATTTTTTTATTAAAAAAAATAAATTCTCATTAAAGAGAGAAAAAAAAAAAGAAAATGAAAAAAAGGAAGTAACAGAAAGTAGAAAGAAACAAAGTTTTCCTTTCTAATGATCATTTACACATCTTTTCAAGATTACTCACTATCAAAAGTTAAATAATTACAACAATGTCATTTGACTTTTTTAAGCCATCGATTTTTTTGATGTAAGAGCTCTAATAAGTTCTTAGGTTCTAATGAGATTTAAGGTTCTCAATAGAACCCAACCCAACTATTTATATAATCTAGTTATTTTTAAAAATAATAAGAAAAGTTGTACCTTCATTGTTAATTAACCAAGTATTTAGGCCTACAAGCCATAGGCCCATAGCCGAATCGATCTATTTTAGTTTTTTTAGTTTTTGATAAAGGAAAAACGTTGATAAGTGAAAGTTAGTAACTTAACATACCAACATGAGAGCCTACTTTCTTCAAGCACACTTGGTTTGACTCGTCAAATTTTAGTATGGGGTATGCAATTTAATTTTCGATTCTTTGGCTTTTAACTTTGAATAAATTCCACAAAAGTGACCTATGCTCATGGAATGAAGCCATTAAATCCAATTCATTTCAGGCAACCAACTTTTTAATTTATGTTTTTCTTTATTTTATATCCACCTATCAAACAAAGTAATTAAATAATGTTTTAGGTATGATTATATTAAATTAACTAGTGACAGATTTACCTGTTAGTTTGAAAGGATTAGCATAAGGGAGGGGAGAAGATGCGGTATTATTCTGTATAATCATGTCGATATAAGTTTATTCCTAAAAAATTGATTAAAATGCATGTTTTCTACTTTTAGGGCTCGTTTGTTTTTTAAATGACTAGACGTCTAATGTCCTATTACATCTGTATAATAAAGAGATGATGTTAAATTTCTATTGACCAAATAAGATATTAGACATTAAATCAAACAAGACCTTAGATTTGAAATCGACCGGTTATAAAACTTAACTTTATTGGCATCTCATAAATTCCACATATGCACGAACATGCTAGTTTAACATATTGCCTTTATTGTCTTTATCTTCTAATTTCTAGTGAAGGTAGTGGACATGGTTTGGTCAAGGTCTAGGGTATAATAGAAAGGTAAAGTTTAACTCTTTAAAAGGAATCAACATGTCTAAAAGCAATATGTTGGTTCCGGGCTTTGGACTACTTGCAAACAAGAGGTAGGGTTGCTGGATCGAAACCGAAAACTCAATAAAGTTAGGATATAAACACAAACCGTATGCTACAAGTGTTCTTTCCTGACTTTTACGATGAAGAATGTGAAATCTAACAGGAACAGAACCAACTAAATCGAAATAAGAAATTCAAGAAAATCAAAATCGGCAATTGAACCGTATAGTACCAATCTTGGTTAGGTAACGTTCGAATATGGTAATTTAGTTCTATGGTCTAGTCCTGAACTTGTGAAGACCTCCCCTTCCGGGTCAGTCCTCAGAGTCTAGGTCCCACAAATAGCAATACGATATCAACCATACTAAGATAGGGTAATTAAATTGCGGAATAATAAAATTACATGTATATACAAGATTAGGATTAAGTTTACATATTTCAAAATTAAGTTATAAAAGGGCAACATCTAATCTAATCATAATATCATACATTACATCATATCTACCCAGAACCACCACAATTGTTGTCTTCCAATCAGTACCAGAAAGATTTGTTGAGTAGTGGTCTAGAAAATCTTCAAAACTTGGATCTTGAATGACCTAAGTACTAGGTCCTGCAGGTGATTTTCCTTTGGCTTTTCCTGTAAAATATTAATGCAACATCTGTAAGCAACGCTTAGTGAGTTTATAGATTTTCAATATCAACATGCTTGTCAAGCGGAGTCATTAGTCTTAGCGTGATATGTCTTGGCTGCCGCTACAGCCCTCATGATTGAGATATAGAATCATAGAATCGGATGATGTTCAAGCCACACTCACGCTTAAATCGTGGGGATCAGCCACATACTGGGCTAGCTACCAGTAAGTCAATATGGCGGAACATCGGAGGTCATTACCAAGTTCATAAGAACTGGTGAAATAGCCGGGTCTAAACAATAGACCATATGGGCTAGTCAAGCTGAATCAATTCTATCAAATGTCTGATCAATGATGTAAGCATATGTCTTAGAAGTCATGATAGCAATGAATCATAAAGCAAAGTCTGAAGCAATATTAAATGCAATATGAAAAGATAATCAAATAGCTATCATGATCCACTGGGCAACACCCATCCATGGTGTGCACAGGTCTCATTCTAGCTGATAAAGTGAATATCAATAAATCTATCAGCAACAATATATCTCAACCGGATCTATGCATGTTCAATCTAAATATCTATAACTCACAGGTCTGGGTCTTGGTCAAACAGATATATGAATCTGCCACCTGAGTTATCTCAGGATTTTGTCAATCTGTAATCTGTCAATTCTTTTCAAATCAGAGACCCGCTTTCAAGTCTTTAAGTCTTTAAATCTTTGTTCAGAATATACTGAACCTGTTCAAATTCATTCATGATAATATCATGTCAATTTCATCATCTTTATCATCATCATTTTAGTCTTTAAATTCTTTGTGTCAATGTTCAGATATCAACTGAACCTGTCCAGAATTATTATTGTCAAATCATATCAATTTTATGTCTTTCTCTTTATTTTATCTGATTCTGATAACTGATAACTCTGTTAATCATTTGATTCATTTTTCTTTAATTTTGTAAAAATATCAAAATAGGATATCCAATTTCGGATCATCCGGATTCGGACAAATCCGGATCTGGCACCCGGATTCGGACAAGTCCGAAAAGGTCGTCCTAATTCGGACCAAGCCCAGATTCGGTTCATCATCCGAAATTGATACCATCCGAACTCGGATCATCCGAGTTCGGACCAACACTTAACAAATTAATTATTTGTTATCCGAAGTATGGAACCGAAATGGATTTCATCTGAATTTAGGGGTCCGAAATGGGACACCATCCGAATTCGGGTCATCCGAATTCGGATCCTATACTTAGCATATTTTCCAGAAATGTTATTGGTGTTCTTGGTCATATTTATACGGATTTTTACCAAAATCCACTAAAACATTTTTTAATCAACATGCAACTGAATATTATGTTGTATTATGATTATTGGGTTGTTTTTATGCATTTTTCCCCATCAATAACATCACATTTCGATCGAGATCATCCAAATACTCAATATTTTGTCAAGAACACAATTAAGAACAAAATTCCAATTTCATCATTATTTGAATGATCCAAGCATCAAATTTTGTTTCTGTTTCATTTATTAGTTTCAATTCATCATAATCTATCATAATTTTATACATGCAACCAATAATCTCCACATTTTAATCTTAGATTTCGGTTTCTAATAAAACCGAACCAAATTCTTGAAATTATAGAGTTTAGTCAATAATTACCTCAAAAATCTTGTAGATTGTTGTTGATCTTTGATTCTTGTAACTCCTTTGTCTTGAATCTTCAATTGATTGTAACAATTTATGGAATTTTGATGAATTTTTGATGTTGGCCGTATGTGTAGAGAGAGAGAGTAGAGAGAGAGAGTGAAATTCTTAAATGGTTGTTAAATGACCATTAATTTGATTAATATATGTGACTTAGCTATATTTGTAGTTTAACCCACTAAACTTTTGTATTTTACATCTCTTTATTCTAATCATTTTAATAATTCATAATCATTTATAATTATTCATGACATATAGAAATAATTTAAGTAAATAATTTCAAACTTAAATAAATTACATCATAAATAATGTAATAAAATTACATTATTATCTCAAAATCAGATATTTACATGCTTGGCAAAAGTTAGGTTGTTACAGAACTCCTGACTTTTGTACCCCTTAAGAAGAAGACTCACATATAATGTTGACAAGTTCTTGACATGTTACGCGAGAACAAATCGATTGTATCAACATACTCTAAATTCGTTTCTTCTATAACCTTTTCGAGTTGTTTCTTCGCAAAACCCTACTTATTCCTCTAAGTAGGAACTATTAATCATTATTATATTTATGGTGACTTTACTAATTTAGACTTTACCGTCATGCTAAAATTAACAAATGATATAATCATTAAAAGATAAAAATACAAATTACTATAAATTGTAAACTTTAAAGTATGTCATATAACAGTGAAAAATAAAAAGTAGATTGTTATCACTGAGAATATTAAAATCATGTTGTTATAATCGTGAATTTTAACACATACCAGTTGAATTGAATTTTGGTTTGCTTTTGGTTTTTAATTTGATTTAAATGGTTTAAATTTGGTTTGTATGATTTGATTTTGTTGGTAAGTGTAATTACATTGACATGTTAAGATAATAGTGTCATAATCAAGACTCAAACGTTATTTAGGATGTGGAGGGCTTTTCCCCCGTCTTAAGGATAGGACAGCACCCTTGACGGTGGTTCTGTTGGCGATTCTACTGATGTTGTTCAATTTACCGATGGCCATCAACTTCTACTGAATTTGATCTGCTCATGGTGTTGATGTTGATTATAACCAGGTTTTGATACCGGCCTCATTGAATCTGGTTAGAAATTCCATGAAGTAACTTATTATACTTTTTCACATCTTATCTTATCTTTTTAAAGTTTCCGTTTAACAATGTAAAATTCCTATATTTTTGAACTATGTGATTAAGTAGTGAATGGACCAACATTAGTCGAAACTGAAAAAAAAGACCACATTTATATATTGTTCTGAAATTTTGTTTTTAAAAACACCTATTGGAAATTTAAGAATTAAGACATCTAAAGGTGTTCGATATATCGATTTTCGGTTTCTTCAATTTTTTCAAATCAGTTTTTTTGAATTTTAGATTTTTGAGTTCAATCCGCCAAACCGAATTCTGATGCGATCTCCATAAACCAAACCGAGTTTAGAATTCAAAGTAAGTTTTAACTTAACCAAACCGATTTCAAAATCAAAAATAAAAAAATTACTTTTAATTATTAAAAAAACCTTATTTTATTTCAAAACCATGATATATCCAAATATCCAAATAATAGGTTTGTTAACAACAATAAAATTTCATTACAATCATTAAAAATATCTAAGTGTAATTCAAATCCGAAAAAAAATACAGGGTTAATATTGAAAAAACTCCACAAACTTTCATGAATTTATCGATTAAGTCAATGTATTTTTTTCCAAGTGTTTAAGTCCCTAGACAATTTTGTCTTATTCAAAACTATATATTTGACTTGTTTAGCAGGTCACTAACCGGTAAACGGTACAGTGACCTAAACAAGAAAAAAGAAAGTCCAGTGACTTAATCGTAAAAATTGGAAAAGAAAGTTGGTTTTTTTAATAATAAACTATTCAATGAACTAATTGTTTTACCTGTTAAGCGGGTAGCATGTTAAAAATATATAGTTTTGAATAAGACAAACTTTGTTTAGGGACTTAAATATTCAGAAAAAAAGTTCAGTGACTTAATCGATAATTGCATGAAAGTTCATGAGGTTTTTTTTAATATTAACCCAAAAATACACGCATAATTTTAAAAATACTAGGGGGTGAATATATTTCTATCGGATATTTAACTTGTAAAAATGTTCAACTAAAAGGCTTTTCGGGAAAAAAGATGTTAAACTAATAAATATGTACAAGAGCCCTTTAAAAAAATGTAAAAGAAAAGTATCTAAAGTAATGAAAAGGAACAAGAACGATGTTATAAAGGTACGAGCATTGTCTACGAAGGAGTTGTTAGTGGAGTTGTGATACACAGTTACACACACCAGTTGTCTTTGTCCTATCCAATTCCATCAGTTCACCTGTTGTGTTGTGTTTATATATACATATGTGTGTGTTTGTTATATGTGTGTACAAAGCCGATTAGGTTTACTCGGCCAAAAATCATAGCCAAACTATCGGTCTAACCGAACTACTGGTTTCGCTTTTCCCAAATAGGCTAGCAAGAAAAAATATTTTCAAATCGGGCGGTAATTGACTTCAGTTTATTCTGTTTAAGTCGAATCATGTTCGTCCCTAGAATATACCATTTGAAATCGAAAAAAAACTAAAATTTGAATTAGAAACAAAGACTAAAATTTGAATACAAGTAAGAAGTTGAATTCAAATTTCAGTTTGGTTCATGTTTGAAAACATAATTCTGTAGTTCGATTCGAAAACTGATTGTTGAAATCGGTTTGGTCCTAGACCGATTGAGAACCCAAAAAATCGAATTCGATTTCAGATTTTCAAGTTAGTTCAGTTTGAATTTCATTTTTTAATTCAACCCGAATACTGAATACCCCTATTTATAAGATTGTTTAAAAAACTTATTAAAAATATGATATTTAACTTGGGGTTTGTTTTTCCACTTTTTTTTTCTTGTTGATCTATTTTTGCTAGTTTTAGCTTTTGATTTTTTAAAAAACTCAAATTTAAAAGCTACATTTAGTTTATATGAGTTTGAGACCTTTGGGCTTTTGATTTAGAAATGCAAGCTCTTATAAAAATTGTTTTACGAGAAGCAATTTGAAGTTGTTTTCAAAAGGAGTTTTAACTTTTGATCCAACAAAATTACATTTGTTATCTTTCTAATAATTATAGACTACAACTATTAACTAAAAATTAATGTTTTTTTTATGTCAATTAGTATTATAATCTACCACATTTTTTTACCAAACATATGTGTAAAAACTAAAAACTTCATTTCTCTTATAAAGCAACGACTTTTAAAAACTCAAACTACTAAAATACAATTAGCCGTGTGAAACATATATAACTAGTTTTTTCTACCCGTGTTAAACTTTTGAAAGTGAGAAGGTAAGATAAATTATAACTGAAGAATATGACATCTTTATATGGTTTCATTAGAGTGGAAGAATTGCGTTCAATGTTATCGTTTCTGCTGCAACCATTAGTTAGAAAGACTGCAATTATGAACGACATCAACATCATATTTGTAATTATATTCTAGACGTCAAAATGAGATATATATAAATTTCAAATGTAATTTGTAATTACCTCATTCTCCATTTGGATTGCCATTGACGTTTCTGGATATTATGTGAATGAAATTAAGGGTGCAAAAACAACAGTTAAGAAATTTCAAATTCTGTATTATAATTTAAAGTACCTTAAGAAATTACAACTGGTAAATTAGATTTCTAAGAAAGTTATATCTTTTATTAGCAGCAAATCATGAATTAGTGCTAAAAAACTGGCATGTACTTAAGGAAAAGTTATATTGTGTAGTTTCTTTTTAGCCAATGCAAAACTTGAGGCACAATGTGTTGGTGAGAGGATAAAATTGGAATCTGAATGAGTTATGTTCATGGATGTGGATAACTAGAGTAGTGGTGCTTGTTGATTTTTTATTTTATTTTGGCCCTGTTGGGTTTTACATAGCAAAAGAAGTTACGAGGTCATTATCGTAATTGGTATTTGTCGATGTTGTTTAAAAATTTTAAATAACAAAACATGATGTCATATTTTACGTTGTGCTTTTAACTGGGTCAAACGAATTAACTGTTATGGTTACTAATCATCCATTTACATAAATAAACAACTTGTATGACATGCAATTGAAGAAATACGACTTATCGACAACTGCAATGGGAAGATCACAAATATGACGGTCGAGAAGAAAATATTCTCTCTGGTTTGGAGACAATATATGGTCAATTACTAAAAATAGTAACAACTTTTTGATTTTTTATCAATTATAACAACATTATTTATTTTTTATCACTAAAAGTATCAACTTTTGTATTTTTCATATAAATAACATCAACTTTTGTATTTTGTATCCTTAATAGCATTAAATTTTGTATTCTTTTTATCATTTATAGCAACAACTTTTTAAAATTTTGCTATAAATGATAAAAAATGTAAAAGTTGATACTATTAATGATAAAAAATAAACAATGTTGCTATGAATGTTAAAAATACATAAAGTTGTTTTTATTTTTAACAATTAGCCCGACAATATATATTAATTATTAATTGCAAGACAAAAATATTGATTGAGGGATGAAATTGAAAACATTGTATACGTGTGGGGCTTTTATGTAAATAGCTATTAATCCGCAGAAAGTGGTAGACGCCTCTAGACCTAAAATGATGCACAATACGCAAGAACAGTAACGCAGACATCGCTTTGCTAGTGAATAAAAACCGACCAGCTCTTCGGCCCAGATCTTTCGGTCGAGCCCTCTTTTGACGGTGATCATTCTAATTCATATTCTCCATTAATTTCGATATAAGATCTACAATCTATTCATTCGATCTGTTGAATTAGGGTTTTTACACGTATTTGAATCAGTTTTTGAAAATGGTGCTTCTGCAGGTGATTCATTTGAACGAGGTTGATTTCAAGGCTTGTTGTACAATAGTAGTGTATCATCATGTGAGTAACCGCTGGTTTTATTAATTGAATGTACCCGTAAATTGAACCTAAATATTTTTATGTTTGTTGAAAATTGATGTATTGGCTGTTAGAAAATTTTGCTGTGGTTAACTTTTATGATCAGTAAGTTTATTTTTGTATAGCCATTTCTGCGAGTTTAGATGAATTAACGTATATAGATCCAAGATCTTTTCTGACTGATTTTTTGAAAGGCTGAAATGAAAAATTTTGCTAACCAACAAATATAAGCTGGATCGTGTCTTCAAAGTTCGTCTTTTATTGCAACAGTTCTGGAATCCCTATTGCTAAATTTTGACCCGTCAATAAGTACATTTTGTAACGCTATTTGAGGAATTTGTTTTGTTGGATGATGTATTTCATGGTTTATGTGTTTAGAGATTGTATTACGTTCGAGATCCATTAATATGTAACTTTGTTTCTCTATTTAAGGTCGGATGAAGAACCAGTTGACCAGAAGAAATACTTTGAAGATTTATGCAAGCCCAAGTGTGTTAGAGCATGGCTTGAGTATCAGGTTACCAGAAATTTGGAATTTTCTATATCTATTTCACTATTTGCATAGTCTATTCATGCACATGCATCTGCTGTAACATATGCGCCTTGTTCTTCTTTCCCCTTCATTTATTTATTTATTTTATTGCAAATTAGTGTTGCTTGCTTGTTCCGTCTCTTTAATAGTTAAAGATAGTAATATCCAACTATACATACTTCATTCGTGTATGGTCTAATGTCATGCGCATAATTAGAATGGGGTTTCACCTGTTTGGTTTTTTCAGTGTTTTTGAACAATGCAAAAAAAAAAAAACATATAAGTAATAAGTGGATGAGACTACCAACTGAGTCACAATTGGTCAAATGGTTCTTCAATGTAATGCATACTCACCTATAGAAGCAGTAAAATTAAAAAGAATATCCTCTATGTTATAAAGTTGAATATAATTGAAGATCTTACTTAGAATTGGGTCATAAGATGTTTTAAATGTTTGATCGCTGGTAAAATGGTGTCTTCTAAATTTGTTGTTTTAACAACAATCCGTGTTTTCTTACAGTTTTCCTTTGGCAGGGGAGGGCTGGAGTGGTGAGTTTACTTGTCCACAAATACTATAGAGGTCTTGACTCTTGTGTTAAGTTTGGGTAGATGATAAATGATAAATACATGATTTGCAACTTTAGGAATTCAACTAGAGGCAGAGGGAGGGTATGTAGGTATTGCAAATATGTTTAGATACGAGGTGTGACATTCTCAATCGCCAATTGATGGTTAAGGATGTAATATTAGAGCAATTTGATAAGGAGATTAGCAGGAGTATGCTACATGGAGCCATAGATGTTATGGAGCTGTCTTAGTGAACAGCATTGCAAAGGCTTAATTGCTCACTCTTGTATTACTTTACAAATGTGAAGATAGTTTCAAATGGGGAGGACACCTTGCTGTCTTGCCTCTTTGGCGATATTGTAGCATCTTTGGTATACAGTGAATTAAAAAATGAGGATATGAAGAAGTATCTGGTTTAATGGTATTGAGATGAATATGCCGTGCATGCCTTTTTTATAGTAGTGAATCTGTGAATGGCTTTCCTAATATACCAAAGATAAGTCTCTGAATGCCCCTGAGGGATGAGGTAATTGTGAATTTGGGCAAAATTGAGTTGGAATTATGTATAGAAAATGAGAAGGGAGGGTCATGGAAAGAAGAGTGAATGTGTACCCTCACAGAGCTGGGACAGTTTACAGGCCTAGCACACAAACCCATTAAACATTAAATTTAAGGAGTCAAGGTATCACACCATTATTTGGCATAAAACTGTGCCACTCTAATCGAGTTAATAGATTTGGGAAACAATTTCTCATCTATTATTATGAGGTTAAACCCTTATTTTAGATACAGCCAAGAAATGGAAATAAACTGAGGTTGACAATAGAATTCAATGCTGCCCACTGCTGTATCTGACAATAGGAAAACTTTTGCCAGACTTAATTTCCTATTAATTTATAATTTTGTACCTCTTCGTTCTCTGATCAGTGTGTTGCTTTCTGTTTTGGGTTGGTAAATAGTAACTAATGATTTGCTTATCCAAAAATTTCCCAATGCAAAGAATGGCCTTATTTATGGTTTTCAGTTGATATTTGAGCCTTTTGAGGATTTAGTTTAAAGAAAAACTAGTCTTGGAATTTGCTTAACTAGCATTAGTCCAAGGGAGGGGCATTATTATTGAAAGTGAAATATAGTGCAAGGGCACAGACCACTGATAAAAGAGTATGAAGGAACACAATTTGCAGACTGTAAGGTATATATCATCTAATTTTCCTCGGTTCCCCTTCCAACCCAAACCACGGGCCCACCCCCCACCCCCCCCCCCCCCCCCCCCCCCTCCCCTCTCTCAAAAAAAAAAAAAAGCTCTACAAGTCAACATGAAAGAAACTTCTCAATAAAAAAAATAGCTGGCACACTTAGGCAATTACTTAAGTCCTCTTTGTCAAAGTTGATGTTTGCTGTGGTAGGGTGTCGGATCTGTTCCATAGATTTCAGTGGCCCGATGATTAGTTACTTAGATAGTAGGCCCGTTAAACATGAAAGTTTTGGATATACATTAAAATTTAAAAATTCATTGTAACAATAAAAATTGCTATCTAGAGTCCCATTATGAGGCCTAAAGAGCTGTTCTATTCTCTCTCCCTCTCATGATTTTCATGTCCATATTCATGTTTTCACAACTTAAGAGCTATACTTAATAGAAAAAATAGTAACAAATGGAAAAGGGTAAGGTAACTAACTTGTTGAATGTTGGATCATGAATGATCATAAAAGGTAGCAGATAACTCGTTGAATGTAGAAAAATAAAAGGTAGCCAGTTGAAGGTCAAAAAACAAAAGGAAATTTAGTAATCAAGGAATATACTTTTGGATCATCTAGTAAAATGATTAATATCTCTTGTAAGAATTCAAATTCTCATTTATTGCCTTTGAGTCTTTGACACATGACACATCCATGTTTAATTGATTAATCCTCTGATCATATTTGTGGAATATTGCATAACAGAACAAGTGCAATGTCAAAAAAATATATAGGTGTTTCAAAATTTGCATAATGGAACAAGTAAAATTTGCATAATTGTGGTTATCTCTCTTAAACATGTTTTGGACTTTCAATGACAACAAATTAAAGAACAACACCAACGTTGACAGCCAATAATGAACCCAAAGGCCATTTTCACAACCAGACAACTAGCTAGAAATGAAATCATGACCGAATCGGGCCTAGGTTCATACTCATTAACTCGACCATAAAGCTTTCTTGTAAAACCAATTATGTGAATACGGCATACACAGATAGAAACAATGTTAATAACTACATATTTGGTTTAGTCATTTCGTCTAACACCTAAGTGCACCTGTAACGACTTGTACACATGTTCTGTTCGCGAACTAAATGTCAAATGGCCAAGCTCATAGAATATCTTATTCTCAGAACAAAAAAATTGTGTTTAATTTTCTATCTCACTTGAACAATAAATTAATCATGTAAATTCTAACTCAACATTCAAACCTATAAAATTTAACTCAAAATTTGATATATAATATGTCAAACTTGATTCAAAACCTGAAAGTTACACTCTAAATTGATTGAATTTAATCAATTGCTGTAGAGCATGCAGTCATGTAACCTTTGATTTTGAAACTTGAAAACCGAAAATGTCCAATTCTTGGTAGATTGTCTGATTGATGGACTTTGGATGCGAGTCGACTATCAAGAATTTAGAAACCAGTCGATTGCTAACAGCATCCATCACAATATACATGCACTTTTCAATTAGAATCCTACGTCTCACCGATTGCCGCTCGTTTAAATCCATTACGTAAAACCTGGGCTAAGACCATTTATAATAACAAAATATTTTGGAGGCCCAACTGCCCAATATAATTGGGGGCCCTGTGCTTGTGAGCAGACTGCACACATTACGGACCAGGCCTGTAGGGTGTCATAGTGTCATGTCCTAATCGTCAGTTACAATTTTACATTATTATGTTCTCAGGTTCAACTCTGAAATATTATTGATTGGTTTAATGAAACGATGACTTTTGTTTAACCATTCGAGAAATGATGACTTTGTTTAACAATGACATATGGCAACACTTATATGTAGAGATCTTCAGTGTTTAAACCATTGTAACCTTAGACTAAGAGTTTCTTTTTTCACTCTGTCAATACCTCAGATATCTATCCGACTTCTACCTTCCACCGAACTTTATGAACCGTGTTCTACTGCTCATACTGAACAAGTTAAATTATACGATGGGCTGAAAGTAGTCCCTGACTTGTACGACTTTTTGGATCATAGAATCTTACTATGTTTCTATTCGTTTTTGGTGCTGTGTAAATCATTGCCCAGAAGGCCACTTTAACTTAATGTAAGTTTGCGGGGGTGATTACAATATGCAGAGGTTATCTTGGATACACGCTCTCATAGATCAAAATATCAAAAGAACTTGTATCTTTGAATTTTGTTTCCATGTTTTTTTGTTAAACATGTTGAGAATAACTAGCTTTGATGGCTTGATGATTTGCTTGGTTGAATAGAATGAACTGTTTGAGATGGACTGGTTAGTTGAACAAATTATCGAATGGACCACTTTGGTTTATTATCTGGTGATACCTTTTTGCCCCACATTCCACATATCCCCATGAACAGAGATGTTGGGTTTATAAGTGCAAACTCCACCTTCATTGGCAAGATGTGTTTTGGGTGGTTTGGGCCCTTACCATCAACAAAACTGTACATAGGTGCAAAAGTGGAAAATATCTTGGGAGTGGTTGGTTTGTGTCATTTCGTTTGGTTTTTTGTAATCGTGTGACAGAAGTGACAAATTTGCAAGAGTGACCATTTAGTCATTTGGATTGTGGATCGTATTCTTCCTCTGTACAAGTTTTTTATGTCTCATTTCAAGATTATATAATGCCACTTTCTTAATTCAAATTCAACATTTTATTTCAGTTATTCATTCTAATACTATATTTGTGCTGAAAGTTGCAACTATCGTTATTTTGGGATTTTGCGTAAAATGCTACTGCTCCTTTGTATGGCACGTTTTTGAGCTAAAATGAGCCATCTGCACCTTTTACACTTGCAAAATATTGATATTAGTCATTTGGTCTATGACCATAAGATATCCTCTATTTGCCATTGTATTATTTTCACATAGTTGCACCCTTGTGCAGCTCATCATCCTGCATCTTATCTGAGTGATTCTTATATGATTTCCCTGTTTCTCTATCAATTTGTCGTTCCACAATCCACTCTTTTATACGGTTTCATAGCAAGAAACCGCAGCTCTGTTCTTGAATCTTGATCAAGTTTATTACAAATATGCAGGGATGTGTGAAACGGGTTCAGGCTGATGAAACTGGCCACAAACATTGCACCGGACAGTACTTTGATTATTGGCAATGTGTCGACAAATGCGTAAGCTCATTCTCTGTTTGACATTCTCCTTTGCTGTCTGTCAGTCGCAACCAATCTTCATTCCTACTCATTGTCCCTCACATTGATGATGCAGGTTGCACCTAAGCTATTTGCTAAACTGAAGTAACACCGGGTGAGCCTCATTTTGTTTGCAACAAAACTCTCATTTTTGGGTAAACCGATATCTTGAATAAGGAGCGGTCTTTAATTGCCATAAGTTATGGTGGCCAGGCCTCGTGTTGTAATTTGATGTTCATTCATCGTCGAAAGTGACCTTTCTCATCAAATCATTACTTCTTTTTCTTCAAAACACCAGTTGCAGTTGGATGTGACTGTGTTAAGCAGTTTAAATGGTTTCATTCAACATTTGTGATTAGGGTTTCTGTTTCTCGACGGTTTTCACGTTATTTGCAAAAAAGCTAACACTAAACAGATTTTAACTAAGGCCAAAAGTGAGTCGTTGGCGTGGATGCCAAGCAAAACTGCAGCCACAAAGATAATGTAAAATTCTTTTTTTGGTACAGAAAAATAATGTAAAATTCTTTTTTGGTCGAGAAAGGACATGAAATTTAAATATTAAGCCAACAAAGATAATCAAATATTATTCTTTTATCAAAAAGGGAGCGTAAAATTAAAACTTTAATTCTTAATTGGTTATCAATATATTTTTTTGTCAATTTGAATTTTAGGTATCTTTTTTTTTTTTTTTTTTTTTTTGCCTAAAATAGTTTACATTAGTTTAATTATCGAAGAATGTATTTTAATAATTTAGTCATGCTGAAAACTTAAAATTAAACGAAAAAGTTGATGATAAAATCCAACTATTTTAAAAGACATGACATCGAAAGGTAAAAGACTCTTGATGAAATGGATACAACCTCTCCATGTGACATTTTACAGTATACAAATGCTACATGGTGTACGAAGTTGTAAGGGTTGACAGCAATGGCAGGTGTGATCGGTTTTCAATTTTCTAGTTAAATTAATTGTTCAAATATTATAATATAAATCATAATTTTGTCTCATTTAAAAGTATTATGAATTTCTGTACTTTATAAGTAATACCATGGCTGCGTTAGGTAATAATAAAATTCTTGGTACCAATTATATAAAAAAGACTGAATACTTACAAATGAAATACAATAGAATACGGAATAGAAATTACAATGATTAAGTAAAATAGATATAGAAAGTAAATTACAATACCGAAAAATGAATACCGAGACTCGTGTTTGACACGATTTTCTTAAACAGATTTGACTCTATTTCCCAAATAACAACCAAAACAGTGTGTACTGCCGGAGTTAATCATATTGTCTGAAGCTCTCGTCGGAATTCTTTACGAAACTCGATCTGAAATTATGCAACAATTTGCTCTCATAGTGTGTATGTTTTTTCGTAAACAAACCATACTTGATACAGCATAAAAGGCAAAACCGACTCTTGTTCAACATTAGCTTCAGTCCCTTGCGTTTAGATAAGTCTTGAAGTAAAAGGTATAAACAAGCTTGCCAGGTGTCATGTTTGTCAATGCTCCTCGTTATAAATCATCTTGGTTTGGTCATCCTTCCAATCTTGGACAAGTTCTCACTCTTCAACTAGTATTTTTCCACATCAAACACTAATATTTGAGTATCGATGTCTTATTTATCTTAGCTCCTTTTCGAACGTATTAATATATCATTGCAAAACTCTCTTTAAAGTGAAAGCAAACCCATTGAATATTAATCACACACATACATGCATACATATATATGTGTGTGTATGTATGTGTATATATATGTATGTATGTATTACTTTGGTATATTATTGATTTTTGACCAAAACAACAAAAAAGACATTTTTTTCACAAGTTTTTCTAAGAAATTAAACATAAGTTAAAAATATTGAATTAAGTCATATCATTTCTTTTTGTCTTGCAAGATGCAAACCATGTAAAATGACTTGAATAAATTAGATATTAGTAATCGTTCTTTATTACATAACACGTTAATTTTGATATTAAAACCATCTTTAACAAATAAATCATCATGAACGATTTGGAAGATGATTTTGTGTATATATATATATATATATATATATATATATATATATATATATATATATATATATATATATATATATATATATATATATATATATATATATATATATATAATTATTATTGTTATATGCACGAACTTGATATAATAAAATAAAAATGTAGGATAGAGGGAAAATTTTATAAATATTTAAAAGAAATGATGCATAAATTAATTAATGTAATTGTAATTATTATATAATAACAATAATAGAGGTGAGTCCAATGAAAAACCTATATGCATCGGAAAATCCGGGAACCACTTTATAGTCATTGGATCATGTGATGCATTACGCGGGGAATTTGATGCATCACGCGGGAAATTGTGATGCATTTGTGGTGGTGCATGAAGGTTTTCCAAGGTTTTTCGATGCATATTGGTTTTTCATCAAATCTCCTCATCAATAATAACGGGGGTGGATATTTGATAGATGGTTTGGAGAAAGGTGGAATTGGGGTAGGGTCTAAGATGGCCATTAAACAAACACCCCAAATGGCAAATTCACCCTCCCACCACACCATTCATTTCATTTCACCTTTGTCATTTGGATTCACAACACTTTAGAACCACCTCCTTTCACATCTTCTAATTTCAGTTTTCGTCTCTTAGTGTATAATATTGTATAGTTGAATAGTATTGTCATTTGGATTTTTTTTAAATCCGGACCAGATTTTATCCAAACTAGTTTTTGAACCGTATTCTGTTTCATTTGGTAGACAAGATATTTAACCGGTTATTAAGAAACCGGATTAAAAACCGATTTTGAACCACACTAATTTTATAATTTTAAACTTTTTATGTATTTATATCCAATATAATATAAAACATATTTGATTGGAATAACACTATATTTGTTTGGAGTTTTATTATCTTAATTATATTTATAAGTTTATAACAAGTTATAAATGTATAATTTATAAAATAATTTAAAAAACCCAACTTTATTAAAATTAAAAGCCCAAATGAAAGATGTATTAAATAGATGATGAAAAATGATCAAACCCAAATTAAAAGCCTAAAATAAATAAATGAGAATATTTTCTAAAGAAACTGATTTTTTTATAACCGGTTTTTGAAAAATCCAGTTTTTCTTAAATCCAAAACCGGTCACATTTTATTGGGTCCAAAACCGGTTAAGATCCGAACCCGTTTAATTCACTTTAATCATACAATAACTCACTTTAATTCTTTTCATAATTCTCAAATGTTATGAAAAGTTGTTTATGTTAAATCGGATGAATCATTTATATTGAAAAGGAAGAAAATAATGAAGTTGTTTAATCTCAAATGTTATTTATATATGTTCTTCTTCATCGCATTTTGAAAAGAATTAATATTGAAAAAACTCTATAAACATTTTTTATTTTCACGATTAAGTCCTTAAACTTTTTTTCCGATTGTTTAAGACTTTAAGTCCCTAAACTATTTTTGTATTATTCAAAAGTATATATTTTTAACCGGCTACCGGATGAGTAGGTAAAACACAACAAATAAAACAAAAGGTTTAGGGACTAAATCGCTAAAACATGTAAAGATAGTGGATTTTTTGAATAAAACAAAAATAGTTAAGAGACTTAAACAATTAGAAAAAAAGTTTAGGGACTTAATCACAAAACTAAGAAAAGTTTATGGGTTTTTTTTTTTTTTATATTAGCCCATTATAAAGTGCAAGATAGTAAATAGGAGGGGTCATTTATATTGAAAAACAAGAAAATAAAGTTCATCACTTTTATTTTTGTTACTTAATTTTCCAAAGACAATAGTATATGGGTTGGCTGCACATGAATGATTCATCCTTTACAAATTTTTTGTTCCTACTACCCACTTTAACTCATCATTTTCCTTTAATTATATTTTAACACACACTTCACTAACTATGCTATCTCATGATACAACATCTCATACATACACTAAACCCGATAACATTTGTTGTTTTTTTGAAGAGAACTTTCAGTCAGTTCTATAATGCTTACCTTTTTATAGACCATATCTAATTTGACCATACAATTATACTCAAAGGACTTAAGTCTTGGAATGGCTCTAAAGATCTTTTCTTATGTGACGCCTCGCTTACTGAAGGAGCATCAACAAAATGACATTATATTCACCTTCAAGTTCATACGACACGTTTGCACAAAGAATTTCAATATTTGTAAAACCCTAAATTTGTGACAAAATCTACAAAATATTTTCAAATTCAACTTATCACATACTACATAGCATTTACTTGACTTCTCTTTAATAATCATAAGATTTTTATTTGAAAATAATTTGTATGGTATAACTTTTTTGTGATTATTAGATACAATAATGTTTGATATAAATTCTTATGGGATTATGAGCTTGAAATCATATTAGTATTGACAATTAAAGAACATGAAAAAGGAAAAACAAAACAAAAAATAAAAACAAAAAATTAGCATGTTACTTGTGAATTTTGTTAATCATGATAATATTTGATTTTTCAACTACTTTCCTAATACATAAGTTTGCTAACATTTATGAAATGATCCAAAACTAGAAAAAGACCAACATAGCCCTACCCTACCCATATGATATGTAGTATCTTTTTGAATCAATCCACAAGAATTAAAATGATATAAGCATGATGTCCTTGATGATCATATAAGCAAAAAAATAAAGATGTAACTTACAAAACTTCAAATTACTACACTTATAAGGATAAGATTTGGATTCGGTGATGAGGAAATTATCATGAGAAATGATAAGAAATAATGTTGATTCATTCATTTTTAACATTCATTCACAATTTATCAAATTTACTCAAATTTATAAAAACTGTGAATCAATTTTATAACATCGATTCACTAATTTTATAACATATATTCACAATATTTATAATTTGAATAAGTTGAAGAAATGAATCGATGTTAAAAGTTAATGAGTCAATATTATTTGTTATTATTTATCATAATAAGTTCATTTTCATTTGATCAAATTAGGTGACTTAAATAATAACATCTTCATTTTCCATGTTTTTCTTCAAAATGAAGTAAGTGTACCCGCAAAGATGATGAATTGTTTTACCCCACAGTCAATAGACTTCAATTAATGTTTTAAGATTTTAAATAAATATAATTTCTTTTTACGATTAAAAAAATATATTTTTATTAATAACTTTTAAATTTATTATTGTTATAAAAAACATATCTTCTATATGTTGTTTGTTGAGATCTTAGTGGATTTAACATAATCATATTTTTAACTGAAATTGATTTAAAATTTAAAATTAATCTAGAAAATTAATCAACATATGTTAATTATAAAATATGTCACCTGACATTATGAAAATCTGACAAATGACAATTAGTTATAGACAGATAGATTCTAAAAAAATTTTATCGAAAATTTAATTCATTCATAAACATTTCAGCAAACTATAAAACAAGTGGAGTTAATAGTGTGATTTGACAAACTATTTCTAGTACGGGTGTTTTATAAAACGTGAAACAAATCAAAATCAAGTATACAACTTATAACGATTGATTACAAATTTTTTTTTCTTATTTTTCTGCCAATATAATTTTCCATAAATATCAATAACTTAGAAACTAATTTGTCGCGTGTTGACCACTCATTTAATTCGTCACGTGTCAAAACTTCAATCTGTCACATTTCATTACTAAAATTAAATTTGAATTAAGATCAAATACGATTCAATCAATTATAATCTAATCTAACTAATCTAATATATAACTAACTATGATCTAATAAACCGAAAATTTTTATAATTATTTTATGTGTTTTTATAAATATTTATTCTTAATATTTTTTAAATTCAACCTATAGTGAAACACATATAATACTAGTTTTTTAAAAAAAGAAAGACATGATAACCCCACAAACCTTGTCTTCTCTAATCTCTATTCCCTGTTTCTATTCAAACACTTATATAATCTTCATTTTTAACTAAAAACCCTTTTAATAACCTCATCAAACTAATTACATTCATATATTGTGCTTAATTATTTTCTTTGATATGGGTAACAACAAAGCCAATCTACCACCTGGTTTTCGATTCTGTCCAACCGATGAAGAGCTCGTGGTTCATTTCCTTCAACGCAAGCCCTCGCTCGTGCCTTATCACCTTGATATCATCCCCGATCTTCAACTTTACCCTTGCGATCCGTGGGAATTGGATGGTATATAAACAATCTTTGTTTTTATGACTTATATGCACTATGCAAATCACATCTATCAAACAGTTGGGTGGTTCAATGGAAAACCTATATGCATCAGAAAATCCCCAACCAATTTATAGCCATTGGATCAGGTTATGCATCACACAGAAAGTCAATGCATCAGGCGGGAATTGTGATGCATTTGTGGTGGTGCATGGAGGTTTTCCAAGGTGTTCTGATGCATGTTGGTTTTCCATTGAATAATCCATGTATGTTATGTATGTATGGTTTTGTTGTAGGTAAAGCTTTGGTGGAAGGCGGAAAATGGTATTATTACAGCAGGAAAACACACAAGAGAATGGCGAAAAACGGGTATTGGAAAGGATCGGAAAGCGATGACGAAGAAGAAATCATAAGTAATGGTGATGGTGGCAAAAGAACAAGAATTGGAGTGAAGAAATCTTATGTGTTTCATTATGGTGAAGAAGGAATCAAAACCAATTGGAAAATGGAGGAATTTAGGCTGGTTAATGCAACTGCTGCTACCTCAAAGAGAAGATCCTCACAATCCAACCCGGTAATCTTTAACTAATATTTTCGAAAAATTAATTGTGTTTTATGTTTTATAAATTATATATAATCATGGGAGAGTTTTATATTGATTTCGAGTTCAGATGCATACAGAAAATGAGTTTGGAATATGCAAGATTAAGTTCTGGGGCGGCTTTTAGGGTGTGCGAGAGGCTCGACCGCACAGTGCCTCCCAATTTCATAGAGTCTCACGGTCATAATAAAGATCTAAATTTAGACCAATGAGTTTTTTAATTGACATGTATACGTTGTTGTGCATTGGTGCATTAAAATAGAATTTATGTCAAATTCAATTTGATTCGTATTGTTTATTTTAATTTCTTACTAATAAGTTCTTTTGTAATTCACGACCTTCACTTTACCTATTAAAATTGAGTCTCAAAATGACCAATTTACTATCTAAGATATTTAAAGGATTATGTTGTAATCACAAACACAGTGCCTCTGAAATCCATGAGACGACCCTGTTTAAGTTTATAAGATATCGACCCGAATCTTTATTAGACTTTTCAAATCATGTTTGTTTATGTTGATTTTGAATCGAATTCCAAACACATAAATGGTTTTTAGATCTTCTGATTTGTGAATTAAGCTTACTTTATGCAGTTATACATTATGGTTTTTTTCGAGCCCAAAAATTTCTCACATCTTGTCGCCCTATCAAATAGATTTTGTACTTAGCCTAACATTAAGTGATTAATTTACATACTAAATTTGGTTGTGTATTATTGTCATTATTCTAATTTATTTATAATATATTATATTAAATTTGTACCATTAATTAAATGTGTTAATTGTTATTAAAAGATCTATTATAATATAATTTTCACATTTTTCACTTTATATACAATTTTTAGGATTTTAGTAAGTGGGTAATATGCCGAGTGTTTCAACATAATGATGTCAATGACGACGACTACGACGATGACAACAATGATGGGGTTGAACTTTCGTGTTTAGATGAAGCCTTCTTGTCAATGGATGATTTTGATGATGTTTCTTTTCCATATTAAGAACCGAGCTAGAAATGTTGATTTGTATAATGGAATTTTTTTTATTAATAGTAAGTGTTAACAACGTATTTATGTAATGACGTTTAGTTTATCAATTTATTCAACAAAATTGGTTTTAGAATGATTTATGCAACGACACTTGGTATTTGTTATCAAAACATGCAATCACATTTTTCTTTGTTTATCAATTTAAACAAAGAAACCATTTTTAAGATGATTTATGTAATTAGGTATATATTTGTTATCAAAACATGTAACAACATATTCCTTTTTCGTACCAATTTATGCCATGATATTTTTTTTTAATAATACGATTTAGAAGGTGTTTGGATTTGCGTTTGAAAAAGTGTTGTAGCGTTTTGGAAACTAATAATCAGATAATAGCTGTAAAAAAAGTGCTGCAGAAAAGGTAGTGTTTGGTTTAGCTTCTGCTGTTTGCTATCATAATTATTAAATAATCATTTTTTAAAAGTGTTTGGATTTGCGTTTTATGTAAAATGACCAAATAATCACTTATTAAGCAAATAAGCTACATTTTTTAACTTATGAAAAAATGTGGTAGAATCAACTCTAAACGCAAATAATCACTTATTAAGGCATGCAATCCAAACACTTTAAACTAATTATTTGCGTTATTATAACGTAATAAGCTAATAATCTGGTTCATAACGCAATACCAAACACCCTCTTATACAAAGACGTCTAAACTTGTTATCCAAACATGCAATATCTACATGTATAACAATTAAAGCAGACACTTAAACTTTTAATTTAAAAATCCACGTGGGTCGTAAATTTATCAAACTTCAATATGACAGTTTTGTCTCTACTTTTTTATTACTTGTAGCAAGGTTTGTTATAATCTCTCTTTTATTTTGATTAAGGATAACGATGTGCATAAACCTAAATGGTTAAAGTATCACAGTTAATAAACATTTACCCCCATCCGGTTAAATAAATCACAAAAACTTAGACGGGATCACATTCACATAACTGAAGATAATCGTGGGGGTTGAAAAGTAACCATTTAACACAAAAGGTTAATTTTTATCAGCCAATCTGCTCACTTTTTAACATAAACATTACGATTTAACGTAAACAATGAAATTTCACCACATGAATTGAATTCATATTACATGGTTATTTCGAATCAGTCATGTTTATTGTTGATTACTTGAAGGTGGTGATCCCTATTTCAATCTTTGTGATTTTTTTAACCAGACAGGTGATGACGGACTTAGATTAAGGGGATCGTGAAGTATGACAATTTTTCCCGCTCAAATTGTATTATATTAAGGGGGATGATGACATTGATAATACACGAAAATTTGTCCACGTAGGATTTTAATTGACGTAAAACAATATAATGAATGACTCAGTAAATATGTAGATTACATTTCGTATGTTTTGATGATAAGTTAAACACTATTTCATAAAATATATTAAAAACAGCGATGCATAAATTAATAAAGAAAGAAAACGTCATTGCATGTTTTGATAACACGTACAAACGTATTGTATTAATCGTTGTAAAAACAATTTTGTTGCATACATTAATAAAAAAAAAACATGCGATTAACCCTATTTGTAAAGTTATGTAATTGGTTATCAACAACATTTTTATCAAAGAAATGATGAACAAGATAAAAATGGTACCGAATTTATGAAACTACTCGTGGATCATGTTTGATGATTAGTCTTTCAATTAGTCGTTTAAACCATTCTTATGCAAAATTTTCAATTATTATAGAAAAAACTTATAAATTAAATAATTTCAGTCGTTACATTTCCACCAAACTAAACGGTCCACGTAGGGATGACCACGGGACGGGTTCGGACAGGGAATGACAACCGCGTCCCCGTTTAAAAAAACCGCGTGTATTAAACGGGGAATCGAGAAAACCTATTTATAAATCAATGATATGAAATTTAACCACATAGTTCATAACTTAAGCTTAAAATGTCCATGTGTTTAAAATGACAATACTAATATTAAATTAAATTCGTATCCTTATCAAATGATAACGAAAAAAACATTATTTTAATAAATTATATATAAATAAATAACATCTTTAAATTATACATAATAAATTTTACGTATAATATATAAAATAGATAAAAATATTTATCTTTTATATATAATACATGTACAATATAAATAGCTCGTTGCTATTAAAAAAGTAATCGGGGTATTCAGAGATTCAAATGGGTTATGTAATCAGGTATACGAAACGGATATTAGTAATAATATACCTGCCCCCATCCCTCATTTAAAATCGGGTTCGGAGAAATCCGCACCGATTAGATCAGTTTTCGATTTTTGCCGTTGGGTTCAGTTTTTTTTTTTTTTGCAATCCCTGGATCCAAACGTATAACTTGTTTTTTTGCTTGTATATTACCACTGATTGTTTACCGATACGTGCAGTCACTCCCTCAAACCAAACCCTCTCTTATCCGCAGTTCAAACCTCAAACCCACAGGCCACAGCCACCCTCTCACCGGCGGGTGGCCACCACCCTCTCCGATCTCAGCCCTTCTCTTGCGGTCCCTCCTTTTGTTCGCTCTCAGCCTATTCGACTGCTCCAATTTCAAGATTGATCTCCTGCTCTAATTCAGTCACCGAAGGTAAATACCTCTCAATCTCTTATCTCTCATACCTCTAGTCAAACATCATACGTCAACCCATAAGTGGTAGAAATATGTAGAAATCCATACAACTTTTGTTTGATTTTCTGCTTTGTTAAAAACTTGTATACAAAATCGATAGGAAATTTGATGTGTGTTTTTGCTTCTGTTAAAACTTGTAGAAATTAATGTGTGAAGCTTCAAGCTTGAATCTTGATTTTCTTATTTTTCAGGGGTTAATTCAATAATTTGTACTCTTAGGGAACCTAAAATGTATAAAACTCGGAATGAGGATACCTTCGAAGTAGTAGTGCAACATCATTAGATGAATCTTGAATAGGATGCCTGATACAAAATTGAAAATTTTGTTATGGCTGCTACTTGTTTGATGAAATGCTTAAGACAACTATGTAGTGATAAACATGTGCCATTATATCTGGCTCATGATTATCATTTACAACTCATGTTCCTATAATGTTGTTGCCAGTTTAATTGGTGTATTAGTTGTTATGATTCTGATTTTTGTTGTTTATGATTGTTGGAAATCAGTTTGTTTGTAGGTAGTTTGTTGATTATATTTTAATAGTGTATTATTTGTTTGTAACGTATAACTAATCATGATTTTGGGTATGTTTTTGACTTGTATTTTGCCTAACATTTGTTTTCGTTTGTGTTACTATTTATTAATGATGCTAAAGCGGCATTTAGTTCGCAAAATGTTTATTCCTGGATTGGAAATAGAAATGGAGGCCGGTGATGATGAAGTCTAGGGTTTGGTTTTAGAACTGTTATAATTTTTTTAGAATGGAATTTAAATTCCATGACACTAATTCAAGGAAAATAGATTCCTTCAAAAGTGGTGTTTTTTTTAAATGAATCTTCATTCCATTCTATTTTACTGCCAAACAGCACGTTGGAATGAAATTTTCATTCAAATTCCATCAAATTCCATGAGATTCTGTGAACCAAACGCCCCCTAAGAGTACAGAACTTTTCTAAGGTTTTATTGTGATTGTTATAGGCTGATCTTTGTGCTGTCAAAACAGTTTTTTTTTGCTATCAGAACAGCTTGGTTTAGTGTTTTTTTGAAGCTGCACTTTTGGGGCTGATTTTTGCTAAAGTTTTATGGTTGGTTTGACAGCCAATATAGTCTGATTTTGATCATAGTTAGAGCTGTTTTTTTTTTCTCTTTTTGCAGGTTTTGGTTTGGTTTCAGAAGGTTTTTGGACTTCATATAGATGGTTTTGACTGCTTTAGATGTAGTATGCATGTCTTATTCGGGGAAAGATAAAGGCTTGCGGCCATGAACTCCATGGTTCTGCAACCAACGACCACCGGTCAGTCACCACATCCATCGACCTTCTTTCCGGAGCTTAAACAATGCAAGACCAAGCGGGATTTGATTCAAATACACTCCAAACTCATCAAGACTGGACGCATCCGACACCCACTTTGCTCTGCCGAGCTCCTCCGCTTCTACGCACTATCCGACCCACCTCATCGCGACCTCTGCTACGCTCGCCTCGTATTTCACCAAATGAACCCACCCAATTGCTTCTCTTGGAACACCATCATCAGAGCTTTCTGTGATAGCAATGATCCATTGGAATCCTTCATTCTGTTTTCCCAAATGGTCAATAGTGGCGATGAGTTTGTACAACCTAATAAGTTCACGTTTCCGTCTGTGCTTAAAGCGTGTGCGAAAACGGGTAGGCTTGAAGAAGGTAAGCAAACTCATTGTGTTGTATTGAAAAACGGATTACAGGATGATGAGTTCGTCTTAAGTAATTTGGTTCGAATGTACGTTATGTGTGGCGCCATGAATGATGCTCATTTGCTTTTCGGTTCAAGCAAGATGAACTCGGCAACAGGTGAAGTTGTTTTATGGAATGTGATGGTGGATGGATACATTAGAATTGGGGAAATTGGAAGTGCACGAGACCTGTTTGATGAAATGCCGCAACGAAGTGTGGTTTCTTGGAACTCCATGATTTCTGGTTACGTACAAAATGGGCATTTCATGGAAGCATTAGAATTGTTTAGGGAAATGCAAATGGACGACGACGCTGTAATACCGAACTACGTTACTTTGATCAGTGTACTCCCAGCGATTTCAGGACTCGGTGCACTTGAAATCGGGAAATGGGTGCATTTCTATGCAGTCAAGAACAGCGTAAACATTGATCCGGTACTTGGTTCTGCGCTGATCGACATGTATTCGAAGTGCGGAAGCATCGAGGAGGCACTTCAGCTCTTTAATTCTCTACCTCACAAGAACGTAGTCACTTGGAATTCGATAATCACCGGGCTCGCGATCCATGGTAGAGCTAACGATGCTCTTGACCACTTTAAGAAAATGCAAGAAAGCGGAGTTGCACCAAGCGACGTAACTTATATCAGCGTTTTGAGTGCGTGTAGCCACGCCGGTTTAGTTGACAAAGGGATGTCCATTTTCAACCAAATGGTTAAAACCGTCGGACTAGCACCAAGGATCGAACACTACGGGTGTATGGTTGATTTACTTGGGCGAGCGGGAAGGCTACAAGAGGCCGAAGAGCTCATACTCAAACTGCCCGGCGAACCAGACGATGTGGTCCTAAAGGCCTTACTTGGTGCTTGTAAGAAGTACGGAAACATCAAGATCGGTGAACGTATATGGAAGCGTCTTCTGGAAATAGATCCAGAAGACGGCGCCCCATACGTAGCTTTATCTAACATGTACGCCTCTATGGCCGACTGGGACGGGGTTACTGAGACGAGGTTGAAGATGAAGGAAAACAACGTTAAAAAAGATCCGGGGTGTAGTTGGATCGAGGTTGACGGCACGATTCACGAGTTTGTTGTCGAAGACGTATCGCATCTCAAAGCGAAAGATATTCATATGATGCTCGAAGAAATGACGAAGAAGTTGAGTGAGGCTGGTTACAAGCCGAACACGAGTCAAGTTCTCTTGAAGATGGACGATACAGAGAAAGAGTCGGTTTTACGTCATCATAGTGAGAAGATCGCGGTTGCTTTCGGATTGATCAGCACGAGCCGTGAAACGACGGTTAAGGTGGTTAAGAATCTCCGAATATGCGATGATTGTCACTCGACGTTTAAACTTGTGTCTAAAATATACGGTCGGAGGATTATTGTAAGAGATCGAAAACGATTTCATCATTTTGAAAATGGGTCATGTTCTTGTATGGATTATTGGTAATCGAAGGTAAAATGTATAAATTTTATTGCATTGAATTATCATAATTGACTTACGAATTCATGAGAAAAGGAAAAATATCAAACCGAAGGAACCAACTGAAATTGAAAAATTAAAATCCAGAATTAAAATTCTACAATACCGGTTTCGATTTGGTATCATTTCTAATTTTACGGTTTAATTTTCATTTATAAACAACCTAAATGACACGTAGACGTAGGCCATGCAACAGGTTAATTAGATGAAAAGTAAAAAAAAAAAATTCTAAAAGTTTTAATTATACGCAGTTATCCACAAGGAAATAATTTTGGTCGAACGATTTAACTGAAAATCCTGATGTTTTACAACGGAAAATTTACGAAAAAAAAAGTTAGGATATTTTTGTGATTAAAACCTTCAATCATTTTTCATTGCACCAAAAAACCCCAACAAATTAAAACTTATCAAAATAATGTTTTTTTAATAAAAAAATAAATAAATCTTGCAAATTGATGAACCGGTTGCAATCCATTAAAAAATCATTCCTTTCTGATAAACCTTCTTTCTAGTGAACTCAGTTGTCCAACGAACTCCCTTGTCCGACAAACTCCATTTACGGTAAACAAATCATATAGAAAAATTCAAGAAAATATAAAGATGAAAAAGACGATTTATAACCGATGAACACAAAACATGATTCAATTACACATTTCTTGTTAATTTCTTTATTCAAATTTATGTTTTTTCGTTAGAATTTACTTTTTCGGCGAAATTTTGATAGTCACCGGTGACTTGCGTGAGTTTCAACCGGATGTAACCGGTAATATATTTTTTTTAGATATTACTAGTCGTGGGTATTGTGCAATGAAAAATAATTAGAGGTTTTGATCGTAAAAATGATTCAATTACGAGGTTTTTTGCACAAATATCCATTTTCCATAAACTCTTTATTTATTATAAGATATTTCAGCATTTAACTATTAAACTAAAAGGTTTAATATGAAAAAAAACCAACATGTTTTTATGTGTTTTGCGATTTAGTTCCTCCGTGTTATTTTTTCCTAAGAAAATCATCAAGTTATTGTTTTCAATCCCGTTTTGGGAATTTTTTTTTCATAATCAACTCGACTTTTTCCATAAAAAACCAACATGTTTTCACTATTTTTCTCCGAAAAGTTTACAAACTTGAAGATTTTTTTGAAAAAAATAAAGAAAAAATTCAAAAATCACAAAAAAAAAAAATATTACTTAAGGATTTTATTTGTAAAAAATAAAATGGAGGAACTAATCCGCAATAACATGTTTTTTTTTTCGTATTAAACCCTATTTAAATAATAATTATAATAACACTCCGTTAAATTAAACGTAATCATGACGTGTGTGTGATGGCAACATGGGAAAAGCAAATTCTTCCATTTCGTTAACGACGAGTGTCCCCACACACGGCCTGCGTCATGTCTGAATCAATTCCAGAGTCAATTTCAACTGCCACCACCATTGATGACAAGGTCAAACTTCCATGATCAACCTCTCCTTTCGAATTTTCATATTCTTCAATTTATTTCATTCCTCCGCACTTTCATTTTCGAATTTCTTTCTAGAAACAAACAGATTGTGTGAAGAAGAACAATGGGCCATGGAAGTTCGAAATCAAGCTCCTCTGATGACTCAACAAACGGCGGTGGCTCCAATTCCATATCACAACTGTCGCGTCGCCAGAGATTCAAGAGGAAGCTTCATCTTCACCGGCATCGTGACCGTTCTTCCAGAAGCAGCCGCGGTTGTCAATCTCGCCATACTAACCTCAAGAGTTTAGAGGATTTTGCCGGCATCGCTTTGGTTACTCTTATTTGTGTAAGATTTTTTATCGTGTAATATAATATGATCATCATCGTATATAAAGCTTTAATCGAATTTGTGTTATTTATTTTGTAGGCGGAGATGAAATTTAGAGATAAGTGGTTTGCGTGTGTTTCAATCGGAGAACAAACGTTTCGCACCGAGACTTCTGACCAGTTAAGTACCGGTAAAAAGTTTATCATGCTATGGTTTCAGGAATAATATCTGATTCGAAATACAAATATACAATCACTTTACAATTGGCTCACTGGTAAGTTTGAATTCCTTGTATGTCCGTTTCCATGTCTAATACTCTAATTTGTATGAACATGCCTTACTTCTTCTCTTTTTTTTTTTTAATAAAAAGAACGGTTTTTCTGTAAATTCATGTACATGCTCTTTTGAGAGTTTTAGGAGGAAGCAAAAATAAAATTATAGTGCAAGACTCTATAGGTCAGTACCACTCAACTGTAAAAGATTCAAAGGAAAAAAAGTACATACTCATAAGACGTGTTTGATAAGCACAAGGAATTATACACTCACCTAAACATATATAGCTTTAGTGTTGTTAGGCAAAAGTGATATTTATAAGAACTATAAGTCATGACTTTATTTGGCATTGTATGATGACAAGGACCTTGGCAGCATTGTTGAATTTTATTTCCTTACTCATAATCATGACATTGGCAACCTCAAATGAGCCACAAGTGAGTATGGTTAATTTATGATCTGTATCTTTGTCCTATCAAAAGCATTCAGCTAGCATAAAGCTAGTGTCTTCCTAGTACGCTTCCAAGGGAGTAGTGACCCCTTGAAAGCACGCAATACATGACCGACGTGGCTCCATACCCTCAATCAAGTATAGGGATTCCGGTCAGGAAGTTTAGTCAACAACCTTATTAAGTACAACTGATTTGGCTCCTGTTGTCACAAACAATAGCACTAATTCTCTTGTAGCAGGAGTTTTGTAGTGAAACTGTCTAATGATTCATTTGGATAGTTTAGATAATCAGTGAACTTAACCCACAACAAAATTGTAATCATCAACATTATTGTAAGGATCTCTGTTTTGATTTATAAGTATGTTCTAATTTCTGTTCTTCAGTTTAAGTTATTGTAACATCCTACAAGTACTATTATGTGGTCAAATCATAAGTTCACAAAAAGTTTTCTTAATTTTTCACATTCGTACACATTGCAACATATTGGTGACATTAATGGTGGTCCAAAAATTTTCTCAATTTCGTCTAACTAAGAGATATTTAGCTATAGGATTATTCGTCAAAAACCTTTTTTTAGTCTATATGTTGCGTCATATGTTGCACTTTTTGGACAGAAAGAGAAATTCTCCTCAACTTTGCAACACTCAGGTATAAGTTGTTGATCGATAATTGCTGAAAAACAGAGGACTTAATAAAATTTGTTTCCTCTTCAGCTATTAAAAACATATTCTACAATGACATATCTATGTAACTCGTCACCTTTTGTGCTCTGAGTTGCTAAAACCTTTTAATCTGTGTAGATATTTATTTATTTGTACATCTTGGATGTAGTTCAACAAATCATACTTTTAATTTTACTCATTTCCTAATTGAATTTCCTTGATACTCATTGTCTTTCTTTGAACTGTGTGCAGGACCAACAAGCCTACATGGAACTCTGTGAGTGAAATTTCTAACATATAGATTGAATCTTCATTCCATGGATGTGGCACGGCTTTGAAACCCTTCCATGATTAAATGATTTACTTTCTCTCCATCTCCATTCAAACTATAGAATGTGATGATTAAATGATTTACTTCTTCTCCATTTAGAGGAAGAGATTTGGTACAGCCTAGCTGGTGATAACGATCTATGAAGCACATAACTAAGACACATGTGTTAGTAAGAATATATACCAGGTTCATAAGTTAAAGCATATTTCTGAATATCGGATCTACTACAAACTGCATTTTGTTTATGTTGTTATATGCTTTTTATGTGTAACATTAATATTCTTATTTCACAATTACCCACAAACAGTTTTGTTTAGTGAAAGCCTTTATGACTTGGCTTGAGTTGTTTCCTTCCATATAATATGAGACTATCCCTCATCACAAAGATGAGTTCTGATGACAGAAAATGTCATTGAGTTGTATGAGGTTCTTCGATCATGACATATTGCATTTGGTGACATTTTTATTATTCTACAGGAGAAAAAGTTTCTATTGGAAAGGAATGGGCCTCATGTTGCAAAAATATCTGTTTTTGAGGTTTGTACGACTGAACTTGATTTCTACATATCAGTTAAGTCACATGAAAAGTAAATGGGGGCAATAGAGAGATTTTAGGATTTTCCTCTTGAAGTTGTTTGCTGTTTTTGTTTTACCTATGAATAAAGTAAAGATATGTAGGATCATTGTTGTACTAGCATAGAAAATAGTAACTAAATCCTATTTTATTTACTATTTTTTATGCTTGTAGGACCATGAGTATTGTATGATATGGATATCTAGGACCATAAGGGGGCGTTTGGTTCGTGGATTTCCTGGGATTTGCATTTAAAATCCTGTGTTTGGTTCGCAGATTTCAGTAAGGATTTAAAATCCCAGGATTTCTTAAATCCTTCCATTCTTTGTTATTTAAAATCCCAGCCTCCCCCCCCTAGGATTTTAAATCCCAGTTACCTTGCATTTTTCAGATTAACAATTTTTTTCTATAAGATAATGCAAATTCTTTGACAAAATCCAGACAAATGCAAATGCTGCATAATGCAAATCCTTTGACAAAATGCAAATCCCAGATAAAAAAATCCGCGAACTAAACGCCCCCTAAGTATTCTATAATATGGATTTATCTACTTCATCCCCAGATGGGGTGGGGTTGAGATGGAGTGATACCATTGTAAATCAATACTTATTCTGTACCTACTTAAGCTACTTCTCTTGAATGTTTGAACACCATCACCTTTCTTGTGTTGCAGACCAATAGACTATTGAAGAACAACCTCATTGGGTATTGTGAGGTAGATCTTTTTGAATTTCTTAGTCAGGTAAGTTCTTTCTTAAAAGTTATATTCTGGGTTTGCGCTTTACCCTACAAAGTTCTTTGATTGTGCATTGATGGAATATTAAGGATAGATGTTGGAATTATTTGGGTACTAAGGAATAAGGATTCACATTCTTCCCTTATTCTATGTGGCATAGTGGCTTTAATTGGGATTCCTGTTTTACAGGATTCAAACTCTGACATTGAAGTGTTTGACCTATTGGATCCATCAGCCTCTAATGTGGTGGTTGGCAACATATCTCTTTCATGTTCCGTAGAGGTGTACTGCAGTAAAGCATACTTTGTTCTGTTCACAGTTGGTTAACATTATGTCATGTGTGTAAAATTTAGTTTTTCCAATGGCAGGACCCAACTGAAACAGAGAAAAGTTTTGCCAGACGTATCTTGTCCATTGTTGTACGTTTGAGATCATCTTTTAAATTCCTATTAAATGTTTTTTCTTTACCTATTTGTACATAACAATATCTTTTGGCATAAGGAAAGCTTTGCCACAGGATCCATGCAAACTGCAAAATGTGCCTCCACATGGACTGGAAATCTGCTTCCAATCAGCAGTCATGGCCTACAAAATATTGATAGTAGGATTTGAGCCTGATACCAACAAAGGCCTCAAACCTACGCACTAGGCTTCCCTTGGTGTTCTAGTCCCTTAGTTTATTATATTGGTCTTTTGATTGAGATTCTACACCACAACAGCCATGATTAATTGTGTTTCATGGACTATTTATTTCTTGTTTACTTCATGATACACATTATCAGGGATGTGATGACTGATGACAACTATTTTTTTAATTGAAACTTTTATTGGTTTGCAGGATTACAATGATGATGGAAAATTATCATTCTCTGAGTTCTCAGAATTAATAAATGCTTTTGGCAATCAACAGGCAGCAAAAAAGGTTTGAATTATTAATTTGAATCTGTTGGGTAAATTCTTAGATTCAAAAAGAGATTATTTAATCATATAGGTTGAGCTACTTTATCTTCATTGGTAATCGGAACCAAGGAATCAAGGATCTTTGTGATAATTGAAAAACGTATGATGATATGTCAGATTTGGTATGACTTGGGACATTTAAATGTTAAATTATGTTCATAATGGTTTGAAACTCAAAGCCGAAGCCTCAAAGGTCATTGTTGGAACTGCAGCAACTGCATAAGTTCGTGCTTGAACTTTAGTAGTTGAATTATACATGATCATTCTTGTTGGTCTAATAAGAATTATAACAACTAACTAGGGACATGTGTATCTGTCATGTTGGTGAGAGTGTATGTGTGCGTGAATGGACATCCGTTTACAGGAAGAGGGCAATTGAGAACGAGAAAAGAATGCTGTATTGTAGTAAATTGAAGAAGATGAGAGGGAGGCGGTTGGGGTGAAAGGTTATAATTAAAAAGTTATGTTATCTTGTTCAGATTTCAGAATTCATACTTGGATTATATTTGTAAATGTAACATACTATGAGAGAGACCTGTCCCTGTCAATCAGCATTTTTAAATACATGTTTATGAATTGTTTTTATAAGCTCTATTTGTTAGTGAATGTTTTACCTATTTTCTTCTAGAAAGAGGAGCTCTTTAAGGCAGCTGATGAAAATGGAGATGGCGTTGTCAGCATGGATGAACTGGCTGCACTTTTAGCCATGCAACAAGAAAAGTATGTCGCATGTATTAATGCTCTAACTTAATTCATGTTCTTGTGTGATTTTGCTGACATTTTTATGATTGATTTGTATTTCAGTTGCTTACTTTTCTGCTTTTTGGTGGCATCCTTTTATATATGATTACTATGCAAAATGGTGGTTCTGATGTCTTTTGTATAATTCCTGATTAAACAAGTTACATCTTATGTATTATATAAAGGGTTAAGGTCACACACCACCAACGTACTTTTCCAAATGTACCGATATGGTACATGAACTATTTTCATACACATACGGTACATGTACATTAGTTTTTCATTCCAATATGGTACATTTACTTCAGTTTTTCATTCCAATATGGTACATTTCTATGTTGAGCATGGTTTTTCATACCAATAGAGTCCGGTTTTTCAACCAGGCTTTATGTAGAAATATACCATATTGGAATGGAAAATTAAAGTACATGCACCATATGTGTAAGAAAACAGGTTCATATACCATATCGGTTAATTTGGAAAAGTATGTTGGTATTGTGCGACCTTGACCCTTATATCATTCTATAAGTTTCAGGGGTTTATAGATGTTGAGGTGTGGGCTTCGTAGGAATATCCCACATGGGAGGATATGTTTGTTCTGAGTTTAACGAAAATGGGGCCTTGGGGGAAAAGACGTGGTTGATGCAAATGTCGACACAACAGTGTCTTTGAAGAAGGATTTACCATGATGTGTAAAAAACTTTGAAAGGAAAGCTAAAAAACAGAAAAAGAAAGTCTCTGATTTCACTGAAATTGATTAGAGATGGAAGAAAAGTTGAAGGTCCGACAAAAAAAAATGAAAAAGAATTAATTTCCGAGGCATCAACTCAACCACATAGAAATGAAGGAATCTTCGTGTGATGATCAAGGATGTTGTATATTGGTTGTTGCTATGGTTTTAACGGCACCATAGAGAAAGAAATAATAAACAAACTTGAAAACTGCATAGCTAAGATAAAGGCGAAAACAAAGAAATTAGAATTTTGATATTATGTATGGTTAAATTTGAGGAGAAGCTTGGATCATTTGTGAGTGGTGATTCCTTATTAAAACAGATGTTGTTTAGTGGAGGTGGTTCCTTTAATCTATTTTTGGTTCCTCTCTTGCAGGGAGCCACTCATTAATTGTTGTCCTGTTTGTGGAGAGTTTCTTGAAGTTTCTGATAAGCTAAATTCGATGATTCATATGTCACTATGTTTTGATGAAGGCACTGGAAACCAGATTATGACTGGAGGCTTCTTAACTGATAAACAGGCTTCCTATGGGTGAGATTTTATTAGCATAGAAATACAAATCTTTGTAAACTAAATATACAATTTATGTTTCAATGATGGATTTCGAGTCTTAGTTTCACATCAATCTTTTGTTGCTTTCAAGGTGGATGTTTAAACTCTCTGAATGGGCTCATGTTGCATCCTATGGTGCAGGCTTGAACTCTGGTTCAAGTGCTTCACATATTGTGGTACTCTCACTCTCTGCACGTCTTTTCTAAAATAGAAGTCCAATACATTGGATAGATATTATTGTGATGTCTAAAAGTTGTGAAGAAGTATCTTTTACTTTCGCTGGTGCTTATGTATTCTTCTGAGCTAGAACTTTCAGGAAACATAGCAGCACATCCCCTTGATGATCGGATGTTTCATGTTTTTGCTTTAAACAACACAGTATTCAAGGTGTTATTTGCTTAGTTTTCCAAAGAACTTTGTTAGCTTCTTTAATATGTATGAGAAATAACATGAATTACTTTCTGCCTGGCCGCCTGCCAATTTTTATTAATACTTGCTACATTTAATGATACAATACATACTTTCCAAGTCTCGTAAATTTCATCTCGCTAAAAGCTTAAGGTTTTTTATGAGTTGTATGCCAAGCATTCTTAATTTGGCATATGGTTTTCTGTTAATAGTAATATGCATGGCTCTTGGAATATATTCTTTATTGCTATTATTAGGTTGTTATATGACAAAATGACATCTCAGCAGCTACATTGGCACTTAGGTTTTTGACCGGAGAAAAAAGAGGCTTGTAGAGGAAATAATTGATGGAAAGATCGTGTTATCAATGAGAGCCATTTATCAATCAAAAGTAGGACTTGGCATTATGGACAAAGGTAATCTATTCTCCTTAGAATTTGTATATGGTAGTATATATGCATGGTCAGTGTAGATCTATAAAAAAAGGCTTTCTATTTGTGTCTGACGAGTTTCTCCACAACATACACAAAAACAACCTCACATGCATTCAGGCTTATTCAATGAATCTAAGTGGTTGTGGTCTGTAGAGATGTTAACATCTCGGCTTTTTAAAGCAGTGTACTCTTTAGTGAATATTCTTACAGATCCAGTTCATTATGCCTCATTGCCTACCAATGTATCTGATCCTACTACTGGTTTGGTGCTTTAATGGGGTGCAGGGGCGAAAGAACTATTGCAGAGCATATCAGAAAAACAGGGCAAAAAAATGAATTCAGTTGAGTCTGCAAAAGATATACCAGCATTTCTTAAATTTTTCAAGGCAAGATAGTCTCCTCTAGATATATTAACATATAATATATGTATATATTATATAGTATATTAAGATGCTATCACCACAGCATATAAGAGATGAAAATTGTTCTAGCACTATTCTATTTGAAATTTGCACAAACCAGATGCTTAATGTCTCTGCATGGGGTGTGCATTCAAACTGTTGCCTCTCACTGGAATCACTCATTGTAGACTGTTCGGATTAATACACGTATACATAAACTATTTAGAAGTCAAATTTACCCTGTTTTTAATAATTAGTAACAATGTAGTATAACAAGAGTGAATCTGGACAAGAAGGGGTCCATGAGTGTCGTACATTTCATCTATATGGACATGTAAGAATTATATTGGGATACATAACAATTGTACATTTGATCTTAGAAGTTGATGTAACCGGATACATGGTTAGGTGCGGGTTCCTGCCTAACTGCCTTAAATTTTCTTTGCATGTATATATTATGTTACTGGAGAACAATTGATTTTATGGTAACACTGCATTCATCATCTTCTGTATTATCGGTTGATCATGTACTTTCAAACTGTTAGTCCTACGCACATTGAAAATTTTGTTCAACTTTCCATTGCTGATAATATAGATTTTAATTGTTTTTATTCTTTCCCACACAGAAATTCATGTTTTTTTATCTTGATTTTCAAAATTTTACTTGATGATATTATGTATTTAATGTTGTATGACAATTCAATTATGTGGCTACTTGAATAATAGACAGTGCTACTACTTTTTTCATGTTTGGTTTGTGTTGATGAAATCATCCATAGTGGCAACTTGTTATTCTACATTGGCCAGATTGCTTATGTGTTAAATTTTAACCTTCTCAGTGGCTTCAAACTTCATGTGTCTATTTAGAAAGCCAAGTGTAAGTGCATTGCCTATATTTTAATTTATACATCATCGAATGATGCTGTTGGTGTTAAATTTATATGGGTTTCATTTGATCATAGTTACCATAATACCATATGATTAGTTCTAACGTTGTTCCTTTGTTATTTAGACTATAGTGTCATTACTAAACTTATTAGTCTTTCGTCGTGAAACTTTCGACTCTTCAACATCTCCAATTTGTGTATAGTTAGTTTCATACTTTTTATCATGGAGCTCATATTTGTAGTCCAGTTGATTCATCATCCTCTTAACTTGTATCTGAATAATTGTTTTCCTTGAGATGTGTCAGATTTTGTAAATTGTGCCTTATCTCTGATTCAATTGCCTTGTTCATATTTTAGGATCAAATAAATATGGCTGAAGTTAAGTACCCTCTGGATCATTTTAAGGTAAGTCAAATTCAAACTTCATTCCAATAATGTGAATGAACAGGTTCTAGTCTCTTATTATTTTGCTTACCCCTACTTCACCCTATGGATGATATATCAAGAATGTCAAATTTAATTGATATCTGGTAACACTCCAGCAAATCAATTTATCTGCAGCATGCAATTTCTGGCATGGTTTGTTTTAGTTACAACAGTATTACGACATTCATAATCCATAGAGAATAGGAACTGTCATCAGTATGGTGTTACTTATGATCTCCAACATACTTCATATTAGTATATCCATTCTTAAATTTCGTTATGCAGACATTCAATGAATTTTTCATAAGAGAGTTGAAACCTGGAGCAAGACCGATTGCCTGCGTAGGACATGATGATGTTGCTGTTTGTGCTGCTGATTGTCGTTTAATGGCATTTAGAACAGCTGAAGAAAGTCTGAGATTCTGGATCAAGGTATTTTTCAGCATTTGTCCCCACAATACACTTACATGACAAATACTTCTTGGGTGGTATCTCTGTGAAGGGATGCAACCCAAGTTGGGTGAGCCTCAGTTACACATCTCCTCGTGTTTGATTTATAGTTAATTCTACGCATATTTATGCTTTACCATGGAATGATTACAATTTTTTCATTCCAAAAATTAGTTTGCCCATATTTTAGTCTGGTAGAACATTACTACATTAGTGTTAATTGTGATGGCATACCTGTGGTATGCGGAAAAGAATAACAACCAATGTTTGCAATATCAATAGGATTTTAATTTTGTCCTTCTTGTAACTTTTAGGGTAAAAAGTTTTCTATCCAAGGTCTTCTAGGTAATATACCGTGCTCTAAGACTTTCATTGGTGGAACCCTGGTGATATTTCGCTTGGCACCACAGGTACATAGTCTCTGAGTTTTACTTGGTGTCCATTACAAGGTTCTTTTTTGCATTTTTTTTTCTTTTTCGTTTGTGACCATGTATCTAGGTGGTTATATTTCCCCAATTGCTCTAAAGTTGAACCTGTACAAATGTTGCCAGGATTATCATCGTTTCCATTTTCCAGTTTCTGGGAAGATTGAGCAGATTGTTGATATACCTGGATGCTTATACACAGTATGTTAAGGGTCGGATGATTACCCATTGGATACTTCTATTTGTTGTTTTTAAAGATGCAAGTATGTAAGCTTACCTGTTATATAATTTATGCCTCAGGTCAACCCCATTGCTGTAAACAGCAAGTACTGCAATGTCTTTACAGAGAACAAACGGGCTGTATCTATTATATCAACTGCAGATTTTGGGAAGGTGTGTCATGTTCAATCTGGTGGCCAGTGTAATGTTTTATAAAGTTGAAGTTCAAATCAAAACTTAATTAGTTGATTGACTTGATTCCCATTTATATTGCTACATAATTTGACAACATTCACAATGTCTTGATTGCTTCTTTTGCTCCTTTAAATCGACTTCGTATCCTTATGTTAACCTACCAGACCATTCTTGAAACTTGAGTTCAGGTAGCATTTGTGGCAATTGGTGCAACGATGGTTGGCAGCATCACATTCACCAAGAAGAAGGGAGACTATGTCCAGAAAGGAGATGAGGTCCAAAATTTAGTCATCATACTGGTTACTTTTCATTTGCGTCCTCATTTGATTTTTGATTCACAGTCTCTGATTTATTGTTATGATACAGTTTGGGTATTTCTCGTTTGGTGGAAGTACAGTCATTTGTGTCTTTGAAAAGGTTAGTACAAAGTACTTGTGTGCAATGTGAACTTATCTGATAGAAAACCTTCAAATGCAATCCTCTTTGCCCTAAGGCTTTCCTGCATTCAGATTTGTCCCTTCTCTGGCTTGTTTATTTTCCCCTCTTAAATCTTGAAATTTGTACGAAGGAAATAGTAAAGAAACCTGGCCTTTTCTCTTGAAATTCTTATTTAAATTCTGGGAGAAAAGAAAAAAAAACAGCTCATATATGTCGTAGAAATCTGATTCAGACTTGACCATGCACATTAAAAAGTTACACAAGTTTAAGTATTCTTGTATGCATTATCAGCTTAGTATATGATAAGAACGATTTTTCCAGGACTCAATCGCACTAGACGAGGACCTTTTGGCTTACAGTGCAAGATCAATAGAAACTCTAGTTTCCGTTGGAATGCAATTAGGGGTCTCTGTGAAGAAGCGAGCAGAACTTCCACTGCCAGACATCAGACACATTGTAATAGGCGATTGATAATATACAACTGTGAGTCAGATATGTGTTAGCAACTAGTCTTTATTTAGAAACATCTACTATGTAACCTTACAGACATGATGAAAAGTTGTTAACGTATTTTCCTATCCCAGCCACATAGTTCGTTTTCATGTGCATTAATTAGGATCTCATCTCCATTTAAAAATTTTAATGTGTATGGCAAAAAAAAAAATTGATGTCATGGAGAAATCAATCCTGAATTGCCGCTAGTCCTCAACATCAACTCGGACCTTTAATGTTAGATCAAATCTCGATTTAGTGCATTGATCTACTATCCTTCTTGTTCGTATGATAATACTATAAAATGCTTAAGAAAATACACTCTTTACACAAATATGTACATATCTAACTAAATCCATGATAGATAGATGTTAGCTATCAATTTGCATAGTATGGAACCTAAGTCAACATCTTATTAGTTGATGAAAACATAAGAAAGCACCTATTAGCTCTACTCCTGATGGTTAAAAAGTAGAAAATGAAAATTTATGTATGATGAAGCTAAGCATGATTACAATTTACAAGTTGTTTATACACACAGTTTTTACTATTTGAGTTTTGGGTTTGATAGAGGTTGGATTGTGTATTTTTCCCAATCCTTGTCCTTACAATCAAATTTTTTTTTTTTTTTTGACATTTCTGCCAAGTCATTTACTCTTCAGCTGCTAACCTCTGCTTCTTCATCTCCGGCTACTTCATTTTAAGGTGCCAGTGCTACTACTAGTGAGGCGGTAAAACGGTCTCCTCCTGAGGCGTGGGCCTTTCAGCAGACGCAAATGCAACAACACCAGCATTTCCTGTGGCTAAGTATTACATTCCTTGGCTTCTTTTTATAGACAGCTAACCTGTATAAATACCAAAACTGCTCCCTACTAACTAATTTAGGTCTAACACAATGATTTAAATGCGTTTCATGTCCAGTGCAAGAAGCTCTGGCTGCACCTGTTCTGTTTCTTCAACATCGTCTGTTTTTCGACTCTTCAACTTGTCTTATTTTGCCCCACCCGATTTCTCTTTGATTACCTCATCCATGGCATCTATTTTCTTTTGTGAAAGCTTTTCCACCTCTGGATACTCAGATGTCTTTGCTACGCCAACAGATTTGCACCAGTCGTAAAACATGTCGAGTTCATCGTACTGTTTTGCCACTCGACGGAAGATACCGTAGGCCTTCACGGAATGTTGGACGCTGAGATCCTTAAACCGATCTTCTAAAACACCCAGGATCTCTGTTATGTCGAAATAAAGCTGGAAGCTTTGTGTCAGAATCGGGTATAAAGCCACCATCACCATCCTGTGATGCCTTGCTCCACCTACTGGCCGACAAGCGATAAATCGTTCAAGCAGTTGCATCATATGATTCGTATGAGAAAATATCTGCTCGTTAGTCATTTCATGAACCGGTACACCAGTAACTTCGGGTTCGGTATGCTCCTCCTCAATATCCTCGTGTGAAAACGAACTATGTGGTCCTCTCCTCCCTTGCATCTTGCACTCGAGTTTCTCGTCAAGAAACAAAGCATACGCTCTTACAAAAGCTGCGTAATCCCATGTGTTAGATCTAAGGGCGTCCCTAAAGTCTGACATATTCAGCAGACGGGTCCCACGCCGTGTGGCAAAGAAGATCTCTTTCGCATATGCAGGGTTACCTTCTTGAAGTAGGCGTTGAACCAACATGAGGGTCTTCAACGCCACGATCCAATTCCTGGTCTTGCTAAGACGTCGGGAAATGGTGTTAACACAAGAAGCTACGTACGGAGGCGAGTCGTTCGTTAGGTTTAAGATTTCTTGTACGTAACACTCTTCGGAAGGGCAGTCATCATGGCACGTGGCCTTCAAAATGGCAACGTCAAGGTCGACTAACGAGGTCCGGTTACCGGCTTTGGCTAGGCATACACTCGTTTGATCCTTGACCGCTGCAACAGCCTTGCTAAACTTACCCATCGATCGATCGATATAACCTGAAACGAATTGAAATTAATCAAGAAATTAACTGCAATTTTATAAACATGACCATCGATCGATCATCCTCATGCTCATGCATGCATGCATGGAATTGAAGGATGTTTTGACCTTAATTTATGATATTGACCCTCGAAGAATGAAAAGGTGGTCAAGATCGAGTTTGACTTTCCTGTTATCTCAACTTAAATTCTTCATGGGACAGAAAAGGAAAGGGAAAGAAGATTTCTTGTATGAAAACTGTTTTTTTTTTTTGTCTATTTTCTCATTCTTTTAGGACCTTCCTAATTAGATACCATGCATCTACCAATCTTTTAGCCATTGAATGTGGAGTTATATTGGAAGATATCGACCCAAGTGGCACATATATACGTACGTACATACACATGTGAGGGGTTCTCAGTTTCTCGCTATATATGGTCAGATCAGAAAATCGAAAATGTGTGATTTATATGACATGACTTGTATATTACCATACATATATGATGATAATGATATTGCATATATTACTAAAATGCGGACACTATTTGCATATCACATTTAGGCCCGACAATGGATCACTTTTGATCCAAATCGGATTCATTCCAATACATGCTATATGTTTAATTAGTGGGTCAAAAAAATCAATCCAATAATCCACTGAAGATCCAATAAATTGATCCATGGACGTGGATACAAATAGATCAATCCACGATCCGTTTGAATCAATCCAAATTTAATTTAAAAAAATACACACATTTATAAAATTTATTTCACAACCACCGTTGAATATATGTGATTCAGGTTGACATAACATGGTGTACGTGCATGGTTATGTACATCAAGGGACAGGGCCCATGAAAAAGAATGAATGGCATATATCATATTATCAACAGTGAGAACCAACGTAACGTACATACAAAGTGATGAATAACTAAATAACGAAATCTTATCATGGATTGGAATCTATTCGTAAACAGTTGTCCACTTCACACTTTGCATTATTACAAAACTACAAGGTGTGTCATTTGATTTGCAGAATAATTTTTTAAAGAATTAGATTTAATTTCACTTATTTAGTGAGTTTAGTTTGTTGGGATATAACAACGTTTAGGGGTGTTTGGTTCACGAAATGTTACTTGAAATAATTGGAATTTATATTTTAGTTATTAGTGTTTCTGATTGTGAGTAGGGTTGGCAATGGGGCAGGTTCGGGACGGGGATTGGTCATCCCGTCCCCGTTTAAAATAACCGTAAGGCCTTAACGGGAATCCCCGTCGGGTAGACGGAGAAAACGGTGGGGATTCGAGGAACCCATTTGTAACAAATGTTTAATTAAATATTGAAAATTTATTTTGAGAACATTATTAAACCTAAACGAGTAAAATTTATAATGGTTCAAACCATAAACATGTACAAAAATGAATAAAATCATAAAGAAAACAATTATAAACTTGACTAAGAATCATACATATGTGTATAAACAAATAAAATACTTATTATTATATGATATAAATATAAGAATAAGATACATATATAATCTAAATTATAAATGAGATACTTATTATTATGTAAAAGATAAGCGGGTTTTTAACCGGTATCATAAATTCTCATCCCCATTTAAAACAATCGGGATCAGGAAAAACCCGTCCCATTTTAATCGATTTTTCGTTTTTCCCATCGGTTTGGTATCTTTTGGTCATCCCTAATTGTAATTTGTGAGGACTAAAGAGTAAATATAGTTTTAAGTATTGGTTAAGAATGTCTGTCGTAATCTAATTTCATGTATTTGTTGATAGAAAATTAGGCATATCAAATTTCTATAAACAAAGAATTTAATAACCAGAAGTTTTAAAGAAACTAAATTTAAATTCTAATTGCTTTGAATTTTATTTTGTGAACCAACTCTGTAGGATCTAAGAACTTTGGTTGTGAAATAATTAGGTTCGACAAATTGTCAAATTCCCGTGACCATATATTTTAACGTAGTTCAAATAAATTTTAATTGATTCCCATTATAATCCAAGTTTAAATAAATTCTTATAGATTAACTATCATTTTGACCATTCAACTTTAAAATTGTCTCATTAATCACTAAACTATTTTTTGTATCGATTTAATCACTAACTTTAATTTACTGTTCTACTTTAAGGTAAATGAATTAAAAATAACGACTAAATTAGCATAAAATATGATAGTTTAGTGGTCAAATGTGTAAGATTTTCAATGGCTAAATCAATAGAAAAAAGTTTAGTAGGTAAATAAAACAAATATGAAAGCACACTAGTCAAAATGATACTTAACATAATTCATATTCCTACAAATTTCATATTCCTATAAATTTCATTCCACGAGTCAACCAGGACCTAAGTTGGTGACACCAACATATCTAGGCAAAATGTATACATGTCTAAATAAATTTTCTAAAACAATAATGTCGTAGTAAAACGTACAAAAAATTGTACCAGGCTCGAAGATCTCAGCGCAGGCGTGAAGGGCCTAACCGATGGTAAGTTACACAAGTCTTTCCCGATGCAAATGCCCAGATTTTACACATATTTCCCCCTATATTTTTTCTTGGAATCCTTGCCGCCAAAATCATCGGCTGATGTAAAATCAGGACTGAAAACAGCAGCATGGAGATTACCTTCCTCCAACCATTTGAGATGATTCTCCTTGAAATCTAAATGTTGGATCCTGGCCGCCTCCGCGATTTCATCGGTATACGGTGAGATCTTTACCATTGTCAGTAACACCCGGCTATAACGATAGCTTAGCATCTGTTCACAACTGGCGACTAACTTGAAACAAGGGTGTTCTGGGAAATCAACATCGAGTGTATCACTGTCTCTTACCACTGGGTAGAAGTAAACAAGGCGGCCACCCATCACCAGCATTTTGGCTGCCAAGTCGAGTAAATCATGGACACACTCCGCTAAGCTGTATGCAGCTGTTGATGGTATATGGCCCGTCCTCTTATCGTCAGGAACTGTGTAGGGGCCCACGACCCCTTTTAGTAATTTCCGTCCACCAGATTTACGACCTCCAGCACGGACCCCGTATGGAGGGTCGCAGATTATTGCATCAAACATCTAAGAGAAACACCAAACAGTTACGCTTTAACTTTTAGGGTTAAGGTCTTACAATAGCAACCTACTTTTGAAAATGTATCGATATGGTACATCTACTTTTTTAATTGTCTATATGGTACGTGTACTTCATTATTCTGTATCGATATGGTCATTCTTCATATCAGAGCCCGGTTTTACATACGTAACAGGGTTCTAATAGTATGAAAAATAGGGGTCTATTACAAATATGGTCATATCGGTATGAAAAATGAAATACAGGTACCATGTCAACATTTAAAAAAGTAGACGTATCATATTGATAAATTTTCAAAAGTAGGTTACTATTGTATGGCTTTACCCCTAACTTTTATTCAACTTTCCAAAAGATAGCCCATTTATTGACTTTCCAATATAGTCTATTCTATTTTCTATTGCAAACAAGCCATGGATTTTTTTCCGAAACTGCAACAAAAGAAGCAAAGTATGCTTTGTAACAGTGAGCAACTTTGGACAAGAAGTGCCAGAATGATGCTTTCTTTTTGTGCATTTACATTTTTTACCCAAATTGGTGAATCTTGTAAATTGTAGGGTTTTTTTTATGCCATTCTGCATGATGTTTACTTTTGCACCATTTTGAGGCTATGTCAGGTTAACCATTGTTGTTTAAAGGTAAAAACACATGCACCATATAAGAAGACTCACTGGTTAGGGTAGGTATGTGGCTTTTTTTAGTTTGGTTATGAAAGATGTTACCTCTTTTAGCCCAGGCCGCCAGGGAGGAAGGTTATTATCTGCTCTTAATAGCGAAATTGGCATTTGCAATCCATACTGTAAAATACAAATCATCCACAAGTTCGAGATTGTTAGGTTTTAGTATTTCAAACTTTCCTGGATTAACAAGCAAGGAGATGCTACAAGAAGTTACCACACATATTACAAAATCAAAGTTATAAGACAAAAGAAACTTATATTTTACCTGGTTGAAGTTACTCCACACATTACAATCTGGCCCACGCCCATCACGTACCACTCGGATATCAATATCTGCTCCCTGAAAGTTTTAAATTAGAGGAAACTAAAAGAAACCATCATCAAGATGGAAAAGCCTCGTAATTACGCCAAAGGGAGAATCAATCACAAACCATTGTCATAGCTCCAAAATGAGCTGCGGCAACTAGAATGCTCCCTGTGCCAACAAAAGGGTCATAGACAAGTTTCCCAGGCATGGCCTGTGCTTGGTTGGCCATCAAAAAAGCAACTTCTGCATCCATGGCAGTCGGTCCAAGATAAGTACGACTTTTTAATTGATATGTGGGCAAGAGCTTCCTATCAGCAGCGCCGACCTCTCGCCCAAAAAAGATTCTCTTGTCAACCACTGGCGGCAGACCGTTGTTAGATCCATAGTCATCAGTTTCGATAAGCCAAAACTTATGCTCTGGGTTACGCAAGTCAACTCGACCCTGAAAAAAGTATTCATTATCTGCCACTCTACACATGAAAACAGACAAACTTTGAACACAGAATATGACATGGAATTATTACTAAGCTCAAGTAAAACAGCTGCAAAACCCTATATGGTAAATTCACTAGACATAAGCCACGTAAACCAAGGAACATAAACTTAAGCATGCATAATATTTAGAAGACACAACAGTAGAGTCCAGTCGACTAATTGTGTAGTAGTTACGTAACTTCTTTTAATGCACAATTTTCAGTAAACCAGGAATTAGAGGATATATATATATAGGGGGGTTCACCGGAAAACCACAATGCACCTGAAAACTTGTGAAAACCGCACTGCACCACCACAAATGCATCAAATTCCCCGCGTGATGCATCAAATTTCCCGCGTGATGCATCAAAATCCCGCGTGATGCATCACCTTATTAACGATCATGCCACCGCGTTTTTCATGAAATGCACCAAATCGGACGGTATGCGTAGGTTTCCATAGTTTTCAGGTGCATAGTGGTTTTCCATTGAACCCACCCCTATATATATATATATATATATGAAACAAAATCCCCCGATATAAACAAGAATGTAAAAAAGCTAATACCTTGAAGGGAATGTAGGACATCCCTTGAATACGAGCAGTTTGGTCCTTGAAGCTGATGACCTTTCCGAAGCTATCCACTATAATCCTAAAAGTGCTATCGTCAGTTAGGTATGGCAACTTCCTGTCATCTGGATAGCTGTTTATTGTTTCTTTCAGCTCCTCATACGAACTTCCCTCACCCCAAATTTCATAAAGACCCTTTACAAGAATACCTATGAACATGACGACAAAGGTTTCTACATTCAAATTTGAATACATAGGTCTGACGGTAAATGCCAGAAGGCCCAGAATACACATTAATACGTCAACATGACGTTGTAACTTGAATCACATGGGAACTTTTACACAATCAGGGAAAGGATGTTCACATAGATCCATTTCATGACTCGATGATTAAACACATAATATTGCGAGCATAAATTTGGAAAACACAATGAGATCAAAATTTACCCACAAATAGTGTGCTATATGTAGGCTAAACTCTATAATTCTACTTCTAGAATATACTGCAAAGAACACGATAAATTATTAATTTGGTTCGCAACCAAGTAAGAACATTAGGTGATATAGTCATATAGATACTATGTCCATGCATCTATACCATTCTAGCAAAGTTACTATAAACTGGTCCATGTTTATGAGAACCACGCTAAAGACTCATAGAACCTACTGTTAACAAGCTCGGTTAGGAAGGATGCTGCAACCTGCAGCGCCTAAATTGTTACAACCAATTAATGGGTAGACATGAATTGTGGGACCTCAAGTGGGCCATCCACCAGAAATTGGAGGAGGCGTGATGCTCAGCTACGTACATAATCATTGAAGTATAGACAAGTTTCTTTGGAGTCCAAAGTCCAGAGTCCAAACAATGTGATAATTAATTTGTAGGCTTCAGAAAATGTGCGTCTAGCGTTGCTAGGTAATTAGACTACCACTCAAAATAACCCAACCCGCCAACAATGTTCCGTCTCCACCTAATTATGTCAATGAAGATGCTTTGCAATATAAAATTTAATCCAGTGTGCAAATAATCAACTTATAATTATAGCCAAAAAGTAGAGACAAAATATATGCATTTGATCATATACTATACCTATAGGGACACCAAGGGGTGTAAATGAGTCATTTAATCTCAAGTTCGAGCTCAGCTCATTTAAAATTCGAAGGCTAGAGCTCGAGCTCGGATCGTTTAAAGTTTGAGGGCTCATGAATAGTTTCACATGCTCGAGCTCGGCTCATTTATTAAATAATTTTATTATTTCATTAATTTCATTGTATATCATGTTTTTATCATCAGAATTTATTATATACAGTTTTTATTAAATGTAATTATAATAATTTATATTTTTGTATTATATCTATAATATATAAGCTCGTTTAAGCATGCACGCTTAATGACTTGAGCTCAAGCTCGTTTATTAAATGAGCTCTAGACGAAGAGCTCGAGCTCATGTAACTAGAGCTATTCTCGGGCTTTTAATGAGTCAAGCTCAAGTTGCTCATGAGTAGTTCGGCTCATTTACACACCTAGGCCCACCAAAACACATTTGGCTTAGTACCTGGTGAGGTTAAAGCCACCAAGTTTAAGGTTTCAAAATCACAAGAAAAATGGAAGTGTGAGTAATTTGTAGTGTAGAAAAAATATGCTTAAGTACCTTGTTTAGCATGTTGAGAGTTGAGACACAATTCCAATTTTATTATAAAATTTCATGAGTGTCTAGTCTGCATTGCACATTACTCCAATCGTCATACAATTAGAGTCTACTCCTTAATTTGAATTATTTAACTAAAGATGGTATCAATTGCAATATATGTTCTCTTCTATAAGGGGGCATTCGGTAGAGAGAATCGAAAATAAGGACAAAGTATTTTTTAGGAGACTTACATCATTTACATAACTTCTCTATGGATTTCAAGTTGAATCAATATATAGGCTAAAATTCAATTTTCTTGTTTATCCAGCAATTATGGAGAATTATGTATAAGCTAAAATTAGGGGAAGAGAATGGCAACACTTCTATGGTTATTGTATTTTTCAAATGTCTTAGTCTAAAAAACCTGTGATTCTATACTAAGTTTTCTTTATATTCGGATCTCTCTACCAAACGCCCCCTAAGTTTAATTTCACAGAATGTCTTAACCAACACAATATTGTCAAATTTGAGGATAAAATGTACATACTTTGACAACCAAAAGTCGAAATTTGGGGTAATTTTCAGCAGGGCTAAAATTAACGCTACACACCAGTGCTAAAAACCAGGAGTGAAAAATTAATGGCAAAAACAGCAATTATTCATAATATAAACCAAAAAACAGTCAAATCAACAACAATTATTAATCGACCCCAGTTCATCATACAAGAACTTCAATAACGACCAAAAAATTTCGTAGAATGCAGGAAAAAGCATACTTCGATTGGCAATGTTGCGGGCGATATCCTCAGATGGAAGATTAACGAAATGGAAAGGAGAATCAGGATGGTGATGCTGAGGGAGCTTCCATTGAAGTGAATGTGAACTGGTTGGATCATCATCGAATGCGCCAAAGAGGTCAGCCAGAGATTCGAATTCAGGTTTCCTGTAATCCAATAATCTGTGGTAGAAAACACACAGAAACCACATTATTTGCTGCTTTCTTGCCTCGATTTGCACGTGTAAATGAGGAATCAGAAACCCTAAAAACGGAAGAGTGTCAGCTGTCAAGTAGAGAGATTGCTGCCCGCCGAATTCAAGGGTTTACAAGTACTCTCGTTAAACCCCTAAATTATTGAAAGCTTTTCAGATGAAATAGCACCGGACATTTTTATCAAAGCAAACCTATCAAAAATTTCATATTACGAAAAAAATCTAAAATTTTTTAATGTTTTTTGCGTTTTCGTTCCTTTATTTCATTTTTTTTTTCATAAACTTTTTTTTTGGTTTAGTGAAATTTAGATATTAGAATCTGGTTTTTCAGCTTTTTAAAACCCGGTTCACAAATTATAACCGGGGTCTAATGTCCAAATTTCACTAAACCAAAAAAAATATATACGAATGGACGAAAACATAAAAAACGTAAAAACATGTTGGTTTTCTTTATAATAAACCCTTAAAATAACTTCTTAGAATCTAATTTTTTTTATTAAAGCATTGAGTTTAAAAAAAAAAAACTTTAGATAATACATCCATTAGTGATTAGAGGTGGTGTGATGCTAATTAGACGGTCACATAAAGTGTGATGTCGGCACCGGATATTTATAAAATAGCAACATGTCGTACAAAAAAGACATATAAATAATGACATACTGCATAAAAAAAAAAGATACCAGGTAGCTCCAGCACACATGTAGGAAGCTGACTTATTTATTACTTTATATATAATATATACGATTTTTTTTTCTATAATAACTTTTAATATATTATATTTTATAAAAATTTGAATATATAATATACTGTTCAATGAGCAATGAACTTCGCAACCAGACAACTCAAACTGACAGATTATCGATATAATAATAGATAACATTTTTTATTTTTTAACAATAGCTTTTGATGTATTATGTTTTATAAAAATTCAAATTTATCAATTTGATTGCATTATTTTTGTTTTCATTTCGATACAAAAATTATTATCTTAATGAATATATTTTCATTAAGCAGACATGTATAAAACTGACCATTTATTTTATTTTCTGTATACTATATAACTATTTTGTTTTTTATAACATTTGACATTATAATTCATAAAAATTCGAATATATCATTATTATCGCATTATTTTTATCTATATTCTAGTATAAATGTTTTTTCATTCAAACTATTTTTAAAATGATAAAAAGTTATTGTATAGTTATGTTTCCACTACAACGTACGAGTAAAACAACCTCGCTAATTTCATTAACGTCTGTGGATTTTTTTAACATTCGATATCAATTTACAAATTTTTTATGATTATAAACGTATAATCAAAAGATCCATTTAAATAGCCCATCTAGGCCCATTAGTTCAGTGGACCCGGAGTTAAAACCATTTGTAGATAGGGGCATAGGCAGGAGCAGAACATCCGAATGTCTATCCTAGGGCTTTACATTCTTTCGTCAAATCTACGCTGATTACTCCAAAATTTTCCACCCGCTTCACTCGATCGCATCTTTTTACTGGTAACAACGCTTACTGATGTATTTGATTACTACCTCCTTTTGATTTCTGTGAAGTTAGATCTCGATGTTCTTGAGTTTTTGTCGTTTGATGTGCGATAGATGTTCTTTGTCTTTATCTTTAGGATTTCCTAGTCTTTATTACGATTACAATTTTGATCTTTTCTTCTATTTGATTTTCTCTTCTAGTGGCTGTTAAATATTTTGTGTTATTTTCGATGTGGTACTTATGAGATTGTTGCTATCTTTCTTGTCTATTGTAACTGTCTTTCTTGTTTCTGGTTTATATGTTTGGGAATCGTATATTTGCTTTCAAAACGATTGTGATGATTCTACTTGTTCAATCATATGTCAGATTTATTTAAATTAGGGTTTATTCTTGCATATATTACATTTTTCATGTTACAATTAAGATAAATTTGGACTTAATTTAGTTTTCTTAAATTAGTGCATCCTAAAACTTTATTTTAGAAGCATGAATTATAAAATGGGGGCACCATGTGTGAGAAGTAATCATTGATTTGGTTTCAAGGTTAACCCCATGTCTGGGTTCCGGTTTGATTAAATTAACCGTAACAAGTTATTGATTAGTTTAACCAACCAACTATGCAGTTAATAGCGTCTCGCGGTACAATAGCGGTCAAGACCGCTATTTGCTATCGCGGTTATTGCGGTAATATATCGGTGATATAGCGGTATATTATTTATATATATATAATCATAATCATAGACATAAAAAACATAATATTAAGAACTAAAATCCTAAAGAACATGAACATAAAGAACAAACGTCATAAAGAACTAAAATCATAAAGGTCATAGAATCCAACAACACATTAAACAAACAAAGATAAACAAGATATAGCATTACTTTATAATGTATTAAACAAAGTATTAAAGATTGAACAAAATATAGCTTAAAGAATGATCGATCTGGACTGCTCCTCCAAATAGCGGTAAATAGCGGTCCTAAATAGCGGCAAATAGCGGTAAATAGCGCCGCTATTCGCAGAACCGCTATTTAGCACCGCTATTTAGGACCGCTATTTTTTCAAGGACCGCTAACCGCTATAGCACCGCTATAGCGCCGCTATAGCGGCGCAATTAACTGCCCAGCCAACCAATAAACTCTAAGAATTTAATCAAGAAATAAACCCTTAACAATCTATCTACTAACAATTTAACAATCACAATTCATAACTTAGTGACTATTGAGTTTGAAAATCACAATTGGAAAACTAATAAAGTGATAACTAAAAATCCACCATTATTCAACAATTAGCAGTTAACAATTAACATTTTAAAATCAGGGAAAAAAGCCAAAATCAAAGAAAATCAGAAATTCACAACAATTTCGGTAATCAGCTACTAACAACAATTTCACAAAGGTAGTCGAGAGCAAGAGTGTCAGAAGAGAGCTGAGACCAGGTCTGCCCATCTGTTGTATTGAGCAGAGAAGAGAGGGAGAGCAAGACCAGAGACATCAAGCGAGAGAAGGGTGCCAGAGGCAGTCAACCATGTGTGTGTGTGTGGTACTCGATGGATGCCAATCGGGCTGGAGGTACGCGAGGCAGGAATAAGAGTTCATTCTGGGCTTGAGAGGTCGAGGGCCTAATAATACCTACATATTTGCCGCCTTCTTCTCACTGAATAAAATTGTCCCTTGGTTACTATGCAACCTGTGTTATTATAGAATTTATTAAGTAAATGCTAAGAAAACTTTGTACATCTAAGCTGGAGTTTAAGCAATCAGACAGGGTGTAGGTAAATCAATATATAGAGGATAGCATAGATCATGAAGGTCCCACCTCCATATATTGCTTGGCACAACATATGAACCTACAAAGCATGTCACATATAGATGCATTAGTAGGTTTGTTCTTTTGATAGAAAATAATCATATATCATGTATACCTTTTGATCTGATTAAGTCATTGGCAAACTGTTATTGAGCGACTGCAATATGATTTTTTAATGCCATTGCTTGTTTTATGGTTGTCTGTTGTATTCTTTTTATGAGTAGCAATTGTTTATTAGTGTTCTAGTTGCTATTCTGATCTCTGTAGTGGTTGCGTCTGATATAGCACTGAGAAAGAAAGCAACCGATTTCTAATGTTGTATGTGCTTCACTCAGAAAATTTACTTTCTGCTGCTAATGCTGTGTTTAGTTGAGTAGTGCAGTTCTGAACATGTCGGATGATGTGGAGTACCGCTGTTTTATTGGTGGCCTGTCATGGTCAACATCTGATAAGGCTCTTAATGATGCCTTTGCAAAGTTTGGCCGCCTTCTTGATGCTAAGGTAACATAGTTTGCAAGTTTTTCCTCAAATTTATATGTGCTGCTGTTTTGGGGATATGTATTGAACCATCGATTATTGATATTCACTAAACGTTTATTTTTTACCTCCATGAAAATTTTGTTTTTCAAATCTAGTCTAGATGATTGTGCCTTTTGATTTCATGAAGGGGGTTTTCCCCTCTGATTGTATGTATTATCTGAAAAGCAATACATCATCTGAACGTTTGAATTTACATTTCCAAATGATTTCTTATTCTTAATGAGAGTGTACAGTTCATTCATTTTAATTTAATCGTTCTTTGTTTTGTAGGGTTGATGTGTTTGGATTTTAATGACAAATGTAAAAGCTTTGTTTGTATGTCCCCATGTGTGTATATGTAGGTTTGATTGTCTAGGTATTGATTAAAGTTAAAGAAAGTCATATAACACACGCCTTTGAGCACATCTTGTATTACATTTCATTTGTTTTTTGTAAAGGCTGTATTACATTTCATTATGGCTTCAAGTTTGATAATATGTTCAAATGATTTAGTATCTTGATTCAATAGCTCTCTTTTTATATTGATTACAATTTTTTTTTTTTCATGTAATTTAGGTTGTTGTGGACAAGGTTTCTGGTCGTTCACGAGGATTTGGTTTTGTCACTTTCGATGAGAAGCAAGCAATGGAAGACGCCATTGAAGCAATGAATGGAATGGATTTGGATGGGAGAAACATCACGGTAGACAAGGCTCAGCCTCAAGGTGGTTCAGGACGGGATTATGGTGGTGATCGCGACCGCGACCGCGATCGTGACCGCGACCGTGGTCGTGATCGAGGCCGTGATCGTGATTATGGAGGTGGCCGTGGATCTGGTGGTGGGGAGTGCTTTAAGTGTGGTAAGCCTGGACATTTTGCGAGGGAATGCCCAAGTGAAGGGGACAGAGGGGGTAGGTATGGTGGCAGAGATGATCGTTATGGACGTGGTGGTGGTGGCAGATTTGGTCCAGATAGGAATGGGGATCGTAATAGTGGACGCAGTAGGGATGGTGGCGGTGGTGATCGATACAATCGTGATCGTTCTGGACCATATGAACGCCGTTCAGGTGGTTTTCGGTGATGGATGAATGTTCAGCTGAAGTTGTGGTATGATATATATACATATATATACACCCTTTCATCACAAATTCTAAATTGTTAATGGCAGTTGGATGACCGAGTTATGCTTATTTTAATGCAGATCTCGATTCGATGGCGCAGCTGCATCGACGCAATTGGTGGGGGTTTTTCTTTCTGCAAGATGTCGTTTTACTTCGTACGTGCTTATTTGGCTCATGTAGTAATGAAAACATATGAAAGTTTGTCACCTGCTACCATTCGTGCCCTACTATGTTGGATTGGTTCGGTGGAGTATTGTGTGCTTGTTTGCTGGTATTTCACTTATGAATGTCCTTAATGCTGCTGGTTCTCTACTTTCTTGCATAAGTGATAACTTCTATTACCACTGCCGATTCATGAGTCGAGTTTCCCCATACGCACTTTGCACATGTGGTCATTGAAGGATCTATGAGGACTATCTGTGAGCACTACTGATAACTTGTGTTTTCGTTACAAACAAAATACTTTTGGGTCCTTGAGATTGGGTCCGGTTCTTTGGTGGATGTTCTTGAGTTGGGTATCTTTGAACAAATGGAGCTATAGCATGAAGCGGGTAACCTTTTACGACTTCATTTAGCTGAAATATACTCTTTTTTTCATTTCTTGGTCGCCTTATTAACGTAATTTAACCTTTTGGCAGGCTGTTTGGCTATTTATAAGGGCCTATTTGGGTACATGATTTGTTACTAGTTGCTTGTGTTTAAACATGATAAATTTCGGAAAGCTTTTTGAGCATCAAGCAGCTTATCTGCAAATGATGGGTCAGTGTCTTATCTTCTGAAAAAGGCGAAGTGATTGAAGATTATTTTGTTGTTCATGGAAGATGGTTCTTGTTGTTTCTTCTTGTTTTGCTTTCGCTGAGATGTAGGCAAAAGTGCGTATGCCCCCTCCATCCAACCCTTTTCCGGCTCGTAGTTTTTGTTCTTCTCGAGAGCGGTTCTGCCCTTGAATCACATTTTGGATGCTGATGCCTATGCCTTTTCGAGTCTTATCGTGGAAAACAACATAATGATACTTTTAAGTGGTTACTTGACTGCATTTTCTGTTTCTTGGCATCTGATATTCCGATCTTTCGTTCCCCCCTCTGCTCAAAATGTGACCAAAGTGGCATGCTATCGTATACTTTATCCGGCTGCTGCTATGCTGCACCCATGATTTCTGTTGGAATTATGAAAGGTTCGATTTAGTGGTATCGCTTGCATTGCATGATCTCATGTATAGCAGGTTGCCTCTTTTTCCACGGTGCATAGTAGTAAATTTTGCTAGGTTTTTGTACGGTATCTTTACTGCGAACATCCTTCTGTGCATTATCTATCTGATTCACATTTCGATCGATGAATGCATGATTGTTTTTATGTTTTTTTCTTTGATCATGTTATGTGTTTTTGGTTATGTGTTTCAATCTTTGTATTCAAGTCCCAATCAAGAAACGATTAACCATGTGGCGACCAAAAGCGCTTAAGAATGGCAGTCCTTTCTTTCACTATTTGTCTACGTATGGCAATCACCATGACTCGATACCATTGATCGACAAATTTAGATGTTGAAAGCCTGGGAAGCCTCAAACTTGTGTCCGTGGAAACCTCAAACTTAATGATCAGATAATAGTTGTAACAAAAAATGTTGCAGGAAATGTAGTGTTTGGTTTAGCTTCTGTTGTTTGTTATCATAATTATCAAATAATCAGTTTTTAAAGTGTTTGGATTTGTGTTTTAACTTGTAAAATGACGAAACAATCACTTGTTAGGCAAATAAACTATATTTTTTAACTTATGAAATTGTGGTAGTATTAACTCTAAACAAATAATCGCTTGTTAACGTATGCAATCCAGACACTTTAAACAAATTATTTGCGTTATTGTAAGGTAATAAGCTAATAATCTCGTTTATAACGCAAAACAAAACACTTTCTAAGATGGTTGTCCCGATACATGTACATGCCAGCCGACATCTTTCCACCAGTTAGTAAGGTGCCATTCATTTATTATGAAAGACAGTACAGAGTGAATGAAATTGCTTGAAATCATAAGGATTTTAAACACATTAACAATGTATATATTATTAGGTTAGACGTGGAAAATTGATTTCATAAGGTTTTTAAACACATTCACAATACATATACTAGATTAGACAGAAAATGCTGAAAAAAGATTGCAAAATTAATAGAAGTAAATGACTGAAAACCAGAAGAAACCTATGTAAAATCTGTGTTTCATTAACATTTTAACAAGGAAAAAGATAGAAATCTGTTTGATTTTTTCACTGGTGTTTTCCCCCCCTCTTCTTACCGTGTTTTGCTTATTTATTTATTGAGTAAATTACAAAAATGGTCCCTGTGGTTTGTGCAAAATTACGAAAATGGTCCCTCAACTTTCAAAGTTGCAGTGGTGGTCCCTCAAACCACTTTTTACTTGCAGAAATAGTCCCTCTGCGTCTGAACTTTTTAAAAATGACGATTTTGCCCTTTTATTAATTACAAGTTTAATCCCTCAACTATTTAATTTACTTTCACTTTTGGTCCTTTTCCTTAAATTTTTAATTTTTTTGACTATTAATTTAACAAACTATTATTCAAATCTTTATTATATTATTATAATAGTTATAATTATATGTACCTATTTATTTTTAAAAATAAGTTTATATTTATTTATTAACAAAATTTTTATACTTATGTTATTTAATTTACGCGTTTTTTGATTTAAAATATTTTTTACATATTTTTTATTTAAATCAAACAGATTTAAATATTTTTTTACATATTTTTGATTTAAATATGTTTTTACCCTCATATGTTTTTAATTAATTTTATTATTTTATTTTTTTGGGTTTAGATATTTTGTTATGCCCATACGTTTTGATTTCTATTTATTATTTTATTTGTTTTGATTTTAAATTTTGCTACGTTAATAATTAAATGAAAATTAACAAAATATTTAAGTGAAAACGAATAAAACATATTAATATACAAATCAAACAGATTAAAATACTATATTGAAATCAAAACGTATTGAGATAACAAAATATTTAAACATTATAGTTTACGTATTTTAATCAAACAGATTTAAATCTTTTAAACAATATATTATTTAAACAAAATTTTTATACTTAAACTATAATGTTTAAATACGTAAACTATAATGTTTAAATATTTTAATCAAACAGATTTAAATCTTTTAATTTACGTATTTTAATCAAACAGATTTAAATCTTTAAACAATATATTATTTAAATCTTTTATAGTTTACGTATTTAAACAAAATTTTTATACTTATATTATTTAATTTACGCGTTTTTTGATTTAAAATATTTTTTACATATTTTAAAATACGTAAAATTTTGTTTACGTATTTTGATTAAAAAAATATTTTGTTATGTCAATACGTTTTGATTTCAATATAGTATTTTAATCTTTTTGATTTGTATATTAATATGTTTTATTCGTTTTCACTTAAATATTTTGTTAATTTTCATTTAATTATTAACGTAGCAAAATTTAAAATCAAAACAAATAAAATAATAAATAGAAATCAAAACGTATGGGCATAACAAAATATCTAAATCCAAACAAATAAAATAATAAAATTAATTAAAAACATATGAGGGTAAAAACATATTTAAATCAAAAATATGTAAAAAAAATATTTAAATCTGTTTGATTTAAATAAAAAATATGTAAAAAATATTTTAAATCAAAAAACGCGTAAATTAAATAATATAAGTATACAAATTTTGTTAATAAATAAATATAAACTTATTTTTAAAAATAAATAGGTACATATAATTATAATTATTATAATAATATAATAAAGATTTAAATAATAGTTTGTTAAATTAATAGTCAAAAAAATTAAAAATTTAAGGAAAAGGACCAAAAGTGAAAGTAAATTAAATAGTTGAGGGATTAAACTTGGAATTAATAAAAGGGTAAAATCGTCATTTTTAAAAAGTTCAGACACAGAGGGACTATTTCTGCAAGTAAAAAGTGGTTTGAGGGACCACCACTGCAACTTTGAAAGTTGAGGGACCATTTCCATAATTTTGCACAAACCACAGGGACATTTTTTGTAATTTACTCTTATTTATTTATTGTTTTTTATTTTTCAAATAAAAAATTTTATTCAAAAATAATGACACATAAAAAACATCTTTCCACATGTCGGTAATGTTATTTTAAGGGTTTATTATTAATAAAACCAATATGTCTTCACTTTTGTGTTTTCGTTCTTTAATGTTATTTTTTTCTTATAAAAATCCTTAAATTAATTTTTTTTGGTTTAGTAAAATTTAGATATTTTAACATGGTTTTTCAGTTTTTAAACTCGATGTACTAGTTATAACTGGGATCTAATAGTCAAATTTCACTAAACTAAAAAAATAACTTGAGGATTTTAATAGAAAAAGAAATAACACTAAGGAAATTTTGAAAACATATTGGTTTTTTCATAATAAACCCTTATTTTAACACATTCATAACCCATTTTATGGTATGGAAACCAGAAGAAGCCTAAGATGGTATGTGTTTCATAAAATTTTTTGCTTTCCTTGATCTGGAACACAATGTTATTTTTTGTTTTTTATTGGGTTTACTATGAAAAAAACCAACATGTTTTCATGTTTTTTGCGTTTTCGTCCATCCATTTTATTTTTTTCCATAAAAGTCCTCAAGTTATTATTTTCTTTTTGGTTTATTGAAATTTGGACATTAGAACCCGGTTTTCAGGTTTTTAAAACCCGATTTACAAATTATAACCGGGGTCTAATGTCCAAAATTTCACTAAACCAATAAGAAAGAAATAACTTGACGTTTCTTATGGAAAAAAATAATATGAAGGGACGAAAACGAAAAAAACGTAAAAACATGTTGGTTTTTTTCATAATAAACTATTCTTTATTCTCTCAAATAACAAAGATTTACATAAATAACTACCAACCTATTTCATTCTCGTATCAATGGGGCTATCTGGCTAAGACTAGTCCTAAAAATATAGTCGGCCACAAGTGTCATGGGGTCTCACGCGTTTTTAGAGATGATCATGAATCGGTTTGGTTCGGTTAATAGTAAAACTATGAACCATGTTTATGCTTGGGTTACCCACCTACGGGTATCTGCAAGAAAATAGTTACAAGCAGTTTAATCTATGATTATCTGCTATATACTTAAAAGTAATAACAAGCAAAATGTATAATAATCATTTAAAACTAATTTGACCTTGAAAGTAATGTTGTAATAATTATTTTGTTATGGTCTATAAATTTACATTAGTTTATGTACCCACGTATTACGTAAATAAATTTTGATAAATAATTGGTTAGATAAAATGTATGTAAACCATATAAAATGTTAATTTTTATATAAAAGAACACAATAAATGTACAATTATTTATCATAGACATCATTTATATATCTATGAATTTTAGATATTAATGAACAATTCTTTAAATTCTTTATTTCTAAATTTATATATATTTAATTAATGTATTTGAATTTTTAATTTTACGTAAAACATAATTTATATATATAAATTTTATAATAAACAAGATGTTATGAAATATGATTTTATTAAAACAATATTATATATACTTTTTTGTTTATATGATTTGTATTTAGTTTTAATATATATTAATAAGTTTATAAACAAATAATATTTTTCTAACGAGATATATAAAATTATAAATAACTACACACACATATATAATTTGGATGTAGATTTAAATTTTATTTATTTATTAATATTTAATTAAAGGTGTAAGAAAATAATAAATTGTATTTATCTGATATATTTATAAATGTCTATTGATATTAGAAATAATTAATTGTAATTATCATTTATTTATTTTATTTTAAAATTATTAAAGTGTAATTGTCTTTTTAAGTGGAACGTGGTGATTTCATGTGTTATTTTGTTTTCTCATTTATTATATAGATTAAAAATGATGAACTGGATTTATATTTTACTTTATTTTATATATATATATATATATATATATATATATATATATATATATATATATATATATATATGATAATGTTTTTTTAATCTTTTCTGGCGTTCTTTATTAGTATTGTATTTTTCATTTCAAATAAAATTTTATTTATTTTAATATTTTAGTTTAAATTGTTATTAATAATTACATTCATTTAATGATATAATTTAAGATTTTTTGTTTTATAAATATTTTTAAAAGTTTATAGACAGATAATATAATTTTAGAGTTTTTTAAAGTTTGTTTTTAGATTAACTAAAACTTAACAAATGTTAAATAGACGATGATGATAAATAACACTGTTGGATAATGTCAAATAGTTGATAGGATTAATTGTTTATTTATGTTTATCTATACTAGAAAAATAGTTGTATTTATCTTTTATTTTATATTAAAATAATAATAATAATGCTGTATTTTTTATGTTTATAAATATTACAAAAATTAATTGTATTTATCTTTTTGATTAAAATTGTGTTAGATAATAACAAAAAAATTCATTGTAATTATCTTATATTTTATTTTAAATAACTAATTAGTCAGACTGAAAAACCTACAAAAAAGTTGGCATTCAAATCTCTCCCATCTCTATCCATCTGTTGATCGATTAACCACAAATACTCATGCTGATACGCACAACTGTTACCACAATTTACTCTTCTCTTTGACTATCTGTTCTTCAATTGCCTCTATAAATCCTTATCCCACTATATATTTCATTCACATTAATCCTCTTTTTCTTTAATTTTATATATATTTATTATATTTCTTCAATTAATTTCTTTATATATATAGATATATATATATATATATAAACCTTCAAAGTTCTAACTAAGCTTCCATATCTCATCCATGGCTATGGCTTCACAATACTCTCCTGTTCTTGCTGCCATTACCCTCTTCCTCTTATCATGCACTATGATTACTGATGTTGTTACCGCTACGTACTCTCCGGTTTACGCTTGCGATTTCGATAAAAACCCAAACTTGAAGAAGTTCGGCTTCTGCGATACTAAACTCAATATCAAGAAACGAGTCGAGGATCTGGTGAAGAGGATGACATTGCAAGAAAAAGCGGGGAGTATGGTGAGTGTCGCGGACAGCATCCCTCGTCTCGGGATACCGTCGTACGGGTGGTGGTCGGAGGCTTTGCATGGTGTTTCTAACACCGGACCGGCTACTTGGTTTAACAAGACTGTAGTTCCTGGTGCCACCAGTTTCCCTCAAGTCATTCTTACTGCTGCTTCTTTCAATGAATCTTTGTTCTATACCATTGGAAAGGTATGTGTGTGTATATATATTAATATATATATATTAATATATATACGTATATGGTTTGTGTGAGTATCTAAAAAATGCAGCATGTTTCGAAAAAAGTGTTTTTTTTCATATTTATTAAGATACAAATAATATAAGGTTATTTGCAAAAAAAATTAGATACATTCACACTTTGTATCAAGTCATCTAAATACGAAAAAAATTATGTGAACGTACATTGTGAACATTAATTGTGCAGTTGATGTGAACATGCACGTTTCACATAATCTAGTGTTTGTTTTTATGTATGATTTTTACAAGTATTATTGTATTATTAACTAGTTTATTAACACTTGTATTACACGAAAAATTTAATAAACGTTTTTTTCTTAAAACTATATAAATATAAATTAAAAAAATTAATATTTTTATTAATTATTAAAATATCTTTAAACTTTGTTTATTGAAATATTAATGGATATTATTATTATTAAAATATCTATCAAATGTTGTTTGTTAAGATTTTAGTGAATATATTATAATCATATCTATAAAAGAAATTTATTTAAAATTAATTGACACATGTTAATCAGTAAAGATACAACTTGTCATTATAAAAAGATGACATATGGCAAAATAGTTACTCATATATTAATAGTCATGGATTTAAACATGATTATAAAATTTTTAAAAAAAATGGTTTTAAACGCCGCAAAGCTAATGGTTCTAGCTCCCAGTGAACCATTTGTATCTATATGCATCAGGATCCCAATTCATGGATCTCTCGGTTCGAGAAAAAATAACAAGAGGATCGAACCATCTCTTCGTGTCAAATAATGATTAGTTTTTATTATTTTCATAGTCAAGTGAACATATATACAACGTCTATGATTGTGAGAAATTCACTTGTTTTACATTAATTGATTCGATCAAATTACGACATTGATAAATACAGGTGGTTTCGAATGAAGCAAGAGCAATGTACAACACAGGTGTAGCAGGACTAACATTTTGGTCACCAAATGTGAATATTTTCCGAGATCCGAGATGGGGACGAGGCCAAGAAACACCAGGCGAAGATCCGGTTTTAACCAGCAGATTCGGAGCGACTTACGTTAAAGGTTTACAAGAACGAGATGATGGCGATAAAGAACGACTCAAAGTCGGAGCTTGTTGCAAACATTACACCGCTTACGATCTCGATAATTGGACTAGGATTGATCGATTCCATTTCGATGCCATCGTACGTATGAAATAAAACCTAGCTAGCCAGCTTACATACTATAAATATGTTATAAATCAAAAGGGTTAAATATCATTTAACCATTAAACTTTTGAATGTGTCCCATTTAGTCACAAAACTATATTTTTGTCATGATTTAGCCACTAATTTTGGGAAAAATGAATAAAATTAATGGCTAAATTGGTACAAAATATGATAGTTTCGTGGCTAAATCGAGACAATTTTCGGTGGTTAAATCGGTAAAAGAAAAGTTTAGTGGCTAAATATATATAGTTCAGTGGCAAAATCGGGACAAAAAATAGTTTAATGGCTAAACCAAAAAAAGTCTGAAAGTTTGATGGTCAAAATGACACTTTACCCAAATCAAAACTTCAAAAGGTGACATTTTTAAAAATCTTTTTGAAGGTAACAAAGCAAGATTTGGAGGATACATATAACCCTCCATTCAAAAGCTGTGTTTTGGATGGAAATGTTGCGAGTGTTATGTGTTCTTACAATCAAGTTAACGGTATGCCGACTTGTGGCGACAAGGAGCTTTTGGAAGATACAGTTCGTGGCGATTGGAAATTAAACGGGTAATCACTCAATCTGATTGATCGATCATCGATTCATTGTTTATTTGTATTTCATACATTACATATATATATCACATATGTGTAATGCATGTTTAATTTACAGATACATTAGCTCGGATTGTGATTCGTTACAAGTCATGTTCAAAGACCAGCGTTGGGCGAAAACACCCGAAGAAGTTACAGCCGATGCGTTAAACGCAGGTAACTATATACATTCGATAGATCGAATTGAAGGTTTTATTTTTGTATTACGTAATACATTATAGCCTAGGATTTTCATTATTCTATAGTTGTACTACCATTATGTAACATCCCAAATCGGTGGAGAAGAGCAGGGCTGGTCCATTGGGGTGTGCAACATGAGCTACTGCCCAGGGCCTAACAGCCAAGGGGTCCAAAAAAAAGTTTTTCTTCTAATACCTAGACTAATACTAGTAGTTTATTTATTTGGCTAGTTATTTGATTGTCATATTTACGTACATATTTGTATGGTTGTTTTCTTAATCTTTAAATGTTATATATAGAATACATGTTTAGAGGACCCTTTTTAAATTTTTGCCTCGAGAGAAACCAATATGCCCATATAAGGGTGAGGTTGTCTCTATATTTCCACCAAGACGCGTTTTGGGCGGGTCTATACTCTATGGGTTGACTTTCAGAAACAAAACCGTGCGGCATTTGCCAAAGCGGACAATATCTTGTTTCGGGATGGTCTGGCCTGTTATACATTACGTACTAATTAAGTATTTCGGAGAATGTATGTAGGTTTGGATCTCAACTGCGGGGATTCATTAAAGAACTTCACAGCAAATGCAGTGAAAAGGGGGCTAGTGAACGAGTCGGTTGTGGACAGGGCTGTAACGAATAACTTTGCGACACTTATGAGGCTCGGGTTTTTCGATGGTCACCCGAGCAAGCAACTCTATGGGAATTTAACCAAGAAAGATGTGTGCAAAGAGACTACTCAGGCTCTAGCCCGTGAAGCCGCGAGACAAGGAACCGTGTTGCTTAAAAACAGCGTTGGATCGTTGCCATTGAATCGAAAATCCATCAAGTCCGTAGCAGTAATCGGGCCAAATGGTAATGCAACATCAGCCATGATCGGAAACTACGCAGGGATTCCGTGTAAATACACAACTCCTCTAAACGGTTTATCGGAGTACGTTGAAACCGTGTACGAAGAAGGCTGCGACGTGAAGTGTAACTCGACCGTTCAATTCGATAAGGCTAAGAAGGCCGCGGCTTCAGCAGACGCGGTGGTTTTGGTTATGGGTACGGATCTTTCGATAGAGGCCGAGGCTCTAGATCGAGTCGAAATAGACCTTCCCGGACAACAAAACCTTCTTGTTTCCGAGGTTGCTTACGCAGCGAAAGGACCGGTGATTCTTGTTATAATGTCGGGTGGTGGAATGGATATCAAGTTCGCGAAATGTGACCCGAAAATCACCAGTATCTTATGGGTCGGGCTTCCTGGGCAGGAGGGAGGAGGTGCTTTAGCTGATATAATTTTCGGTCGTTATAACCCAAGTAAGTTTTCTTTTGTTTCTTGATGGTTTGATTGCAAGATATAGCATCCTATTTTGCTAAATTTCATTATTATAACAATCTACTTTAAATTTTATCAATTATTTGCAAACCAATTCAACCCATGAATTGGGTTTTTTTTTGGAAAGAATAAGAACTCTTTTTGAATTAGAAAAAATAAAAAGAGAAAAAAGATAACACACAAATTATTCGATGTGTTGGTTTGGAGTTTTTTTTTTTTTTTTTTTTTAATGTGATTTGCGTTCTGTCAAAGAATTTACATTATACAACATTTTCACTTATCAAGTTTTTATCAAAGAATTTGCATTATCTTTTAAGAATAATTTGTTAATCCAAATAATGCAATTTAATTGGGATTTTAAATATTAGGAGGGGGCTGAGTTTTTGAATAACAATGAATAATGTTATCAAAAAATCTTAGTATTTTAAATCCTTACTGAAATCTGTAAACCAAATACAAGATTTTAAATGCAAATATCGGTGAGTCCCAGCCTCCCAGGAAATTCAAGAACCAAACGCCCCATTGTAGTAACTACCTAGATGATATGTTAACTTTTAAATAACGTGACATTAAACGCCATTTAGCTAGGTAACCAACAAGTTTATAATCGTAAAAAATATAAGTTGATTTCGATATTTGGTAAAAATTTAAAGTAAGTGACTATAATCGTAAAAAATTAAAAAGTAAGTTATCGACTTATGTTCTCGATCATGTACATAAATTTGCAGGTGGACGACTACCCATGACATGGTATCCTCGAACATACGTAGACGTGGTGCCGATGACCAACAACAAGATGAGACCCGACCCGATCATAGGCCAACCAGGCCAAACCTACCGGTTCTATAGAGGAGAAACCGTCTATCCATTCGGGTATGGATTAAGCTACTCAACATACGTTTATCGACTCGTAAAAGCACCAAAGCTCGTGTTGATCCCAGTTAAACAAGGTCATGGTTGCCGGTCAACCACCTGCAACGCCATTGATGCTGCCGACAGTGGTTGCAGTGGGTTACAATTTGAGGTTGATATCATGGTAACAAACATCGGAAAGATGACCGGAAGTCATTCGGTGTTGTTGTTTTCGTCTCCTCCGGCGATCTACAACGCACCACAGAAAGAGTTGGTGGATTTCAAGAAGGTTTGGGTGGCGCCATGGCAGCGGACGGTGGTAAGTTTTAAGGTGAATGTGTGTAAGCAGTTGAGTGTGGCTGATGAAGAAGGTAAGAGGAAGGTTGCATTAGGTTTATATCTTCTTCAAGTGGGTGATCTCAAACACTACTTGCATATCAAGATTTGAATTTTTTTTTTTTTTTTTAAATTGGTAGATTTGATTTTTGGATTCTAGCTAGGCTCATAATTTTAGTTTACTATTTTTGATTTTTTGGGTTTTTTTTTTAAAAAGAGATGTTATTTGTTTATTTTATAATTTTGAAATAATTAATTGAATCTTAAGTTTGTTGATTTAGTTCTATTAATTTCCAGTGTAGACGATTGACTATAAAATAAATAATGTTGCCCGTAGATGATAAATAAAAAATAAAAAAATTTGTTGATATATTTAGCAATGGACCCACAATGAAACTTAAAATGAATAGTTTTCTCATAGCTTACCAAAAATAATGATAATAATAATAAGTATTTGTTTTGGTATGTACAATTTTGATTATTTTTAATTGTAATTTTTAAACATGATTACATTATCAACGGGGGTTTAAATGATATGTAATATTTGAAAACGGGTTTCAACAATTAAAATTTATTCCACGTAGGTTATTTTGCGGTCCACGTAGGATTAATAACCGGTTACCCACTGATAAAACATTGGTTTACTGATTTTTAGTAAATTCGAGATTTTTTATGCAACGAAAAATGGTTTGGGGTTTAATCACAAAAAACTGATAACTTGAACATTTTTTTACGCAATTATGTCTTTTTCTAACCATATATTTTTATGCTTTTAAAAAAATTTAACTTTCATTTAAGGAAAAAAAAAACTTAAATATTTACATATCCAACCACGAGAGTGAGAGTTATCCCAGAAAGGGTAGAAAAGGCACGAACTTGTGAGTATGTGACTCCACCCAACTTTTCAAAAAGAAATAGAAAAGAAAATTAGAAGGGTATTTCGATTGGAAAAAAAGGCACGAACTTGAAAGTTATAAATAAGCCGGTACGAAAACTTTTGGGATGAGTTAGTGCCATCAGGTTATTTGAAATCAACTTGATTGACCTGTATTTATTTGTTTATAATTATTTTAACATAAAATATAATTATAAAAAATAAGAATTTTTTTAAAAAAAAATATAGCAAATTATAGTTAATAAGTTATGTTGGAAAATTAATTTATTTAGCCAACATGTACGTATTATTTTAATTGTTATTTAGTTTTTACAGTTTTGTTATTACAATCTATATCTTTAAAAATTCAAATTGAAGAAAAAAACAAATACTTACTTTAATAACTGAACACCGAAGCCCAAAACCAAAAACCTAATTAAAATATGAATATCGAATTTAAAAACCAAAAATACTAAATTGGTCGACCATCGGGCCAACATGAACACGATATGGGAAAAGTTGACACGATTAATCGAAGCTCATACAAAACTAATTAAGTATAGGTCAAATTTAGGTTGACATGATTTTAACAACAAAAACCTATCAACACGAACACGACAAAACCAGATCCACTGCCAGCCTTAAGTTTAGTCATTTCATGCTGTAAAAATTTTTATATCACACTATGAAAATACCAATAATAAATATATCGTCGAAATTTTTTTTGGTGTCACGTGCTAGACCTAGCCCATTTCTAGGTTTACCTACGGAAGTAGTGACCAGTGAGATGTGCTTTTATTAGCGTTTGGAGTTAAAAGTGATTGTGTAATCCATGTATCAATCCCTATTAATACCATTTTCTTTATTAGAGAAAAAGACTTTTTCATGAGTACTCTTTGGGCTCGTTTGTTTTTTAAGTGATTAGACGTCTAATGTCTTATTACATCTGTTTAATAAGGAGATGCTGTTAAAATTCTATTGACTAAATTATATATTAGAAACAATTAAGATATTATACACTAAATCAAACAAGACCCTTTTCACGATGCACACTTTGTTGCACCTCCCTCACCTGCTCCAAACAGTTTCCACCCTCTGCCAGGAGACTGCTGGAGCTCCTGGATTATTTACGAGCAGATTTCACTCCTTCTGCAATTCCTGTTGCCATCCAGCATCATCATCACCACAAGACGGTCTTCATCACGAGGTTACCCTCCTTCTGAACTCTGATGGACAGAGGATTATCTTCCTCCATATATCACACTCTCTCTTTCTCACATTATTACATACATATATATGCATAAATATATTGTGACATATTATTTTACCGGTCAAATTCTGAGTTGATAGTCGGAAGTGGTTCCCGGCTTCACGCTCTGGGTCCACTTCTAATGAGATTTTACATGTTTAAGCATTGTTTCAAGCTGGAGTTTGACAAAGAACGCCTGCATATCATAATTGAACGCAGGGCCGTCCGATGGATTTTGGAGGCCCTGTACACATGCATACGATATAGACCCTTAATTATGAAAAATTTAAATTGTAGATTACTCATTTTTGCAACTGAGTTTTAATATATATAAACTAAATGTCGTGAATGACAAATTTATGTGTTTGTATATTCAATGAGACTTCTAAAATGGTATATAATATGCTTAAAACGAAATAATGATTAATGAAAAATTTATATTCGAAGTACCTTGTTTGATACTCCAATTATTTTTACAATTGTGAGGCCCTACAAAATTGGAGGCCTGTGCGGTCGACCTTCTCGCACGTCCTAAAAGACGGGTCTGATTGAACGGACACGACGTGTAAAAAATATGAACAAAAAGGTAGCGACGAATGACATTAATTTAGAAGTTCAGATGAGGAATTTGGTATTGATACAACTTCATATGCATATTATATTTAATTTAATGTAAATTAATTTCAGTGCTAAATTCTAATAAATGTTTTTATTTTTATACTTTAGACTTCAAAATTAAGTGTAAATGACACACAATTTGGCCGTTTTAATATTTCTATAATTGAATTTATGTCTGGAACTTTTTACAAAAGTTAGGTATTTTCTTATAATTAATAGAAATACTGAAGTTGTAGTGTTTTTTTGGATTTAATTCAGTTCTTTTAACACGTATATTTTTTGATATTATTTATACTCTTAGATGGCATTTGGTTTTTGTGTGTGATGTAATTCGATGGAATTGGATTTTTAATTTAGCTTATTTAGAAATGTTAATAACTAATGTAAATGGTTAGATTCTATGTATTTTTCCATCAAATTTCTTAATTTGTTTATAGGAATTTGACATTCCTTCCAATCCATTGATGAATTAGATTCAGATCTATATATGAATTAGATTCCAACCTACATCTCTAACCAATACTAATTTTCTACCTTCATCTTCAACCATAATAAAAACTAAAAAATTTGAAATCCAATTCATTCGAATTACATTCCGTGAACCAAACGTTACATTATTATATAATTATATCCGCAATGCATTCAACAACTGATATTTTCTTAATTCTTATTTCTATCATTTGATTTAGACACGTAAAGTATATATACCATCGTATGAAGTTAAAAGAAAGTTAAATTCTTATAAAATTTGTTTATATATATATTACAACTTTCTTAAAAACAACAAGATAAACAAAATGTATCATAAATCACTAATCAGGAGTAAAATTAGTTTAAATATCAACCAAACCAGTAGATTCTACTGCTTTGGTTAATCCAAAAGTGACACCCATAGCCATCCACCCTCCAACCAATACCCGAATCGTCGACTTGACTATCGGAGCCTTTCCTAGCACCGCACTCAGTCCACCAAACCCTATGAGCGCCATGCTGACCGCAACCACTACCACCACCAGCCTCACATGATAATTACTTATAAACGCCGCTGCCAACAGTGGCACTGTCGCCCCGACTGCGAATGCAGTTGCTGAGGCGACAGCAGCTTTTGTTGGACTCGGCAACACGTTTTTCTTGTTTGCTAATAACTCTTCGTTATTAACGCTTTGTCCATTCTTGATCTCTCTTTTGATTTGCGACAATTCAATGTCGTATTGGGAGTAAACCGACACGAATTCTCCAATAGCCATGCTACATGCGCCAGCGACTAGACCCGCGATCCCGGATAGGATCATGGTCTTGACATCTTGACGGACAGCACCGACACCCATCATTAGGGAGGCGGTGGAAAGGAGGCCGTCATTAGCGCCTAATAAGGCGGCTCGTAGCCATTGAGCTCTTTTGGCGTAATCGAACATAACTTCGGTAGTTTGTTGGGTACTTGGAGGGCTTTCGACGTCTAATTTGTGGTGCATGATGGTATGGTGGCCGGAGTGGCCAGTGGTGGTGGTGGCGGCGGCGGCTTCCATGGAAGAGTTGGTGGTGGTGGCCGGAGTTTGCAGTCGGCAAGAATTGATGAAATGAAGCAGAAGATTGTGGACACATGCCTTATGATCTCCTTTTTATACACACAATACATATTCTCTCGAACCATGATTAATAGAAATTATAAAGCTAGGAAAGTACGTTGTCAAGAAATCACATGACATACCCGTTTTATATTTATAATCCATGCTTTTACATATAGTAAAAATAAAGTTTTTCTAACAATTTAGAATTCGCATTTAGAGGCTGTTTGGATTTGCGTTTTGAAAAGTGCTGTAGCGTTTTGGAAACTAATAATTAGATAATAGTTGTAACAAAAGTGCGGCCGGAAATGTAACGTTTGGTTTAGAATCTGCTGTTTACTATCATAATTATCAAATAATCAATTTTTAAATTATTTGGATTTGCGTTTGAACTTGTAAAATATCCAAATAATCATTTATAAAGCAAATAAGCTACATTTTTTAACTTATGAAAAAGTGTGGTAGGATTAACTCTAAACACATACAATCACTTATTAACGTATGTAATCAAAACATTTTAAACTAATTATTTGCGTTATTGTAACGTAATAAGCTAAGAGCCTAATAATCTCGTTTATAACGCAAAACCAAACACCCTTTTACATTCAATAATTAGTCACATCACGTCACGTCACATTTAAATATTTAAATTACAAGAAATTACCATAAAATCTTATTTATCTATATTTATGCACAAACTCATTAAATTAAGTGTTTACCTCGTAACAAAATCATTAAAAAATCATTCATCTTTGATTCTCTTAATTTTTCACTATTTAATTAAACATTAAGAAACAAGCCCCTAAATTAATTTTTGAACATGTTCGTATACATATCACAAATATATAGACAATTAATGTTGAACTAGTTTATTAACCCACATATTTTATGTTGATACATTTGATTAATCAATAGTTTAATGAAAACATATTATTAGATTCGTCAATGTTATGTTAAAAACAAATATGAGTAATAAAGAATAAAAAATATTTACAATACAATATTATTGTAATAAACAAATATACACAAAATCAACATGTATTGGGATATTAATTATTTAACAAACAAAATGAAGTAAAATCATGATATGTTTGTTTTTAAATTTGATGATACATAGTATATTTGCTTTATTAATTGTAATATTAAAGACTTAAAGTATTACACTACAGAAATTTAAATCTGAAAGCAATATTAAAACTTTTAGAATTATCAGTTTTATAATACATAATGATAAATTTAGGTACATGTAATTTCCATAATTAATGTTTTTTATTTAAATAAATAAATATAAAAAGTTTAATCCTTTAATATTTATTATATGATTTAATGATTTAATCGAGGACAAATCTAGTAAGTTGTTATGGTATAAGACTATAAGAGGATTAGAATGTCCAATCCCCGTTTTCTAGTTATATATCCTATCTTTCAAGCTTTTAGTTTAAAAGATAACTTGATTTAATTTCTTTTTTAATATATTAGTTAATTACTATTTGGCATTATAAGAGCATGAAAAGTGCCAACGAATATAATTATTCATTTATTAATGTTTACTAAATTTATGAACTCATGCATTACATGTATATATTTAAAAAATAATTGATTAATATATATATATATATATATATATATATATATATATATATATATATATATATGTATGTATATATATATTACATTACCTTTATGACTTTATTGTCAATTTTTGTATTTTATGTTACATTTCTCGGTAATTTTTAAACATTCTTTTAAAATTTTCTTCTAAATTTATATATAGTAGATCGATATAATCTGAAGTTTTATTAATAATGGATTATATTTACTTTTTAAAATATTTAATATTGTTTATATGATTTGTATTTATTTTTAATATATATTAATGAGTTTATAAAAAAATAATATATATATTAATTAGATATATATAAATAAGTATATATAACTATTAATTTGGATGTAGATTTAAATCTTATCTATTTATTAATATTTAAAGATATAAGAAAAAATAATAGATTGTATTTATCTTTATATTTATTAATCTTTATAGATATTAGAAATAATAATTTATATACATCTTTTATTATAGTTTATATTAGAAATATTAAGATGTAATTAATTATCTTTTTAGGTGAAACGTGATGATGTGTCATTTTGTGTTCCATTTTGTGATATAGATATGATTACTCTAGAAAATTAATGTGAACAATGTGTATGGAACTTTATTTTTTTTAAATTTAAGCCATAAAATATTTTAGATCCCTTCCTAAAATGACTATGCAACTTTCACAAGTTCGCCGGCCATCTTTGCTTTTTTGCAAGAATCCCCCTCTAACAATGGTCACGTTTTATTTATATTCCTTCCATTCCATACAATTTAAATTATTTGTGTTTGAAAACATGGATGGTATTTGATTCTTTTTATAAACTATTAAAACTTATGCACAATAGGGATTGATTTATGTTTAAAAAACAAATATTTATAAACAAAAAAAATGTAAACCAAAAAACGGTAAAGAAAAACTTAATTTGAGTAAAAAAAATGTCCAAGATTTTTTTGGGTTTAAACCCGAAAACCAAACTGTATTCAAAAAATCAAAAACCAGAAAACTCACGGGTGTAAACCAAAAAACGGTAATCCAAACCAGAAAACTGAAACTGGGAAAAAACCAAAACTGAACGGTTCCTCATTTCAAAAAGCCGAAATTTCCGATTTGGGTTCAATTTTGGCCAAAAATCAAATCGAACCATTTCATGCTCATCCCTAGAGACTAGCTAGGGTGTCCACGTGGGCAAGATTTGTGTAGCGATACATACATTCCGTGTGGCCTTATAGAATCATTCAAATTCGTATCCTATAATTTCTTTTAATATAGTCGACCAAATAAAAATCGGACGCGACTGGAATCTTATTTCGGTTTAATAGCAATGGTTTATGTCATCAAATTGAAGCTTAATCAGCCTTATAACTTCACTTTTAGCATAATAGAAAGGAAACCAGAATCCACTAGCTAAAGCATCAACTCTAGATAAATCGAGTGTCCAATTTTTGCTTTTTCAATTTACAAGTCCAAACGGCATCGTATTCCTTTTTAAAGTGACATATTTATTCCATTTATTTTACACAACCGACAACATAACTATAAACTTCACAGGGAACAAGTATATCCACTATAATAATGCTTCTGTTTCACATTATTTAATAATATAATGGGTTAAATATGTTTTAATTAAAAATGTATCAAATACTTTTCTACTCATTGTACTAATTTTTATATTTATTTAGGTCTTAAAATTGTTTTAATGTGAAAATTTGAAATGTAACCAGTTAAATCGGTTTAATTCTTAAAATTGTTATAATGGTTTGTTACGTGAAAATTTGAATCATAACCTGTCAAAACTGATTAACAAGAGCTAACATGGAATTTTATATTAGACGCAATGTATGTTTTTAACCAATAAGTTATTGATCATTTTAGCTACTAATCTATCTTTTATACACATTTGGTCCCAAGACTTTGTTTTATAAATTCGTCCTAGCTTGTGAAAACTGTTTAGTTTCTTGTATGCATATATGATAACCATAAATTCGCTCGTTGGGTCAAAATTGTCACCCTTAGTCAGAGGCGGATCTACACTATGCAGGGGGGGTGGGGGGGGCAACATTTTGAGATTCCCAAAAGTCTACGGTCCAACCTACTTGATTTTGATATTTTTAAGTTTAATAATCATTGTTATTTGTTAATTGATGATTGCTATTTCTTGATTTGAGTTTGATAAATTCATTATAAGATTGCTAAATTGATTATTACTAGTTGTTGAATTTGAAAATTTGAGATTGATAAATGTACTGTAGGATTGTTTCATTTTTTTTTATCATTGCTGGTGAGTTGTTTTGCTAGCTATTACATTAAGTAACACCGGCTATGATTTTGTAATCTTTTGATGATTTTTGCGCTCAACCGTCTCCTAGTGTAGGGTTAAGTTTTTTTTGCCCCCAATGCCATGATTTTCTAGATCCGCCACTGCCCTAGTAACAAACATATGGTTTAATTAGCAAATATCAATTTCAAATATGATCACATTTCAATACCTAGAAGAACAAAACAATATGCAGAACAAAAAAATCAATAAACATATTTAAAAATTAAAGAATGTTTTAAACACAAATGCAAGACCAGTTATTTGTCCATGCTTAAAGATATCCATATCGTGACATATCCAAATCGGGAAAACTGTACGTAAAACCAACGCATTTTTCATATTTTTTCGATTAAGTTTCTGTCCCAAAAATGTTTCCATAAAAGTCATTTAATTTGAAATGTTTTACAAATTATGTTGTTTTTATGGAATTTTTTAAGGATTTTTTTTCATAAAATTTTGTTAAGTTTAAGGACTTTTATGGAAACATTTTTTGAGCAGTGATTTTTACGAAAACGTTTTTAAGTTGAAAGACTTTTTTAGATACATTTTTTGTGCAATCACTTATTCGAAAAATACTGAAAATACGTTGATTTTTTACATGATTTTCTCTATCCGAATCAGGTTGTAATGATAGAATGTAAGGGGTTGATTTCGTGAATAGTGACAGAGGACAATATCTTCGAATGAAAACATAAAATCGATTTCATAAAATAGTTATAAACTTTTTATACATGTACAGTTGTTTGCATCAACATTACAAACATGATAAATCGATTGTTTTTAGTTAAGAAAAACATGTGTCAATTACTAAAAATAATAACTTTTTGATTTTTTATTATTTATATCAAAATTAATTATTTTTTATCACTAATACCATCAAGTTTTGTATTTTTCATATGAATAACATCACTTTTGTAATTTGGATATTTGTGTAAAAAAACTCTCAAGTTGGACCATTTTTGTGATTAAACCTTCAACCATTTTTCATTGTACAAAAAATCCTTAACCAACAAAATTTCACGGAATTTCGATAAAACCGGTTGTAACCAATTTAAAGTCACAATCCACCGTCGACAAGTAATTTGTGACCACCGGAATTTTGTCGGAAAAGTAAATTGCAACAAAAAAAACACAAATTTGAAAAAGAAATCAATAAGAAATGTGAATTTGTATCATAAAACACAGATAGATGAGTTCGTTGGGAAGAACATTCGTCAGAAACGAGGGTTGGTCAGCAAATTGCAACCGTTTCATCAGGTTGCAAGTCCTTTTTTTTTTAAAAAAAAAAGCTCATACTGATAAGTTTTAATAAGTTGAGGTTTTTTGTACAATGAAAAATGATTGTGGTTTTAGTCACAAAAATGATCCAACTTGATGGTTTTTTTTATCCCTTTGTATTTTGTATCATTAATAGCATTAACTTTTGTGTTTATCATTTATAACAACAAATTTTTTAAGTTTTGCTGTAAATGATAAAAAATATAAAAGTTGATACTACTATGTTAAAAAATAAATAAGGTTGCTATAAATACTAAAAATGCATAATTTTATTTTTATTTTAAGCAATTGGCCTGAAAAACATCACGTAAATTAAAATGAACAAATAAGAAGAAAAACTATCTAGAGTCGTCCGTTACACCCCCTTTTATCTCCGTCTTGAAGATTTGTTTGTTTCTTTGAATAAAATCTAGCTTTTCAAGAAAAAAATTAAATGAAATTATTTAGTTACTAAAACAAACACCAAAAATATTTTTAAAAGGTTATGAACATGGTTAGTTTTCTGAAAATTTTATTATAAAGGTCCCAAATTATCAATAATTAAATTTTGGTTTATTAAGTAGGGTAAATATTAAAGGAATTCATACCACTTTTCGTATGATATGTGAATTTTTTAAAGAGAGATTATATATTTAAATCAATCTAAAAATATAATATAAATCAAAGGAAAAAATAATTTAAACACATAAAATGTAAATGATATATGTTTAAAATACAGTTAAGATAAATCATGCAAAAAAAATACAAAATGATAACAAAAAGGATAAAGCTAAAAGTGATAATTATGTTTAAAATTTTAATACAACTATTATGTAAGAATGTTATACAAACATCTATAATAAGATATCACATCCATAAAATATATGCTCCATCATTAAGTTGTTGCATTGCCTACAAAAGAACATATTCAACATGAGATAATTAACACAAAATATGAAAAAAAAAAAAAAAAAAAAAAAACTTAAAACTAAAATAATTAAGAAAAAAAAAGGTCTATTCACCATATGATTTTGAAAAGACTAGTAATAGAATCAAATTTTCTATTTTAAAAAGTAAAACATGACACATGATAATAGTAACAAGACTCGAATCTCTTGGAATGGATGGGAATTGAATTTCAATTCCAATTGATTCTTTTGTTGGGTTCATATAGTGAAAAGATTTGGATTCTTTTAAAATTAAAATTCTCCATTAGTCCATTGATTAATGGAAAATGTTATTTCTTTTCCTGATTGAAGGAACCTTTCAATCAGATTTAACATCGATTTTGTTGATAAAAACGTTGTTAAACTATTTGTTGAAAAAATGTGTAAAAAAATGTAATTTTCATGGTTTTGGATAAAATTTATACATAAGAAAGTAATATATATAATTAATATTTATTAAGTTTGTCTTCTGCATAAAAAAAAAAGTTTCCTAATGATATAAAGAACGTCCAAAGAGAATTTCTATGTTTTTTCCCTCTCTCTTTGGGTTATCCGTCCGAATTGGTTTCGGTTCGTTTTGGTTTTGTGTGTTTTTATTGTAAAAGTAAAGAAAAAGACCATACGAGAACTCGACTAAACAAAGATGTCATTTGATTTAGTTGTCAGTTAAGTTTTGTTTTGTTTTGAAACTGTACTCGGTCGTATTTAAAGCTTGGTGCAACTAAAGAGTAAAGACATATAAGTGACAATATCAAACTTAAAATACCTGAATGAGCTTACGCATTCACCGGCGTTGGGGCTGGAGCTAGGAAGACCATGGCCGGACCTACAGATAAAAGACTTAGGTCAAACGACACTGATAAATTTACATCACGCTCATGACATCTAAAATTTTTTTTATCAAACTAACCCTGATAAAAATCCTTTGGAAATCTCAACTTCGGATTACCGGCAAAACTGTAAAACACAAGTATCAGATTTTGCAGTCAAGATCATACAATTTTACGAATATATCATATATACAATTAACAACAAACCTCAAGGGTGTGAAATATCGAAAGGAGCCATTAAAGGGAACATATCCACTCAATCGGTTATTTGATAGATCCCTACGATTATAAGAAACCAGATAAATTTGTTGCAATCCCAATGATATAAACATTATCATGATTTTTGTTTACATTTGAATGAAATCATTAAGAGCTCGTTTGACTTTTAATGTACCTATCAATGATTCCATTAAACTGTATACTTAACAAACAACAATGTAGTTAAATTTGATACTCACAAAACTTGGAGTGTAGCTATAGTAGTCAATGAATACGGTATAGTTCCGTTCAAAGTGTTGTTGTTGAGACGACTGTCCTTACACGAACAACAAAGAAACAACAAAATATGTTATAACGAAATTCCTAGTTGATGATCGTATCGATCATAACATAACGATCCAAAAATAATAAAAGAAAAATCGTACAGATTGCGAAGTCTCTGAAGGTTGCCTAATGTGCTTGGAATGTAACCTTCTAAGCGGTTCAAGAAAAGATCCAAGCTCACCAAGCTTGTTAAGTTCCCAAGTGCGTTAGGAATTTTCCCGGTGAGATTATTACGAAAAAGCTCTCTATCACAGGATCACATTCATTCGTCGTATTAATTAGTAACAATGAAACGAAACATAATGAGTCTTAAAAGTACCTACAACTTACAAGTATTGCAAATTTGCGAGCTGACCTAGCTGAGGAACCAATTTACCACTCAAGTTTGCGTTTCCAAGATCACTGCGATCAATAAGCCAACAATGAATTTGTGCAAATGTCGGTAAGTGTGTGTGTGCACGCGCGCATAAAAGCTTACAGACTTACAGTCGTGTAACACTATTGTCATTGTTGCACGTAACATGAAACCAAGTACATGGATTGACGAGGGTTCGATCCCAACTTTTTAGAACGTTGTTAGGATCGTGTAATTGATTCTTGAACGCGTACAATGCATCACCTGTCATACATATAAACTCGATTCGTTTACGGGCTCAAGTTCAATGTTGGTTTTTTTATTAATTACTATGTACAAACATCGTAATTTTGAGGTTTTCATACAACATTAATTGAATTTCTTAAAGCTACACTTGATGTGTTTCGTAGAGTTGATAACTTTAGCCCAAAAACATATACGAATAGTGAGCCCGAATAGGCCTAAAATAACAAACCCAAATGGGCTTAAATTAACAACTTTTATTAACAATGAACTATCCAAGTCTAATCCAAGATTTTCTTGATTGAAACCTAAGAATATAACACTGCCAAGAAGAATCAATCAATGGTAGACCATATAAAGACAATGGTTTTTAAAAGGGAGGTGATTTGTACACAACATTTTTGTTTTCATACACAATAATTTCATATAAATGGACTATTTTATCCTTACTATAAGGGAGTAAAATGTAAAATTTGATAAAAATGATATTAAGGGTAAAAAAATCGTCTATTTATATGAAATTGTTGTGTATGGAAAACAAGTGTTGTGTACAAATCACCTCCCTTTTTAAAATGCCTCAATCAGACCCTTTTTGAAACAAGCCATTTTGACGGTTTGACCTATGACTCAAACCGATCTGACAAAATCCAAAACCCAAACATAAAAACGATAGTTTTGAAAGGCCTACTTAGGCACGTTTTTGAAACCCGGCTCATGGATCTTTACACAACCCGAACCGGTCTTTAACATGTTATCATCTTTACTATTAGTTTTGGCAAAAAAAAAAAACATAAAAATAAAAAAAGAAAGAAAGCCGATACATACCTTCAGAATTGCCATAGACCGTATGGAAATTATATGACAGCAAAAGGAGAAGAGAAGTTGAAATGAGAGTGAGAATCCGATCCATTTACAAAATGGTATGTGGGTTGACGTTGTGCCTTTAACAAGCCCTTTAAAAAGCACTTGAAGTTGAAAATGGTATTTTCCAAGTAATTGTTGTGGGGCTCCGTTTTAAAGTGAGTCAAGTCAAAGAAACTAGTTGAATGGGCCGGATTAATTAAATTTCTCAGTGGTTCGGTGGTCAAAGCTTCTAGTTTTTCTGACTATTTCCTTTCTAATTTCTAAAAAGACAAGTGGATTGTAGAGGCCAACGGGGTTTAACCCATTTAATTAGAGGGTGAATATGTAAGTGAGAAGTCACGGGTTCGAATCCAGTCGGAGGCAAGGTGAAATTTAGGTGGAAAAAGTAAGTGTTAGAGTAAAATAATAGCTTAGGAGGAGTAAGAGTAGCCTCACAAATTTCTATTCTATTTAAAGTACGTTGTTATTTTATGCATATAACATAGTATACTTTTCCACATAACAACTAGGGATGTAAACGGTTCCGGAACCGGACCGAACCGAACCGGAACCGATTTAACCGAAACCGAATATTAAAGATTGTAAGAACCGATAACCGAACCAATAATTATAATGCGGTTCCGGTTCCGGTTCGGTTATGGTACGGGTATTTCGGGTACGGAACCGATTAGAACCGAAAATTAAAAAATGTATATAATTCTATCTATTATAACACGATATAAACAAAAAAACATGAAAATATAATAAGAGAAGTGTCGATCATGATGTTTTCATATAAATTTTGTAGTTTCACCATCCTAAAAATATTGTTCCAACAAATGATTTTTTTGGTTTTCACATTGTGGGCTTTTAAATCATTTCTTAATTTGCATATTATGAGCTTTTCAAATAATCGGTTCTATAACCGATAAAACCGATACCCGCAGAACCAATAACCGAATAACCGAGAACCGAATATTGAAGATTATAAGAACCGATAACCGAACCGAATACTATAAATCGGTTCCAATCGGTTCCGGTTCTGGTTCGGTTCTGGTTTCGGTTCGGTTTTTCGGTCATTCCACACATCCCTAATAACAACACATAAATGCCTATTGGTTTAGTTGGTTACGACCTCTCTCTTTCAGACTTTCACGGAGAAAACGAGGGTCATAAATTGAGAGAGATCTCCACAATTACATGAATGCCATAGTATATTCTTTAATTTTTTAGACAAATGAAAAGAAAATTGTATATGTTTAATCACATGATTGTGATTAGTTTTGATGTGATATATTTTATGGTGATATGAATATGATAACTATTACCAGATTGTCTTTTTTTGTTTTTTTGCAATAAGCTCTTTTAGAGCATTTATATCTTCACGTGAAAAGATATTTTGTTCTAACTACAGACATGAATATGATTTCAGACATTTACTATTAAAAAACAAACTGTCCTTAGCCACATTCCTTTCATTTTTATCTTGTTTCTGTATTTATTCATTATGATTAATGATTAATTATCTTTATATCTAGTTTGTCACATATATATCCACCTTTCCATCTATTTTCCTTATATCTCGTGCATTTCTTTCTATATATTTCCTATATTCCTTTGTATTTGTAATTATGTATATTCAAATATATTATACTAGTTTATTACCCGCGTATTACGCGGATATTTTTAATATATATATAATATAATAAATAAAAAGATAAAGATATAAATATTATTTTTTAAACAAAAGTATATAAGATTGTATTATTATTTATTATAACCTATTAATTTTGTATATTTCTAAATATATATGAAGAGTAATTATTTTCTTATATATTTTTTTAAACTTTTATTATATTATCTTGTAATTAATAAGTCTGTAGTTTATTAGATTTTGTTTGATTTGATTTGATTTGAATTCAAAGTTGGATTATATTAGATTTGGATAGATTTAATTAATAAGTTAGTAGAGTATTAGATTTTGTTTGATTGATTTGATTTGAATTTAAAAGTGGATTATATTAGATTTGATTTAAATTTCTTTATTATTTTCAAAATCTATAAATGCCACGTGTCGATTAATGGTGACGACACGTGGCTTCACCAGAAATGAGTGTAGTTACTCTTTTAATAGTATAGATAGAGATAGATTAATACAATGTAAAGGAAAAGTAGACATGATAGCTACGATAGAAAAGTAGCTTTCATTTTTTCATTTTTTTTAATTTTCAAAACTAGTTATTCAAACTAAATCGATTAAAAAATATTATATGAAAACCGATATTCTTGTATGTAAAAACTTGCAATAAATATTAATTAACAAGTTGTGCATCAGTAGGCTTAGTGTCGTGCATCAATAATAAATCTTCTATTTGCACAAGTTATAACAATCAACAAATTCGGGTAATGTACAATTGTTAAGCATAAATAGATAAATCTTAAAAGATAAAAGAAAGTAATTTGTATATCGGTTTCTTTTCACTATTCACAGTGACAGATCCAGAAAAAGTTTCCGTTGGAGACATGAGATTGTATAAGGTATCCGTCGTTTTAATTTTCTGGAATACATAGGCTAAAATTTGTCTAATTTACGCAAATCGTTGGGGGTCTTTCCCCCACTTCTCTCAATGTGACTACTATACATCATTTAACAACAACAAAAAATATGTATAAATCACCTTCAAAAAAACAAATATTGGGTTTATTTAGTGGCACATTTAATACATAACTTTTATAAAAATTAAATAATATCATAAATTTTTTATATTTTAACAAACTAACATTCACCGTGAAAAAGTTCTGAATCCGCTAGCTGTAGCCCTTATTTTTTTCTCTTTTGAACTATTGGTCCCGTGGCTTTGAGTGTTGTCCTAAAACACCCTTGAACTCAATTCTAATGGTCCTAAAATACCCTTATTTTTTCTTTTTTGTACTATTGGTCCCGTGGCTTTGAGTGTTGTCCTAAAACACCCTTGAACTCAATTCTAATGGTCCTAAAATACCCTTATTTTTTCTTTTTTGTACTATTGGTCCCGTGGCTTTGAGTGTTGTCCTAAAACACCCTTGAACTCAATTCTAATGGTCCTAAAATACCCTTATTTTTTCTTTTTTGTACTATTGGTCCCGTGGCTTTGAGTGTTGTCCTAAAACACCCTTGAACTCAATTCTAATGGTCCTAAAATACCCTTATTTTTTCTTTTTTGTACTATTGGTCCCGTGGCTTTGAGTGTTGTCCTAAAACACCCTTGAACTCAATTCTAATGGTCCTAAAATACCCTTGAGAAATCAAATCTTGAGACTTACATAGTGTTTGAGGTCTCCTATTTGAATAACATGGCGTCCTAATGGAACCTTTCGGTTACCGTCTTCATCGACAACGCTCAATTGCTTGCAAACATCGACCTTAAAGTTAACCGAAGCTCGTTTCCATGGCTCCAACTGAACCCTCTTGAAATCCAACAATTGTTTGTGAGGCGAGTTGTAAATCACCGGAGGAGGGTACGAAAACAACAACACAGTGTGACTTCCAGCCATCTTTCCGATGTTTGTTACAATGATATCGACGTCGAGTGATAAGCCATTGCAAACATCGTCGTTTGCATCGATCGAATCACATTTAGATGATGAGCAGGCGTGAGCTTTGTTTACTGGGATCGTCACGAGTTTTGTTGCGTTAACGAGACGATGAATATACAAGGAATAACTTAGTCCGTAGCCGAACGGGTAAACTGTTTCGCCTCTGTAAAAGCGATAGCTTCGGCCCGGATGGTTTGTCAAGGGGTCGGGTCTCATGTTCATGTTGCTCATAGGCACCGTCTCTGCGTATGATCTAGGATACCATGTCATGGGAAGCCTTCCACCTGCAAACATTGCAAACACGAAAACTTAAAAACCGTGAAAATATGTTTTTTTTGTTAATTACGTTAAAAGGTTATTTATTGTCACTGTTTTTTCAATTTAGTAACATACTAAATTTTTTTCTATTTGAGATAACATGTTTTCCAAATCAAGACAATTAAGGTAACTGTATCGGATTGAAAGGTAAAAATTACTAAAATAACAGCATCTGTATTTAATCATCAGTTTTTTTTAAAACTAATATTGCTTAATTATTTTTAAATTTACTCAAAATAGCAAGACATTATAAAAAAGTACTTTTAAATAGCACAAAACAGTATATATCATATAACAATTAAACTGTCATTTTTGTAAAATAAATGTTGACTAGACAAAGAAATTGTCACGTCAAGAATTTTTATCTTTCAATTTGATAGGGTTACCTTAATTTACTTGATTTGGAAAATATGTCACCTTAATTAGAAAAGAAAATTTAGTTTGTTACCCAAATTAAAAAAACTGTGACTGTATGTTACCTTTTAACGCAATTAATTTTTTTTTTTTTTCATAATAAACCCTGTTTATAAAATGCATAATGATCATGGAAAAGCAAACCTGGATTATAACGACCAAAAATGACATCAGCTAAAGCACCACCACCTTCTTGGCCGGGTAACCCGACCCACAAAATGCTAGTAACTTTCGGGTTCCATTTCGCGAAAGTAACATCCATTCCACCACCCGACATTATAACAAGAATCACCGGTCCTTTAGCTGCATAAGCGACCTCGGAAACAAGACGGTTTTGTTCTCCGGGAAGATCGATTTCGGTCCTATCTAAAGCCTCAGCCTCGATCGAAAGATCCGTACCCATAACCAAAACCACAGCGTCCGCATTAGCCGCGGCACTCTTCGCCTTCTCGAATTGGCTCGTCGAGTTACACTTAACATCGTCACAACCCGGCTCGTAAACAGTTTGAACCGAATCCGATAACCCTTTTAGCGGAGTCGTGTATTTACATGGAACCCCCGCGTAGTTACCGATCATGGCTTTCGTCGCATTCGCATTCGGCCCGATAACCGCTAAAGACTTGACGTATGTTTGAGCGAGCGGTAACGATCCTAAACTGTTTTTAAGCAGCACGATTCCTTGTCGAGCCGTTTCACGAGCGAGGTCCTGGTTAGCCTGTGTGCATACATCTTTCTTGGTTAAATTCCCGTACTTTTGCTTACTCGGGTGACCATCGAAAAACCCGAGCCTCATAAGTGTCAGATAATTGTTCGTAACAGCTCGATCCACTATCGATTCGTTCACTAGCCCTTTTTTCACCGCATTTGCTGTGAAGTTTTTTAGTGACTTTCCACAATTGAGATCCAACCCTGAAAACATTTTATCAAACACCTGGCATATAATTAACGTTTACCGCATTATAAACGATTGAAAGCAGTTATCGATCGTTACCTGCGTGTAACGCATCGGCCGTAACTTCTTCTGGTGTTTTAGCCCAACGTTGGTCTTTAAACATAACTTCTAATGAATCACAGTCTGAACTAATGTATCTGTATGTATATATGGAACATCATATATTACATACTTATAATGAATGCAACAATTGATTCAATTGAATTATAAATACGATGAATCTGAGAATCAGTACTCATATTATGGTTATAACCCCCACAGGTACAATAGCAATGACAAAAAATGCTGCCAAAAATATAATTTTTTGTTTAACTTCTGCAGTTTGTCATCATAATTATCAAATAATCAGTTTTTTAAATTTTATATTTGCATTTTAACTTATAAAATTACCAAATAAATGAATAATCATTTATTAAACAAATAAGCTACATTTTTTAGTTTATGAAAAAATGTGATAGGATTAACTCTAAACGCAAATAATCAGTTATTAAGGTATGCAATTCAAACACTTTAAAGCAATTACTTGCATTATTGTAACGTAATAAGCTAATAATCTTGTTTGTAACGTAAAACCAAACACCTTCTAAGTCTATAAGCTTACCATTGTTTTGAATATCAGACCGGTCGGTTGAAGTAAAAAAACCGCATTGGTCAAATCCGGTAACCAACAAAAAAAGGGATTTAAAAAAAAAAAATTGGTTTAGGCTTGATTTATGTTTTTTCATGAATTTTCTATTGGGTTTATTATGAAAAAAACAACATATTTTCACGTTTTTTGCGTTTTCGTCACTCCATTTTATTTTTTCCACTTATTCTTTTCTTTTTGGTTTAGTGAAATTTGGACATTAGACCCCGGTTATAATTTGTAAACCGGGTTTTAAAAATCTGAAAACCGGGTTCTAATGTCCAAATTTCACTAAATCAAAAAGAAAAGTATAACTTGAAGACTTTTATGTAAAAAAAATAACACGGAAGGACGAAAACGCAAAAACATGAAAACATGTTGGTTTTTTTCATAACTGTTTGACAATTTATAATGCTTTAGAATTGATAAAACTGATAATATACAAGTTTATAGAAATTTTTTTGTTTCTCTGTTTAATAAAATAAGAAGACTGTCACGCAACCGGTCGAACCAGTCTGGTTTTTGAAATTGTTAGACGATCAACATGACGTCCGGTCTGATTTTCAAAACCATGCATGATGCTTACCCGTTTAATTTCCATTTGCCACGGACCGTATCTTCCAAAAGCTCCTTATCGCCACAAGTCGGTTTACCATTAACTTGGTTGTAAGAACACATAACACTTGCAACATTTCCATCCAAAACACAGCTTTTAAATGGAGGGTTATACGTATCCTCCAAATCTTGTTTCGTTACCTTCAAAAAACCAAAATGATGCATGTCATCAGTCAATGGATTCAGATATGAGTTCTTTTATGGTTTATCTTAATAATTTAGCAATATGGTTGATCCGGGATTATTATTCAAGTAAATCTAACAATCTGATCCTTTGAACAGACTGTGAGCTGATTTATGTATGAAATGTTAATTACGATAAAGAAACGAATAATTAACATACGATAGCATTGAAATGAAACCGATCAACGCTAGTCCAGTTATCGAGATCATAAGCAGTGTAATGTTTACAACAAGCTCCGACTTTGAGTCGATCTTTATTGTCGTCGTCGTCTGTATCTTGTAAACCTTTAACATACGCTACTCCGAATATACTTGTTAGAAGTGGATCTTCGCCTGGTGTTTCTTGGCCTCTTCCCCATCTCGGATCTCGGAAAATATTCACATTTGGTGACCAAAATGTTAGTCCTGCCACACCTGTATTGTACATTGCTCTTGCTTCTGTCGAAACCACCTGAGATCGATCGATCATAAGTTTTGTATTACATCAATTCAAATATATTGACCCCTTAAATGAATGAGATAATTAAGTGTAAAAGCAAACTACTTTTATAATTTCACGTTTATATATTTTTAGCCAAAGAAGAAAAAGAAGTTTTATTTATAGATGTAAATTCTAGAAGCTGTTTCCATTCTAACAAAGAAGATAAATCTTGAAGATGTAATTTCATTCAATGAATTGGAAGAAGATTACATTGCTTTATATAGAAGAAAACTAATTTCTTTGCAAAAGATTCTTCACCCACAACGATTACAGCATATAGTGACTCTGATTGGGGAGCTTGTAAGGACACAAGAAGATCTTTAACAGGTTATTGCATATACTTGGGTTCTTCCATTATTTCATGGAAAACAAAGAAGCAAAAGACAGTCTCTAAATCATCTTGTGAAGCTGAGTATAGAAGTTTAGCAGCAACAGTATGTGAACTTCTCTGGATCAGTTATATACTCAGAGATTTAAAAGTAAGGTTCAGAATTCCAGTGGCATTATGGTGTGATAATAAGTCCGCCATACATATCACTAAGAACCCAATATTTCACGAAAGAACGAAGCATCTAGACATTGACTGCCACTTAGTTCGTGATCAATTTAAAATTGGATTTGTTGTTCCTAAACATATTCCAACAAATCAGCAAATTGCTGATATTTTTACGAAAGGGTTATTCGGTCCACAGTTTCAACTTCTTCTTTCCAAGATGAATCTTCGTGATATCCACCAAGCTACATCTTGAGGGGAGAATTTTAGCCAAAGAAGAAAAAGAAGTTTTATTTATAGATGTAAATTCTAGAAGCTGTTTCCATTTTCTGTTATAATTAGTTAGTTAGTTAAGTCAGTTTCTTTCATCAGTTAGTTAGTTAGTTTTCTTCTATATAAAGCAATGTAATCTTCTTCCAATTCATTGAATGAAATTACATCTTCAAGATTTATCTTCTTTGTTAGAATATATTACAATAACCTACTTAAATTTCTCTGGTGTGGGTTCAATGGAAAACCTATATGCATCGAAGAACTTTGAAGAACCTCTATGCACCACCACAAATGCATCACAATTCCCACGTGATGCATCAAATTCCTACGTGATGCATCGACTTCCACGTGATGCATTACGATATTCCAAGCGATGCATTGTGGTTCTCCAAGGTTTTTCGATGCATAGAGGTTCTCCATTGAACCCACCCCTATATATTCCAATCTACCAATGAGTTTTTCAAGATTATAACAAATATATTATATATATACTTATATATTTTTTTTTTTGAACGACAAACTAACATACTTCTAATCTTAATCTCCCCTTGCCTCAACAGAGGACTTCAGAACTTACTTTTACCACCTAATTCCAAACTTGCATTCGGCGAGAGTCGAACCTTACACTTGCATATCACCACTGTTACCAAATGGGCTATAAACCCATTGGTATATATACTTATATGAAATGTGAATTTTAAATGACGCCGAATGTTTGTTAGTTATAATATATTAATTGTTATAATCTTGACATTAAATGTATGAATAAAAACGAGAAAATAAAGAAAAATATGGTCACAGTTTTTTAGGATATCAAACCACAGAATTTTATTAATAATCTTTAGATTTTTCATACTAAATTTGATGGGTATGAGTTGCTATTTATAGATATCGAATATGTGCCTATGAATTATTGTGTTGGTTCATTGGTGCCTTTTAATGAACAATCGCAATATTTCCTAACAGTCACAACCCTTCATACTTTGCTTATTTGTGATTATAGTCTCTAAACTTAGGATAAATACATTATACATAATCTAGATAACATACTATAACTATTAACATATTTGGGTAACATACTTATCTGTTTTTGTCATTAATTCCAATATTGGTAAAATTCAAGTAAGGTTACTTGCTATAATTGTGAAATTTACCAAATAAGTTACTATTTCTGGCACTTTATTAATTCTGAAAAAATGAATTAGATTTCAACGTATATATATATATAATACCTTTCCAAGAATGTTGAATAGAGACACATTGAATGAAGCAGCAGTAAGGATGACTTGAGGATAACTCGTGGCTCCGGGTACTACGGTCTCGTTAAACCACGTCGCAGGTCCGGTATCCGACACACCATGCAACGCCTCGGACCACCATCCGTACGATGGTATCCCGAGGCGATCAATACCGTCAGCAACACTCACGAGACTCCCCGCTTTCTCTTGCAACGACATCCTCTTTACCAAATCATCGACCCTCGTTTTGATATCGAGCGAAGTGTTACAGAACGCGTAGCTTTTCAAGTTTGGATTTTTATCGGTGTCGCAGGCGTAAATGGGAGAGTATGGATCGTTATCATCGGACAAAACAAAGACACCATTTGAGATTAGGAAGAAAATGGTAATTAGGAGTGGAGAGAAAGGTGGTTTGTTTTGAAAAGCCATTGATTGTATGATGAAAAGAAAAAGAGAGGATTGATGGATGAAGAATGTAAAGAAAGAGTGTATATGTGTGTATATATATATAATATATATGTATGCTAAATGTACAAGTATGTAATGCTTAATGTACAAGTATGTAATGCATAGATGGAGCAAAGTTATCGGGGTGAAGAAGTGTATTGGTGTGGTGTTACGTGTTAAGATGAGTGTTTGAGGTGGTGTTAACCCAATCTCATGTTTTTTCGGATCATAATTCCTGCCATCACTAATTTTTTCACTAAGAATTTTGAGAAAATTTTAATCTTATATATATTCTTTTAAAGTTTTAAATATTTTTTTAGTGTTGAAGTCGTAAAAATGTATGTTACTTTACTGAAATTACTCAAATGATTAATCTAGTTATTGTTTTATCACATTGGTACTTGTACTTAAAATTTATTGTTGAAATGATACTTTTGATTACCGGTTCTACCAGTAAAGATACTATATTTATGTTGTTAAGTATGAAAAGGATCTATATGTTTATGTGAATTTTCTAAATTATTTATATAGATCAAAATCCACGTAAGTATCATGTCATTAAAAATGTGTCACGTTGTCATTTAAATCATAAAAAACTATCATATCAGTATATTTATTGGTTACACGTACCATATCGACAATTTAGTTTGGAGTACAAGTACCATCCGGTCAAAAAAAAATTAATTAGTCATTTAGGTAAATTGAGAAAAATATGTTGCATTTTTACGACTTTAACCTTATTTTTTATGGACGATTGCATATAGGAAACAAGTTTGATTTTGCTCGTGGCTCAGTGGCATACATAACGAAATAAAAAAGATATAAATCGATTGACATAAACCCTTGTGCTGAATATACTACAAGAAATAACACCAAAACTAGTAAAACTAGCAATAGTAGCGACATCAAACTATACAAGTTTGATGTCGCTGCTAATTAATAATTCTGAATATAAAGATGGGTTATTTCCCCTTCGGTTTCTTTCCTCTCTCCTCAATTGTGTTACTTTGCTCTCTTGTTCCTCTTTGCTCTCTTCTCGGTTTTGAGAATTTGTTAATTTGGTATTTTGGTTTATTCTAGTTTGTTGTTTTAATATATAAGTTTACTAATGTATATATCTATTTTGTAGTCGGATAATGTTGATATTATTCTTATCAACCTGAGATTTAGAGTAGCAATTTCAGAAATACTTGAGTGTATCGATACCCTACTTTCAACGAAAACAATCAACTTGATTGAGGGTATCAAGTCAAATAGGGTCAAGGTAGACTCAAGTTAGATTGAGTCTAAATTTTCACGAACGAACTCGATAAAGGTATTGATACACTCAAGCTTAACTCGACAGTTTATTTAAAAAATGACTTAATATGTAAATTGATTGGTGACTCAATGATTCGACTCGACAAACTAGTCGACCTGGTTATTTAAATGTAAATGATATAGTTGGAAGCAAATGGAAGCTCAGTTAGGCTCACAAGCCTCATGACTCGAGTAGTTTAATACGGAAGCTTAACTTGACAAACTCAACTCGGGTTGGTTTGAAGTTCTATCCAATACGAAACTTTGTTTTGGTAGCTAAACAATGTTTAAGATGACATTTTATAAACAAAGTCACATTCTCATTAAAACACCAGGCCTTTCGATGATATAATTATAAGTTTCTTAATTTTAAATTAAAGAAATATGATTTTATTTCATTCTTCCCATGAAATCTAACCCTAGCTTCCATACAATAATTAAATTATCCCATAAAATTAACGTTTCACACAAAAACAAACCACAGTTTTCTACTTTATATATGTATATAGTTTTTACAAGTAATTAACACATAATCTAAATGTAACAAACTAAAGTTAACACCTCCTTGTCTAAATCTCCGACATCAACGACACACATAATATTACATCAAATCGTATTAATTGGATACCAACTCAATTACTCGTCGATCTTTGAAGTTAGGCAACAATGGATGATTGATTGTACGTCGCACCCAGGGACTGTGTCAAAACTTAATCACGATCCAAAGTACGAGTCACCCGCTACCAAAGAGGTTTTGGGCAGAAACCTGGCCTATTAAAAGTCACTCTTGTGTCAAATGTTGCAGTCAGGTACACTTATTAATTCATACAAGTTGCAACGCCTCATATTAATCGTGTGTCGCAGTCACTTACACATGTGAAAGGAGTTAACGGTGGGGAAGGAACGGCGTTAGATGGAGGTACCAAAACTGTGATGAAACTATGAAAGTAGGGACCAAATTTGTAATAAATGAACTATAGGGACGAGTTCCGTAAAATCACATAAACCACAGGACCATTTCTGCAATTTACTCTATAAACTATCGTCATTGGTAATCATGTATAGGAAGTTTGTTGTCATTATGGGCAAAGATGTTAAGTAGGTTTAAATGACGATTAAAACATATAAACTTAACCCTGGCGTCAATTAATTAAAATCATATCAGTTACGTGAAACAATATAAGTTCAACAACAAATTTAGCATAGTATATTTCTATATTATGCATTTTCGGATCGATATATCACAAAATTCACTATAGACTTGCTTGTAATATCATTGATCTCGTAAAACATAAGATCTCATAATGCTCAAAGCATCTATAGCAGTGTAGTTGGTTGCAATTTCGGCTCATTCAAACACACGGGTTGATAACCAAAAGTCATAAATTTTACATAGTTTTGATATTTTATTCGGATAACAATTTGTTTAGTACACCATTTTATAGATTTTCATTTTTAGAGAAAAGTTATGTTCTAGCTTAATATTTTACTATGGATCAATTTAGCTTGTCAGTCCTTGTAACATCCCAATTTTTAATTATATGTAATTTACAAGTATCTGGACTTAATGATGGTATTAATGAATTATTACTACAATTTAAGTTATTTTGATCATTATATCAGTTAAAATATGAAAATACGAAGTTGAGGGGTATATTGTGCAAATAAGTCAAAAAGGAGAATAAAAGAAAAGAAGCCTTTCATTTTCAAGAATCTCTTCTCTCACTACTCTCTCTCTCTCTACCGTATTCTCTCTCTACTCTCTCTTCCTCTCGGCTCCATCCAAGAAAAACACAAGAATTCAACAAATTTCAAGTGCAAAATTTGGAAACAAGTAGCAATTAAGGAACTATAGCAACTGCGAGTATCAAATCAAGGTAACAAATGCTCAAATTTACGGATTTTTGATATGTTTGGTTCGGTTTTGAAGTGAACCGATTTCTAAGATTAATGTAGCAATTGTTAATGCATGTTGGATTTTATTGATGATATGTTGAAATCGAGCATGTATGTTGTTGTATACAAAAATTCAGAATCAGATTCAATGTCTAAGTATGATTTTGGAATTAAGTGTGTGTTTTAGTGTGTGTGTTCATCGAAACACATAGAAAAAGTCGCATAAATGGGTTGTTTTGGTACACAAATGTTATGATATAAGTTAAATGATAGCATATAAGCTCACATTTACTGTATTAGACTCAAAAACATGCAAAAATGGTCAAAAATATAATTCTGGAAAATATTAGAAAATTTTCTAAGTATGAACTCGGATGATGATCCATCCGAATTCGAATCCCCCATTTCGGACCTCTCCCCACTTCGGACCCACAATGTTTCGGATACTAGCATGCTTCGGACACATGACCATTTCGGACTCTACCAAATCCGGATCACCCATTTCGGATCATACTAAATTCGGACCAAGGACCAATTTCGGACCAACCACAATTCGGACCATCCGAATTCGGATGTGGTCCGAATTCAGAACCCAATTACATTTAATATTACAGAATACAATTTTTAAGCAATTACTGACATTACATCACTATTACACTTACATTACAGATCATTGTGGTGTTATCAAAACACACATTGATTCAGGATCAAGTCACACAATACCAATCACTGTGAGTTGCAGATTATCATTCGAACATTTATTGTTTTTACATTCATGTTTATACATTCAATGACATGTTCACATTGTTCATATACTTCATTTGGCACTCATGAAATGATTTATTGTTATGATGCACACTCGTACTTGACATGTAACACACATGTAGCTTGCGTTCATTTGAAAGTGCATCTATTTACATCATGCTTGCACTGCATGATCATTACTTCACACTCTGATGCGACCTGGACTGGGGCTGACAGCAGGCCACTGTCGGGGACTGATCATCCCACTCGTATCCCATCAGGTTCGGCACATCCCCGATCAGCATTTGAACTGCCAACCCCATGCTAGCAATGCATGGTTTACACACACATTGAGGCTTTCACTGCCTGTACACACATACATGGGGCTTACACTGCCCATGGTTAAGCATTGTTTGTAAAGAAATATTTGTTGTATGTATAATCTGTTATCTCACTAAGCATTTAGCTTACTGTTGACTCACCATGTTTTCAGGCAAAGGCAAAAGTGTAGCTGGACCTTCCACTTAAGCATATCAAATCAATATCCCGGAGACTATAGAAGCTATTGGTACTTGAATGTAATAGCTTTGGGCTGGGATTTCTACTTCTAAAACAATTATGTTGATGTAATAGTTAGACTCTTATCACTGTAGACATGTATTCTATTGCTTTAGTGTGAATGTGCTTAATTCTAATTTAAGTATTCAAATTCAATTATTATGATACTCATTGGGTTGTTAGTCGATCTTGGAGATTACAATTATATCATTAATTTAACAAGGACGTCACAGTCCTAAATTTTAGCTTATATATCCTGATTTAAAAGTGTAGATGTTTGTTTTCTAGTATTGGTGATTCGATACATTGTAAAGAGAGATTAAATTTGATTGAAGTTCTCCGGTGTATTCATGATAATCTGCTATTTATAAACGGTTACAACTCCTTAATCAATCAGTGTTATGGATAATAACAACATTATGTTACTAATCACATATCTAATGAAGAAGAAAATATGCCATAGATCCCTAATACACATAGCCACAATAAAACATGAACACATATTCTACTATATCACTCTTATTTCAGCGTTGTGATGATCTAAATCATTCAATTTTTTTAATACACATGATTTTTATAAAAAATAAATTAATATTTTTGTCATTATTATTTTAATTTATATTTCAATCCATCTATAAATACTAACAATGTGTAAACTAATGACATGTATCATCATTTGTCACGTGTCAGCGCCATAATTAATCATATTTCATTATTAAAATCTAATTTAAAAACAAATCAAATCTATCATAGTCTAATCTAACTAATATTATAAATAATTAACTAAAACCTAATAAAATTTAATTTCTTATAATATTATTATTATTATATATATATATATTAATAAATATTTTTTTTTTTATTTTAATAACGAAATGTGATAAATTATAGTCTAATCAGCTATCACATATAATGATATAATCAAACAAATAAAGGGTTTATATTTGAAAAAAATTTAATACATGTTTTATAATATATTAATTAGATTTTATATATGTTTAGTTTTAACATGATGAAATTTAAGACTCATATACTACATATTCTAGCAAAAAAATATTATAAATAAAATCTTACTTTTGATGACAATTATATATATATATATATATATATATATATATATATATATATATATATATATATATATATATATATATATATATATATATATATATATATATATATATAGGGGTGGGTTCAATGGAGAACATATATGCATCGAAGAACCACAATGCATCGCTAGAAAATCGTAATGCATCACGTGGAAGTCGATGCATCACGCGGAATTTTTGATGCATCACATAGAAGTAATCACAACTACAAAAAGAATAATGGACCCCGGTCAAAAATGATAATAAACCCCGGTTGTAGCACCGGGGTTGATAAGGGGGGAGGTATATTCCCAATGTAAAGGACCCCGGACGTCCAACCGGGGTATATATGTATATAGACCCCTGTTTTATTCAAAATAACCGGGGTTCCAAGGCTTATATGGAACTAAAAAATACAAATAGACCCTGGTTGTTTTGTAAGGAACCCGGTTTCAAATGTTTTTTTATTTTTATTTTTTTAACAATTTCCGGCATATATATATATATACATATATATATTTATATTATATATATATATTGTACTGCAGAACTCACACACCCATCTATTGTCCACAATGAGACTCGAACCACCAACATTGGGGTCACCTCTAACACCTTGATACCACTAGGCCAAAGACCTTTTTTTAATGAATTGATTAAGACAATAAGGTATAAATGTTTTAGTTAAAGTAAAGGACCCCGGTCATTTTGTTAAACAACCAGGTAAATGTTGGATTATGTACCCCGGTTTTTTTTAAAACAACCGGGGTGTATAAGAAAAAGTAAAGGACCCCGGAAATTTTGTTAAACAACCGGGTAAATGGTGGATTATGCACCCCGGTTTTTTTAAAAAAAAACCAGGGTGTATAAGAAAAAGTAAAGGACCCCGGTCATTTTGTTAAACAACCGGGTAAATGTTGGATTATGTACCCCGGTTTTTATAAAAACAACCGGGGTGTATAAGAAAAATTAAAGAACCCCGGTCATTTTGTTAAAAAACCAGGTAAATGTTGGATTATGTACCCCGGTTTTTATAAAAACAACCAGGGGTGTATAAGAAAAAGTAAAGGACCCCGGTTACCTCGTTAAACAACCGGGGTGTATTAGCTAACACTCTAACGAACTTCAAAAGAACCCTGTTTTTTTAGATTTTTTTCTATCAACCGGGGTGAATATAGGGGGTCCATTATGCTTTTTGTAGTAGTGAATGATGTATCACGGGGGATTATGATGCATTTGTGGTGGCACATTGTGGTTCTTCAAAGTTTTTCGATGCATTGAGGTTCTCCATTGAACTCACTTCTATGTGTATGTGTGTGTGTGTGTGTTTGTATATATATATTTTTGGTTTTATTATTGAGATTACATATATACTTATCTAAATTTACAGTTTTGTTCATATTGGGATTCAAACTCCCAACCTTAGAGATCTCCTTAACGTACTGTTGGACTAGAATCTTTTTGATTGGAGCTTTTATATTTTAAGATTATCTAACAAAAGGTTATATTATATGCTGACATAATTATTTTTAATATTATAAAAAATTGTTCATCATTTAACAGTTAAAAAGGTTGGTTTGTAACTTACGTAGAGAGAGAGAGAGAGAGAGAGAGAGAGAGAGAGAGAGAGAGAGAGAGAGGTCACAAACACAACGTATGTCAAACTGTCCATATGGATCTACCAGCTAGCTACGCGTCTACATTTAATATGGTAAATATATTTAACGAGTTATTCAATACCGCGCGTCGCCGTAGGAAATAAAATATTAATTACAAAAATAAATATAACAACAAAAGAATAGAAATATTTTTCAAACAATTCAGATAACGAAACACAACTTAACCAGGATCGAAGAGTGAAATTAGAAAGCTGATATAGATTCAAGAAGCAAGACAAATGATACTGTTAGTTGGTTCTTATCATTGATATTCTAGATTTTGCAATGCTAAAATTACAAACAATGCGTTAAATCGTATCAGAACCATAATTAATTAATTATTCATAACCATAATTTGAAATTTTGACATCGATTAGTTTTAATCGTTAATTTAATTTGTTAGTTTTACGTTCAAATCAAATAAATTTATAACGGTAATGTTTCTAATATATCGATTAGAGTTTATCAACATTATAATAGTAATATTCAATGTTATACACGATTATATCTAATAAAGAATCTAAATATTAAATAGTTACATTTTAATTATTAAACAATTTTATTAAAATTTTGTATTGTGAATTTGAATAATAATTTCTTTTCGTATAATTAAACATAACATAATAGTTTCAAAAGACAACTCCAAACATAAATATAATTAAAATCATAATTTTAAGTGTGTAATAAAATGTTGTAATAATAAATGTTAAAAAAAAAACTAAACAAAAATTTATTAAAATAAAGAAAAAATAAAGGATAATACTAAAATAATGGTGTGCTATGAAATTTTTTTTTAAAAAAAAAACCCCAATGGCTAAATGTCATTGGTCTATTCAATATGATAAGTGTGCGTACACACACATACTAAACTCATATGTTCTTATTAAAAGTTTCCAATCATTAATTATAACTATATATTTTATTTATTTTATTTCATATTGTATGTTTGATATTAATGAGTTAAAATAAATAAAATATTAATGTAACTTAACTACAATAAGTGCAAAATTATGATATAAAGTTTTATGATTATTAAAATGATTTTTCTTATGTTACAATGTAACGTCATTATCGTAATGTGAGACCCTCTGATTTCTCAAAGGTCTCAAGTCTAGGCCCAGTAGCAATGCAATATCAATCAGGAAACTAAGATAAAATTAACAGTTGCGGAATTAAAAAGTTAATTATATTCAGAGGCAATTTTAAGTAGCAAGGTACAAACATCTAGACTATTACATCAAATCAAATCACATAATATAAACTAGACCCGAATCCCAAAGTTCTATTATCATCCAAATACCAAGATGTTGAAACAGGTTCTAATGCACTTCAAGCTCTTTCAAAGTCCTGACCTATGAACTAGGTCCAGCCAATCCTTTGCCTTTACCTGAAAAATAATGCAACAACGGGTAAGCTTAATTGCTTAGTGAGAATGCAGAATTTCACATTTAACATGCAATTATGAACGCGGAAGCACATGCACTGCACTCGGCTCATGCACGGCTCAGCTCTATATGCACTGCACTAGGCTCATGCACAGCTCAATCTCGAAGGGACATTGGCCAATTAATGCTCTTTTGATGCGCGACTTTTGCTCAGCTCCCAGTTATAAAACTGTTGTTGCTCTTGAGACTTTTAGACAAATTCATAAGGAATGCTCAGATGATGATAAATCCATACACACGCATCATTAGTGGGGATCAGCCACGTACTGGGCTAGCTACCAGTAAAAGCTCTATATGGATATCATCGGAATGCTCAGCTCTTGCTACCCTCTGTGCTTTCATCACATAAATCAGCACATCATAAGCCTAACATTAACCCAACACTGAGCAATAGTGATGGTGTTAAGCTTAACAATCAAATGACTCGTCAAAGAATCGAATCTAGAAGAAGAAATACTCAGCTCAACAAATCATAGTAAATATACTATGACAATATTTCAATAAGCTCAAGATCAGATTATCAATAAATCAGAATCATGCAACAAAAGTCTCAATTCACATAATATGCAGTTAAAATGAAATCTACAACTCACAGTTACTGGCTATTTGTGCTCTTTTAGTTTCTGGCTCTGGTTCTGTTGCTCACAATCTGTAGTGGATAGAACCACTATCTGATTTATATCAGACTTTCAGATGCTCACCATTTTGCTCGTTGCTCAATCTGTTATTAATATCATTTCTGATATTTATTAGCTCTTATATCATCTGAATAATATATATATTCAGTGTTCATCATTTATGCTCAAGATTCATTCGTTGGTCTTTGATCTCACAATCTTATATTTTGATCATATTATCATCAATCTCTTAAATCTTATCAGAATCTTTCTATTCTTTGTCAGTAATAATCTCAAAGTCTTATAAAGTTACATTTCTGAAATCTGATCATTCATATTTATATTAGGAAATCTGTTGTATATATATTGAATTATAAAAATCACATCCGGATTAGGACCATCCGAATTCGGATCATCCGGATTCGGTTCTAGGTCATCCGAAATAGGCCATCCGAAGTTGGGTCATCCGAGTTCGGACCACCTCATCCGAAATGGTACTTGATCCGAAGTGATACAAGATCCGAATTAGAAAAATCTGAATTATGTTTGAGTTGAGATCCGAACTGAGCATTTCATCCGAAATGGGTGCTCCATCCGAATTCGGGAATCATCCGAATTCGGATCCCGTACTCATAATTTCCCAGAATTTGTTCTTCGTGTTCTATCTTATATACATACGGATTTTCATAAAAATTCCCAAGAGTCCATTTTATCGACATGCAACTTATAATGATGTTATATTATCTTTATTTGGTTGATTTTATACTATTTTCCTTATCATTAACACCTTATTTTGATCAAGATTGTCCAAAATATGCACCTTTTGCCAAGAACACTATTTTATCAAAAATTACATTTTCTTGCTTATTTTGGACAATCTGACTCATGATTTTTGTTTCTATAACTTCAAATTACTTAATTACATGTTTTCAATTCATTTATTCTAACATGCAACACAATTTCATGTTATAATTCTTTTGATTTTCGGTTTTTCTTTAAAACCGAACTAAACTCATAAAATACCGAAATTTAGATGAGTTTTACCTTGAAATCTTGTAGATAATTGTTGTTTGATGTTTGTTGTAACCTTCTTTGGTCTTGAATCTTCAATTAATACAAGAATTAAAGAAATTTCTTGATAATTCCTTGAGAAACCGATTTGTAGAGAGAAAAAGAAGAGAGAGAGAGAGTGGTTTTTGTGATAATGATCTTAAGTGATCATTAATTTGGCTTTTATATATTAAATTGGTCATATTTAAATTTAACCCACTAAATTTTTGTATTTTACATCTTTCTTAATTTTTTTTTATCCTCCAAATAAATTTAAAACAATTATATAATTTAATTAAATAAATTCATTACTTAATTAAATTATAAATCAAATAATGTAATAAAATTACATTATTAGCTTAAGATCAGATATTATGTATTTGGTCAAAAGTTAGGTTGTTACACGTAATCTACTTTGTAATCGTCATAAATGTATCATTTGTGTTAATTACTTAATTTTGTTTGTTGTTGGAAGTGGTAAGATAAAATAGAAACGACATGTTACGGATAAAATATTGAGTTTATTCAACTACGAGAATAAAAGATCACAGATTTGTAGATTACGAAGTTATGAGATCAAATAATCGTCCAAAAAGTCTTGAAAAAGTTCAACGCAATACAACTAAAACTTATATAGATAAATGTTTATATAAATGAATAATGTGTGGGTTTTACACCGAACAAAATAACAAAACATAATTCAAATAAAAAACAAAATAATTTTTTTAAAAAGTTATCAATAATAGCAACAACTTTTAATTATTATCAATTTTAGCAATTGTGGTCTGGTAAACAGGTTATCAGGTCAACAATTGTTATTATTGATAACTAAAAGAAATTTTATTGTTATTATTGATATCTTTTATAACATGTTACTATTATTGTTAAAAACATATAATGTTGTTTGTATTTTTGGTGATTAACACTAAAATAAAATTAAAGTAAATCATTCATAAAAAAAATTCTCTAACTAGAGTTTCTGTTTTTAAACTCATGAATATTGTTTCTTATCTTTTAATCTCTCTGGTCTCTGGTCTCTTTCATTCAACTGTGTTTTTCTACTTGTAGCTTCTTATCAAAATTTCTTATTCTCAACTACCGAAATTTAAACTCAATTATTTAAGTATCTTGTCTAGTACATGGGTAATAAACTGGTTAATACTATGAAACTAATTATATATTAAGAAGTAAAAAGGGTAAAAATCAATTTGGAAAGGAGAAGTGGAATTGGAAGGTAGGAAAATTAGAGCCACGTGGCGTTTTTAGGTTTAAATCGGAAAATTTAATATACATAAATAAATAAGAACCATGTGGTGATTGTTGAATTGGTGACTTCTTCTAATGTCTTGTCTAACGGCTAATGCATGTGAGGATAGTGAAATTATCAAATTAATTCCCTTTTCTTTTCAACGGAAAATGATTTAAGAGTTGATTAAATTAATAATTATATAATAAAACTTAGAATAATTAATTTTTTATTTAACTTATAAAATTAATTCACATAAATCACTTACACCTTACATACAAAAAAATATCAAAGTATTTTGTAGTTTTTTTTTTGTCATAAAGCACATTTACTTTATTTATTATTTTTTTTTTTTGCCTTTCAAAAAAAATACATTTACTTTTTTAAACATTTATAATATTAAACTTCCTTTATCCATATTAACAATGTATGATCTGATAAACTGATTGTGTGTCATCAATTGTTTTTCTAATATATAATTTTCAATATATGATTCACCTCTGAAAAACTAAATTTTACATCACATATATAACTAAGGGGTTTTTTTACGTAAACAATTCAGAAATTGTCTTCTTGTTTCGATTAAGTCATTCAATTATTTTTGGCATATTAATCCATCAACCAACTAAAATTCATTAAAATTGTGCTTTTTTTGAAAAAAAATCTTCACCTAGATATCGTAACCGATAAAAACCCGTATGTCATTTACTCATTTATATTATAATTATATAAAATAATCGATTAAAAGTAGTATGTGACATCTATGTTAAATTTAGATACACCATTATCATCTTTTAACTAACGTAGATTTCATGTTTGACTTTTAACTAGTTACTTTGTTTAACATAGATTATACATTAAACTTGTACCCGGTTACAGTTAGTTAAATATACAAAAATTCATAAGATAAAAACATCATTTTAATGATATTTAGTTGGTTATAAAACTTAGAATGCAAAAAATATTTAGAGATTTAATTGGAAAAAAAACAACTTTGAAGTTTTTAATAAAAATTCCTATTAACAAACACATAATTATATGATATATTTTATACTTAAAGTGAGATGTTTAGAAAAATATTGGTTTTAATATTGTTGTTTTGACGGAAGTCATGTTAAGTCGTTAACATCCAAGAATCGTGTGAGTAGGAGCAAAATATAAAAAATTGGAATTTGGGTTGACGCCGTACGTACATGCGTTGACCCCCCGTTACTCTCTCTATCTCAGCATCTTCTTTTTGCATATGAAAGTGAAATACGTTTGTTTTTTTAGAGTAAATTACAAAAATGGTCCTTGTGGTTTGTCTAAAATTATGAAAACGGTTCCTCAACTTTCAAAGCTGCATAAATGATCCCTAATTTAACGGTTTACTTTCAATTTGGTCCCTTATCCGTTAAGCAACCGTTAAACTTTTTAAAATGACATTTTTACCCTTTTGAGTTTGGTCCTTGATGTTTGCAATTAATTACGCATATGGTCCTTGATGGTAATTTATTAACTTTTATTTTATTATTATATTTTCTTTATTATTTCATTACATTTTTAATAACATTATTAACTTTTTAACTTATTATAGTAATAATTTTATATTATTAGTATTGAGTATATAAATCGTTTGATTTTAGTATATATTAATCAATTTTTATTAAATTTAAGTATACAAATCTTTATATTTATATGTGTAACTTATATATTACGAATAATTTTTAATTGTAAAGATTGATTTGTTATTCTAATAATAAATTTTATTTATATTGTTGTGGTTGTTGTTTGAAATTTGATTTCATCACAAATTAATGTTAAATGTAAAATATCAATGTGTTTCCTATTTAAATTTTGTAAGATTTGTACTTGGATATTGATTTTAATGATTTTGGGTATTTTCGTAAGATCAAACTGGATTTTTTGGTTATTGAAACAAAAGAACCGTTATAGCAATTTTTATTAGGTGATCGATTAATTAATATTTGTGTCGAGTTATTAATCTAATGTTATATTAATTAAATACATAAATATAATATTTTATGTCCAATTATTCTATTTCATAAACATTAATTATAAAATATATAACGTAAAATTAAGCGGGTAAAAATCCCTGAATACCCGACGGGAATCCCCATTACCCTTCGGGGACGGGGATGGGGATGCAAAGTAATTACCCGTCGGAGATGGGGACGGGTTTGCAAAGTAATTACCCGTCACTCATCTTATTATTCTTAAAACTAAAACTTTATCATTTAAACAAGTTTTCACTTTTATAAAAATACTTGCCTTTTTTCTAAAAACTATAACTTGAAAACTGAAATTGAAAAATGACTAATTTTCGTTTACTAAACGCAACCCTAGGATTTAAGCCCAAAGAGCGAGCATGTAAAAAACCAAAATTAAACTGATAACCCAAATCTGAAAATCTGAAAACCAAACATGAAAAAACTGAACGGTTCTTTTGTTTCAAAAACCAAAAAATCCAATTTGATCTTAATTAATACAGAACGACGTGTCATTACGTACTTCATAGAAAACCCATAAATCTTAACATCAAGGGTCCAAAACATAACAAGATCAAAACCAATACACAAATCATTTGGAAAATAATCAAATACTAACAAATAGAGTAAAAAACTCATAATTTTTACGAAAATACCCATAATCAATAAAATCGACATCCAAGTACAAATCTTACAAAATTGAAATAGGAAACACATTTATATTTTACATTTAACATTAATTTGTGATGAAATCGAATTTCAAACAACTACCACAACAATATAAATAATTATTATTATTAGAATAACAAATCATTCTTTACAATTAAAAATTATTCGTAATATATAAAATACACATGTGAGTATAAAGATTTGTATACTTACATTTAATAAATATTGATTAATATATACTAAAAATCAAACGATTTAGGTACTTAATATTAATAAAAATTTATTACTATAATAAGTTAAAAAGTTAATAATGTTATTAAAAATGTAATGAAATAATAAAGAAAAAATAATAATAAGATAAAAGTTGATAAATTACCATCAAGGACCATATGCGTAATTAATTGCAAACATTATGGACCAAACTCAAAAGGGTAAAAATGTCATTTTAAAAAGTTTAACGGTTGCTTTACGGACGAGGGACCAAAATTGAAAGTAAACCGTTAAGTTAGGGACCATTCATGCAACTTTTAAAGTTGAGGGACCGTTTCCATAATTTTAGACAAACCACAGGGACCATTTTTGTAATTTACTCTTTTTTTATTTCTAACTTGATAATAAAAAAAATATGTTTTTTTTCTCTCAGTAATAGTTATAAATTATGACTTTTAATTGATATTAAGTCATTTATATCATTTAATAATCAAAACTATAATTATTTTTACCAAGCATATTTACAAAAACTAAAAGCTTTAACTTTTTATAAAAAACTACAACATTTAAAAGTTCTAGCTAGTTGTACCAAAAATATCCTAAGGGGGCTTTTGGTTCGTAGATATTTTTCTCTAGGATTTGCATTATACAAATTGTCAGGATTTTGCCAAATAATCTGTATTATCTTTTAAGAAAAATTTGCTAATATAATTGGGATTTAAAATCCTAGGGGGATGTTGAGTTTTTAAATAACAAGAAAGAAATATATTTAAGAAATCCTGAGATTTTAAACCTCACTAAAATCTGCAAACCAATCAACCAAACACAACATTTTAAATTCAGATTTCAGTGTTCAACAGAAGAAAAGAGAAAGAGTCATTTCCTCTTAAAACAAAATAAATAACATACATTAAAAAAAAAAGTAAAACTATTATCAAATGGTACTTGGTAGCCTAGTCAGGTTGCTTAGCAAAGGCAATAGGAAAGTGTTTCAAGGAGCAGATATGGTCATAATATGAATTTTGTGGGAATAAAGAACTTTCGCTTCCCATGGTGACAATCCAAAGTTTTACCGAAATATCTTTTTTATCTGAAGAGAAGTTGGAGTTGGAAGATGTGAATGGCTCTTAGATAATGTGTTAATATATCGTATCGTTGCATAATATTGTAGTTGTATCTGAATTGATTTTATCGTCTCTTGAGGGTTGCTCTCACTCAAAGCTCCCTCTTGATTTGGTATATTTATATTGGGGTTTAGAAATATATAATCTTAAAAAAAACAATTAAATAATAATATCTATCTCTATCTATTCTATTATATGAGTAACTAGATGCCACATGACATCTAGATAGAGCGCCAATTGGCTTAACATGGGATTGCCACGTATATCTAACAATTTCCTATTAATTTGCTTCTAAAATTTGTTTTTTTTCAATCTATCTATAATAAATAATTTAAATAATATCTAATCAAATCTAAATCTTATCTAATATAAAACTCAAATTTGAATTTGAATGATAACTTTTCTTTTTTATATATTAATATTAATATTTATTGTATTATATAAATAGGTATTATAAATTTGATAAAATATATTTAAAAATTATTCTAAAAGATTAATAAAATTAAATTTTTTAATGTATACCCATGTTATACATGAGTTTATAAACTAGTTGTATAATAAATCACTATCACACGCATTTTACTTCATTAATTTCCTTTTTTTAGTTCGGAAGATATTTTAAGAGCAAAGAAAATTGAAAGCCTACGTTGACTTATTTATCAATCGAAATGAAAATGAATGGATTAAATGACCTCTCTCTCTCTCTCTCTCTCTGGTTGTCTTTTTGGTTGAAAAATACAATCTTTGACTAACTTCCCCCCTACCCACCACCCTTGCATTCAACTTTTAGACCAAAACCTACACCAAAATTATTTAAAAATTTATCTAAAAACTTCATTGAATTGGGGCTTTTGGTTTTAGCTTTAGCATATTGATTTTCTTTGATTGGGTACGTTATAGATTTAAGTTCTGTTTGCTTGAAAGCTAGCGATTTGGTGTTTTGGGTTTTAGGTATTATGAAATTCCTCATCTGGGTTTGTAATTCATGAGGAATTTAGTTTTTTAGGGTTACATAATCTCTTTGGGAAATGGATCGAATCCTCTCTTTGATCTCAGTCTCTGTTCATCTTTGGTTTATTTTAGGGTTCTATAGTTTATCAAGGGTTTATGGGAATGCTGAAGGTATGTTCTTTGTTCATGATTGTGAATTTGATATTTTTTTTTTAAACTTTAAATGTATTGTTGCTTGATCAATTTTAGTAATTTACATCAATTAAAGTTCATGAATCTATTTCCCAATCTTTATTAGCTTTGTTTTTTTAATTATGGATGGTGACTGTGAAGAACATAAATAGAAAATTCAATTAATGTAAGATGGTTTCAAGCAGTGGAGCCAAAAATTTAAATAATTTATTGTAGTTTTTCTTTATGATGAAAAATGTTTACTTTATATTAAATTTTATAAACATTTTCAAGTAACTATAGAAATTGGTTTACAATTCTTTTGGGGAGGGGGTAGACACTTTATAATGGGTTAATTGCTAGAAAAGGTAACGTAGTTTCATCAAAATTCCATTCTTTGGTATGAAAGTATTTTCTCTTTGGTCCAAATGAAAAGGTAAACTCTCAAAGTGATGTAGCTAAGCAAGAGAAGGTAGCATAGGTTCACCTTATTACCATGTATAAATGATTTTTTGGAAGTTTATAGAGAAAATTCTATAATACCATAAGTAGAATTTTGGTGAAACTCTGTTTCAAATTTTTTTTAAAACAATTTGCCCTGTATTTTATGATTTTATATTAAAAGTCTAAAATATAGTCTTTCTATATTTTCGTCACTCGAGTGTTGCAAATATTCATTAACTTGGATGTTTTTAAGACGAGCCCATAACCAAATTTCATGTGTGTAAGACAGGTGATGCATTGACTGCCCAAAAGACAGCGTTAGAAGATCCTTTTAATGTTTTGCAAAGTTGGGATGCGACCCTTGTCAATCCATGTACTTGGTTTCATGTTACTTGCGATAATGGGAATAATGTCATTCGAGTGTAAGCTTATTTAACCTGTTTTTGACGAAATTTGGAATAATATTGCCTTTTGTATTGGGGTTCATTACTTCATTGCACCAAAATGTAATGTATTTTTAGCCAATTTTTATATTGGAACTTGGAACTCTATTTTCAAAGTTAAAGTTTAGGGGGCGTTTGGTTCGCAGATTTTTTCCTCTGAGATTTGCATTTTGTCAAAGGATTTGCATTATGCAGTATTTGCATTTTGTCAGGATTTTGTCAAAGAGTCTGTATTATCTTATACAAAAAATTTGCTAATCTGAAAAATGCAAGGTAACTGAGATTTAAAATCCTAGGGGGAGGCTGGGTTTTTAAATAACATAGAAGCAAGGGATTTATGAAATCCTGAGATTTTAAATCCTTACTGAAATCTGTAAACCATACACAGGATTTTAAATGCAAATCCCAGTGAATCCCAGGAAATCCGCGAACCAAACGCCCCCTAAGGGTTTATGATGTAATTTATAGGTTTGTCACAAAAGTTTGAAACTATTTTAGGTGACCATGTTCCTTATTTGATAATAGCCGTATCATATATGCCCTTATACGATCACGTTACATTTTGGTGCAATTAACCCTTGCAGCGGATAGTCTTATGAAGAAATTTGTGTTTTCGGGTTTGTTGAATACAGTGATCTTGGAAATGCCAACTTATCTGGTCAACTGGTTTCGCAGCTTGGTGCACTCACGAATTTGCAGTACTTGTAAGTCTTGACTTTCTGCATAGCAGTACGAGTTTTGTGACTGAGTGTGCTGCTGTTGCACTATATTATCACACTAGAATTTAGATTGTGATATATATTTTTTCCTATTTCTATGTTAGTAATCAACGGACTAATGGAGTGAATGATTGAAAATCTCTCGATATAGTCATTATACAGATATAAAGGGTTTATATATATTGAAAAAAACCAACATATTTTCACATTGGTCGGTTTAGTCCCTCTGTTAAATTTTTTCCACTTTAACTCCTATACTCTTTTTGTCTTATTCACTTTGGTCCCTCTGACTAGAAAAAATAAGTGTCGTAGGGAACAAACCGATAAAAATTGAAAATACGAAAATATAATGCTTTTCAGTGCATATACGTCATTAGAAAAAAACCATCATACTTTTACATTTTTGTCAATTTGGTCCTTTCGTTCTAGATAGAGGACCAAAATGTTTACGACAGAAAAATATAGGGACTAAAATGAGAAAAAAACTGACGGAGGGACCAAGTCAATAAAAATATATAAGTACGTAGATTTTTTCAATATAAACCCAATATAAATGGTATACATTCAAATTCCTACTACATAGTTATTCCTTACACATTTATTTTACAACATGCACATCGAGTGATTGTTGCTGAAAATTATGCAACGAAAACTTACCATTCCTTTTAGGTTGTTGGGTGTCTGGATGTGCATAATGGGAGTGATTATGGGGAAATTTGATTTGCGTGTTGCAAAAGTGCGTTTTTTCAAAAGTGCTTCAAAGAAGCAGCTCCAAATTCAAGCTTTAGGTGTTGTTTGTCTTTTAAGAGATTAAAATGTCTGAAGTCATTTTCGTGTCTGCAGTTAGAACAAAATATCTTTCCACATGAAGATATAAGTGCTCTAAAAGAGCTTATTGCAAAAAAACAAACAAGTTCTTAGTGTGTTTGAAGTAGAAGAAAAACAAAACTTGCAGCAGAAAAGTGGCTTTGGTTGCCAACAGCCTTTTGCTTTGTTGCATTCTCAAAGCATGAAAAGCTGATAATCACCCACAAAACGCAAATTCAATATGTGATATTGAAGAAACCAGATTCAAATGGTCAACTCGAAGACCGTGGTGTCATGGTGCAATAGGAGATAGTGTTTGGATGCGCTTCTACTATTTGAAGTTGTACACTTTTGATAGGTGTCGAGTGTTTAACAACTTCTGATTTCTAAAGATATTTAAAATAAGGGTATACAATTAAGTTTACTCTGCATTCGATAATCAATTATGTTACATCATAATTGGATAACCATAAGCTTAATTAAGTTACCTAAATATTAGAAATCGATTATTGCAACTCAGATAATCACTACAGGCCCATTTTGTAAGAGGGGTGTTCTGTAAGAGAGAGGTCACGGGTTCGACTCCTGTCGGAGGCAAGTTGAAATTTAGGTGGAGAAAGTAAGTCTTGGAGTAAAGGTGTAGTTTAGGAGTAGGAGTAGGATAGTTTGCCGTTCAAAAAAAAAAGATAATCACTACAGAGTACACATTAACACATCCCTCCCCCAAAAAAAAGTAATTTTATGAGAAATTTGCATAAAATGAAAATATGGAATGTACTTCATGTTAAATTTTATCTTGGCTATGGTACTATCAGAACCATCATTTTGGCTTATTTTTCCTAATATTATAGCAAGTTATACTTGATATGTGACACTGTGAGTCTGTGATGGTAAAACAAGAAGTCCGTTGGAAGGAAGCATACTAGTCCCACAAAACGACATGTCTTTAAATCCTAAACTTTAAATTTTTAGTTACCGAAAATTTTCAAAATTTCCATCTCACTTTTTAAAAAAAATGAAAACTTGTTTACTTAACAAAAATCTCATAAATTTTCATTTCACTTTTTAAAATACCACTTTTCATACTATCTCTTACTTTTCTATTACCTACCCTATATTTCTTTATAATACTCTCTTTCTCTTTTTTACTTTTCTATCATTTGTCCTATGTTTCTTATTTTATAATCTCTCATCTTATTCTTCTTTAAACTAAAACTTCATTATCCAAACAAGTTTTCACTTTTTATAGAAATCCTTGTTTTTTTTTCCCGAAAACTATAACTTGAAAACTGAAATTGAAAAATGACTAGTTTTCGTTAACTAAACGCAACCTAAACTGTTAAGGATTCTACTACCGTTATATTAATATGATGTCGTTTTGAAATGCGTATTCTGGGACAGGGAGCTTTATAGTAATAACCTGACCGGAAGAATACCAAGTGAGCTTGGGGACTTAACGAACTTGGTGAGCTTGGATCTTTACTTGAACCGCTTAGAAGGTGACATTCCGGACACATTGGGCAAGCTTAAGAAACTTCGTTTCCTGTACGATTAATAATTCTTCATTTGATGAAAAACTTGATTATCTACTCGTAATTAGCAATTGTTCGTTATCTCGGGAATCACAGCGTTCTTTTTCTGTTGTTTGTGCAAGGATAGTCGTCTCAACAACAATACTTTGACTGGAACAATTCCGATGTCATTAACTGCTATAGAAGATCTACAAGTTCTGTGAGTAAAAAACTCAGGCTTCATTTGTTTTTTCCTCTTTTCTCTTTTTTGCCTCTACTATCTGATTCGGTTAGATATAAGAGGTTGAATGTTGTTTGTTTTTCTTACTCCAATCAGACATCTGATATCTGACCGTGGTCTGTTTCAATCAGATTTTAAATTTGTCTTTTGTCTGCTCTCTTTTGTCTATTTTAAATTTGTCTTTTGTCTTTTGATAAATTATATGTAATAAGACACTTTATTAAATTAAAAAACTAACAATCTAGTCTAAACAGATTTTAGACATTTTTTAATATCTTATCAAAGAGAAGGTAAAAAGTGTTTCGACGTCTAAACTCTTAAAAAAACAAACGGAGCCTCAGACTTGTTATTATCGTGCATCGATAGTTATTGCAAAACGAAGCTAAGAATTGTTTCCTTTCGTTGCTTTCTATCGTAGTGATCTGTCATCGAACCGTTTGGTAGGAGATGTCCCTGTTAATGGCTCGTTTTCGCTTTTCACGCCTATCAGGTCTGCTCTTAGGCTATATCATACGTGAAATTACGTAACATCTTCATGACGCTGACTGTAAATTTATGTTCTTTCAGTTTTGCCAATAATCTCAACTTGACGCCACCGGCAGTTGTTGCGCAACCTCCAGCTCCACCTGATACACAATCTCGTTCGGGTAAGTTTAATAAATCGGCTTCTCTATGAGGATGTAAGTACCCTCTTGTAATTGTATATACGACTGTGGTTTCAGTCGGCAACAGTGCTACCGGAGCTATTGCCGGAGGAGTTGCTGCTGGCGCTGCTCTCCTTTTCGCGGGTCCGGCAATTGCACTTGCTTGGTGGCGGGGCCGAAAGCCACAAGATCATTTCTTTGATGTACCAGGTTAGTAAACTTAACGAGCTAATTGCCTAATATTCGGTTTTAATAGGGGTGTAAACGAGCCGAGCCGAGCCGAGCCCGAGGCCGTTTAAGCTCGAGCTCGGCTCGTTTAAAAGTACCAGGCTCGGGCTCGAGCTTGGCTCGTTTCGAGCTTGTATGTAAAGCTCGAGCTCGGCTCGTGAATAATTTTCCAAACTCGAGCTCGGCTCGGGCTCGACTCGTTTATTACATTTTTTTATTTTTTTAATTAATTTTTCAATAATCTTTTTACATAATATATAAAACTTGTTATTTTAATATATTTATATATATTATATATTTATTAATTAAAAATATATTTATATATAGGCTCGTTTAAGCTCGTTTAGGCTCGCGAGCTCGATATGTGAAGCTCGGGCTCGAGCTCGTTTATTAAACGAGCTCGGATTTAGGCTCGGGCTCGTTTAATTCGAGCTTTTAACGAGTCGAGCTGCGTAGCTCGAGTAGCTCGGCTCATTTACACCCCTAGGTTTTAAGGTGTTTTTTTTTGGCTCATTTGATTATTCGGTATTGGCAGCTGAAGAAGATCCCGAAGTCCATCTTGGACAACTAAAGAGGTTTTCTCTACGTGAATTACAAGTTGCAACGGATCAATTTAGTAACAAACACGTCCTTGGGCGAGGTGGATTTGGTAAAGTTTACAAAGGACGGTTAGCCAATGGCGATCTGGTGGCCGTTAAAAGACTCAAAGAGGAGCGTAATCAAGGAGGCGAGTTGCAGTTCCAAACGGAAGTTGAAATGATCAGCATGGCGGTGCATCGGAATCTACTTCGCTTGCGAGGATTTTGCATGACACCAACTGAACGATTGCTCGTTTATCCCTACATGGCCAACGGCAGTGTCGCATCTTGTTTACGAGGTATTTTCTATGCCCTTGTAGTCCTCCTTTTTTTCATTAAAAAAAGATGAACTTTGGCTTTAGAACGATAAACTACTGTAGATCGGCCTGAAACACAACCTGCGCTTGATTGGCCGATAAGAAAGCGAATTGCGCTGGGAGCCGCACGGGGCCTTGCTTATTTGCACGATCATTGCGACCCTAAGATCATTCACCGTGATGTCAAAGCTGCAAATATATTGTTGGATGAGGAGTTTGAAGCGGTGGTCGGAGATTTTGGGTTGGCTAAGCTAATGGACTACAAGGATACGCATGTTACGACGGCCGTTCGTGGTACGATTGGACACATAGCGCCTGAGTATCTATCCACCGGGAAATCTTCTGAGAAGACCGATGTTTTTGGGTACGGTGTGATGCTTTTGGAACTCATCACCGGGCAACGGGCCTTTGATCTTGCTCGCCTTGCCAATGACGACGAGGTCATGTTACTCGATTGGGTAAGCATTCTCCAACTTGATGTGCTCGTTTCTTGATACCACAAACAAAAGGACCCGTGAATCCGTGATGATCTTACCAAAAAAAAGTCGAACCGATTGGGACAAATAGTACTTAATAGTTAGTTGTGCTTAGTGTCTAGGGATAATTGTGCAAAAAATCCCCAACTTGTAAGTTTTTTGTGATTAAAACCCCAAAACATTTTTCGTTGCATAGAAAACCTCGAACTAACTAAAAATCAGTAAATCAAGGTTTTATCAATAGGTAACCTGTTGAAACCGGATATTAATCCTACGTGGACTGGTAAATAACCTACGTGGAATAAATTTTAATTGTTGAAATCATTTACCAATTGATAAAACTTTGATTTACTGATTTTTAGTTTGTTCGGGGTTTTCTATGAAACTAAAAATGATTTGGGGTTTTTATCACAAAAAACTGACAAGTTGGGGGGTTTGTTGCGCAATTATCCATGGTGTCTATTTTTTTTTCTAATTAAATTTCTTTATTGAAAAACAATATAAAGTAATTTTCAATGGGTCTGAATTAGGGGTGGACCATGACACCCCGGACTGGACTGAACCGGAACCGGTTTCAAGCCGTGTTAAGTTGGCTCCGGTCCAGTTTGGTCCTAATTTTTGTGCTTAGATTATATCGGTCCAGACAATCTTTTTCCGATGATCGGGGTTTGAAATTCTTCAGGTGAAAGGACTTTTGAGGGATAAGAAGCTGGAGACTCTCGTAGATGCGGATTTAGAAGGAAATTACGCAAACGACGAAGTGGAACAGTTGATACAGGTAGCTCTGTTGTGCACACAAAGCACAGCGTTGGAGCGTCCCAAGATGTCGGAAGTTGTCAGAATGCTGGAAGGCGATGGTTTAGCCGAGAGGTGGGAGGAGTGGCAGAAAGAGGAAATTTTCCGGCAGGAATTCAGCCACACCCACAACCCAAACATCGACTGGATTATCGCCGATTCCACTTACAATCTTAGCAACGAGCAATTATCTGGTCCCAGATGATCGATCAAATTATGGTTAGTATGTCTATATCGTTTTTTTTTTTTTTGGGTTATACGTTATAGGAGGTCGAGTTTTACGTAAACTGTGTGTAGGATTTTGGCTGACACGTCGTTAATATCCGTAGGTTGAAGGTTGCTTTCGAAGCACCAAATATATTTACCGATAAACATGTTATGTTGTTATCGTTAAGAAAACGCTTGTACTTGTTGATCATAGGAATATTGTACTTTACGTTTTCAATCTTCGTGTTTTCGGTTACATTGTTTACAAACAAGACGACTTGTAAAAAAAGTATAATGACTAAAACAAGACTATCGTTACAAGATAATGATCATTTTAGCGTTTGTTTGACAAATACAGGATGGAATGAAAATCGACGATTATGGCATTTTAATCGTATAATGTTTGAAGTTTGGTTTTGGTTGAGTTTCGAATAATGAGATAATGACTTAGAGGATGTTTGGTTTTACGTTATAATAGATTTTATTAGATTATTACGTTACAATAACATAAATAATTGGTTTAAAGTGTTTGGATTGCACACGTAAGTAAGTGATTATTTGCATTTAGAATTAATCCTAACACACTTTTTCATAAGTTAAAAAATGTAGCTTATTTGCTTAATAAGTGATTATTTGGTTATTTTACTAGTTAAAACGCAAATTCAAACACTTTAAAAACTGATTATTTGATAATTGTGATAGTTGTTAAACCAAACACTACATTTCCGACAGCTCTTTTTGTAACAACTATTATTTTGATTATTAGTTTCCAAAACCCTACGGCACTTTTTCAAGCTCAAATCCAAACACCCTCTTACTAAAATTGTTTGTTTTGTGGACTAACAATTACCTGACTATACGTTGACTAGAATTAAATTAAACTAAATATTAAATAAAACATTTGATCAAAGATGATAATTGCATTTAACCCAAAAAAATTTAACAGTCAAACTACAGCAAAAACAACCATCATAAGATCAAACATTCATTTCAAGAACGATAATAACAACTAACAACCTTCATTTTGCATTAATTCCCTTGTAATTTCTTCTCGCAAATTAATCATGTATTGCTCCTCAGCAGCATCCGATTCAACCTCGTCATCATCCTCGTCCTCGTCATCATCCTCATCCTCGTCATCATCGTCCTCGTCATTCCCATCATCGTCATCCAAATAATATCCATCGTTCTTATCATCACAATCATTCCCCGGATCCTGGTCATGTGCTTCATCGTCCTTTTCGTCTTGATCATCGTCTTGTACAATCTCATTATCAGATAGTGTTTGAATTTGATCGAATTCAGAAAAAAACTCATCACTTAAGCCCTCTTTTCGTATGAAATTATGGATAGCAAAGCATGCTATAGTAATATTCCTTTGTATAATCAAGTGATAAGGAGCCATTTTTGTCAAGATCGGAAAACGTGCTTTTAAAACACCAAAAGCACGGTCAATCACGCTTCTAACCCGTGCATGGGCATGGTTGAACTTTTCTTTATCGCTTGTTGCACGTCTATGACGAAAATCTTCAAGTTGGTCCCTTACATAGCGATATGGTGTCATAAACCCACGAGTGTGTCTATAGGCAGTATCACAAAGATAATATTTATCTGAAATATAATAAGATAATCAATTATAAGAATATAGTATAAAATATAAATATTACTTTTTAAATCGTAAATATACCTGAATTAGGATACGGAAATTTCATCTTTGAATCGGCTAATGTTGCACCCAATATTCTTCCATCATGCGCTATTCCTTCCCATCCAGCCACAAGAAAAGTAAAAACCATGTTGAAGTCACAAATTGCCATAACATTTTGATAACATTCTCCGTCTAATCTTTTATACGCATTTTGCTTCTCAGGAGGGGCAACGGCATGTATTAGAATTCCATCAAGAACACCGATTGCTCCCTACATAGAAATTAGAGATCGAAAATAAATTTAATATGAATAATCACAACTAATAATAGGGTTTATTATGAAAAAAACAAACATGTTTTCACATTTTTTGCGTTTCGTCCCTTCATGTTATTTTTTTCCATAAAAAACCTCAAGTTATTCTTTTCTTTTTGGTTTAGTGAAATTTGGACATTAGACCCCGGTTATAATTTGTAAACCGGGTTTTAAAAAACTGAAAAAACCGGGTTCTAATGTTCAAATTTCACTAAACCAAAAAGAAAAGTATAACTTGAGGACTTTTATGGAAAAAAAATAACATGGAGGGACGAAAACGCAAAAAAACATGAAAACATGTTGGTTTTTTTCATAATAAACCCCTAATAATATTATCATTTACCTTAAAAATTCCTCGTAAACCCGTATTACTGGCAGCAGTGTCTGGATTAGGATCCGGTACTATAACCTCACTAGCAAACGGCAACATTTGATTCAGTACTTCATGAAAATACTTATGAATCGTTTGTGATGAGTGTTGAAATATGCGTTTGACCTCTGCAAAACGTTGATTGCCACCTATCATCATCAAAAAGATGGCCATCTTCTCTTCAACCGATACATGTTTGCTATTTTGTAACCAACCTTTTGTCCTAAAATGTTTGCATAGTTGGATAAATGAATCACGTGACATGCGTAGCAACTCGACACATTGCCCATTGTTTCCTTCCAATAACCCTAAAGTATACTCATGTCCAGACATTGTTGAAATCTTATCTCTTTTTCGTTTTCGTTTTCGTTTCATCTCCTTTCGATGAAGAACAAAAACATACAAGTAGATGATGATGATCATCAAAATTTTCTTCTCTGTATCATCCATGTCCAATCTGTAAATATAATAATTAAAACTTCTAACAGGCGTAAATACCGCATGAAAAAAATAGATATCAAATGAAAACATAAACCACACTTGTTCAAATAACCTGTATTGAATTGTGGATTATAGAGATCTCTTATTTTTCCTTATGAATATATTAGCCCTGTGTATCATGTTTTGAAACGATCGATATTTTGAGATCCCAGAAATCCAAGAATCAAACAACTCCATGTTATGGATCAATTTGATTCCAATCATTCATGTTTTAAATCAATGGCGGATCCAGAAAAATTTTTCGATGGGGGCATGAGTTTGTATAAGGTATTCGTTGTGTTAATTTTCAGAACGGGCTAAAATTCGTCAAATTTACCCAAATCGTTAGGGGCCTTTACCCCGCTTCTCTTCATGTGTCTCCGCCCATGTTTTAAATCCATCTAGTTATGTGATACAAGCAAGCATATATCTAGAAAACATAATTCATCCATAATTCCATATATATTTGTTTGGATCAGACTCTGTTTATAACTTTGTTTCATTCATAAAGCTCAAGAATACATTGCCCTGGGAAAATGACATCAAATAGCAACAAACTCTTTCATTTACGAACCTTTAGTAATTAGTAAGTAACCAACTCCTTTTTAAAAAAAAATATCTAATAGCAACCAACTTGTAATATGTTAACACCATTAGCAATTTACTTGTTATAACAGGTTTACTCATCACATGACATTAGTGAATGCCATGACACCTGACACATGGCTTGACATGTGGCTGATTTTGATGATGTGGAACAATTGAACGAGTCCAAAAAAGAAAATTTTGCAGTTACAACAGTTCAAAGAATAAGTTATGATAAACATTAAAATAAAGGGTTAAATATCATTTAACTTTTAAAGTTGTCTCATTTAGCCACTAAACTATGTTTTGTCTTGATTTAGCAGTTTAGTGTTGTATTTTGGGGAAAATGAATAAAACTAATGGCTAAATCGGTACAAAATATGATAGTTTAGTGGCTAAATCGGAACAATTTTCAGTGGTTAAATTGGTAAAAAGAAAGTTTAGTGGCTAAATATATATACAAAAAATAGTTCAGTAGCTAAATCGGGACAAAAAATAGTTTAATGGCTAAATCCAATTAAAAATGTCAAAATGACACATAACCCTAAAATAAATGCAGCTCAAGTAGTGCAGCTAAAAACAGTGAAAAATGTCACAAAATAGAACATTTCTACTGATGTTTTAACAGTAACATGTTATAAGAGATTCTGGCAAAAAAAAAAGTAACATGTTATTAGAGAACTAGGTTTTTAAAACGTGTAATATATAACAAATTAAGTGATATCAGAGAGTAAAAAAGAGTTAACTGGTTGCTAAAGCTTTCAAAAATGAAAGAGTTGGTTGCTATTAACGGCATTTTCCCAATTAACAGTAATAAATGTGAAGGAGGCTAAAAATTTCCCTATTGTTGTGTACTTGTGTTTCAAATCTTCTATTGAGGTTCAAACCTGGGCAGTTAATTGCGCCGCTATAGCGGTGCTATAGCGGCGCTATAGCCGTTAGCGGTTCTTGAAAAAATAGCGGTCCTAAATAGCGGTTCCGCGAATAGCGGCGCTATTTACCGCTATTTGCCGCTATTTAGGACCGCTATTTGGAGGAGCAGTCCAGCTCGATCATTCTTTAAGCTATATTTTGTTAAATCTTTAATACTTTATAAAGTAATGCTATATCTTGTTTATCTTTGTTTGTTTAATGTGTTGTTCGATTCTATGACCTCTATGATTTTAGTTCTTTATGACTTTTGTTCTTTATGTTTATGTTCTTTAGGATTTTAGTTCTTCATATTATGTTCTTTATGTCTATGATTATGATTATACATACATATATACATACATACATACATATATATATATATATACATACATATATATATATATATATATATATATATATATATATATATATATATATATATATATATATATATATATATATATATATATATATATATATATATATATATATATATATATATATATATATATATATATATATATATATATATATATATATATATATTATATATATATATATAATATACCGCTATATCATCGATATATCACCGTAATAACCGCGATAGCAAATAGCGGTCTTGACCGCTATTGGACCGCGAGACGCTATTAACTGCATACGTTCAAACTTTTTAAGTCTTTTGACATTGATGATACAATTTGGTTATCATTGATGGTGGATGATTCAAGTTGAACGATTCCAAGTTTTCTGGATCGTTTTATTCCATTACTTGTCTGATATGCAAGGATAAGGGACACTGGACACTGATTTTTAAACCCTAGATTTTTTATTTTTGCAATTAAGTAACTGTTAGGATCTCCATTGTTTGATTTTAACATTTGTAATGAGAAGGAGGCTGTAATACTGTTCAAAACAGAAGATATAGACATTCATATTTAAAATTTTCTGCAAATTTCTAATGCGAAAAGGCATTAACAGTTCATCAGTTGAAAGAATTTCAAATCAAGTGTGTTAAGAAGATCGAGAGAGAACGAACCTGTTAATCAGATCGAGAGAGATCGGCGGGAAAATACGAGGCACTGTAAAAAAAACAAATACGAGAAGCAGTGGCGATTTGAAGTTGAAAGAGGAGAAGGAGAGGGTAAAAACTAGGGCGTATTTTTGTGGTAAGATAAACATTAGTGGAGCCGGAAAATAGGTGGGCGAGAAGACATAAGTGCTTAACCAACAAAACAAACATGGAGAATGCTCAAAATAGCAAGCTTTCGAGAGGCATGTTGGCCAGCATAAAGCTAGTGTCTTTCTAGTAGGCTTCTAAGGAAGTAGTGACCCCTTGAAAGCACGCAATATATGACCGACGTGGTTCCATACTCCTCAATCAAGTATAGGGATTCCAGATATGACCTAACGGCCGACCCGGTAACCTTTCGAAATGGGGGATCCCCGTTAGCAACAACCACGGTAGTAGTTGCGGAACTACTGGGCTGGGAGAGGACAGCCTATTGTTCCTGCCCCTCTTTCTTTGCTTCGGGGACGAAGGTCCTACGAGTTTATGAATGAATGAAATCAGTTGAAGGAGCGGCCAAGGACGAAAGCTTTGATTGCGTTCTGATATGGTTGTCTTTTTTCCTTGCCTAAAACTATGATGAGGGGCACGAACGGGGTGATTCTTGTCTTTTTGCCCGGGTTTTCCCTGTATTTGTGTTCTTGTTAGAATTAGCGGACCACTAAACTCACTAACCCCAGCCGCTCGTCCTACGAGAGCAGCCACTCCCTCTGTTCACCTCCCCTTTACCTGACCAACTACCTAAAACTACGCAGGCTCATCAAACAGCGCTTTTTAGCTTTCTTCAGGATTTGGCCCGAACTGTTCGGCATATTCCCACGCGTCACGCACCCATTCGCCACTTTGTTCTCAACTCTTCTCACCTCCTGGGCGAGACAAACTACTGTTGTCATTTGAAAGAAAACGCTCTTTGTTTGTATAAAGGTTCCAAATCTTCGCACCTTGATGAATTTTTTTTTCTTATTATAGCAATCTCATAAATTTTGTCCCAAATAATGGAACCAACTTTTGGTTCACATCCGATTATAGCATTTAACCAGTAAAAAACAAGTAGATTGTTATTACAAACAATATATTAAATGGTAAAAAATAAAACTCATTACCATAATAAGAAAAAAATAAAAAATAGGTCGTCATTCAAACAATAAAACTTATGTTTAACCTTTTTTTACCGGTTAATTTTTGTTATTTATCGGTTAAATGCTATAATCAGGAATGAAGTAAGAATTAGTTTCTTTATTTTGTATAAAATTTACGAGATTGCTATAATAAGGAAAAAAAAAAAAAATTACTTAACAAACATCGGTAATAATAGCTTGTTTCTCTGGAAAAAAAACACACCTATTTGGATTCCCCGATTTGGAACACAAAATGGTGATCGTTTGTGATGGGTAACAACAATCGATTTGAACGATTTGTCGTCGATCTCAAGCTAGTTCCAATTTGGACGATTTGTGGCCAATCGATTTGAATGATTTGGATTCCCAATTTGGAACCGAAAATACAGACTTCTATTTGAACGATTTGTTGTCAATCTCAAAATAGTTCCAATTTGTTGGTACGTAACAACAATCGATTTCGTTTTTGGTGGGTAATTGTTCAATTGAACGATTTGTTATGCGGCAGGTATTTGTGCGAATGAATTGTTTGACAAAATGCCTGAAAGAAAACTTGTTTTAAGCTCTTTCGTTTGTTAGATGGTTACAATAAGGCTGATTTTGTTCGGTAGATTTTTGTTAATCAATGAAGCGTATATGCAATTAACAAAAATTTATAAATCTTGATGCTAAGTATGGTATGAAATTATGATCCTTTAGTTTTCTTAAAACTCATTTTGTCCAGAAAATGAATGGATTAAATTGCCCCACCCCATACGCTACAGTCTTGGACTGTCTTTCTCTCCAGTGAGAAAAAAAAACAGAACCTTTGACTGACTACACACCAAGTCAACGATTCCCCACAACCCCCTAAAGAAGAATAACAACCAGGAAAATCCATTCAACACAACAGTCTTCTCTAACAAATTACTTCAAAATAACCTTTTCCAATACTTTCTTGAGTTGGGTTTTGTGGTTTTGGTTCCTTGATTTTTTTAAATATATTTTTGTGTATGTTATGTTATGGATTGGACCCTCTCTCATATTCTCTTTTGGTTTATATTGGGGTTCTATACTTTGTCTAGGGTTTATGGGAATGATGAAGGTATGTGCTTTTTGTATGATTCTTGATTATGACTTTAGCTTATTAATAAATGTATTGTTGCTTGATCAAATGTAGTACCTTACTGTAATTGGATTCCTTTAATCATTTTCCCAATCTGGGTAACTTCATTTCTAATTTAGATACCAGCCACAAAGAACTTGAATAGAAAGTTCTTGTGAGCTAAGATGTATTGTAGTAAAACTTGATTATTATGATGTTTTTTAGATTAACCCATAATCAAATTTCTTATGTGTAAGACAGGTGATGCATTATTTGCCCTAAAGACACAATTAAGCGATCCTAATAATGTTTTGCAAAGTTGGGATTCAACCCTCACCAATCCATGTACTTGGTTTCATGTCACTTGCAACAATGAGAATAGTGTTACTCGAGTGTAAGCTTATCAACCTGTTCGACAATATTTGGAATTATATTGTTTTCTTTTTTATTAGCATTGGACCATTTTATGTAGAGATTTGTGTTTTGGGGTTTGTTGAAACTCGAAAATGTAGTGATCTTGGAAACGCAGGCTTGTCTGGTCAGCTGGTTCTGCAGCTTAGTCGCCTTACGAATTTACAGTACCTGTAAGTCCTTATTTTGCCTAGTGAATTTTCTTATCAAGTAGAATGTGTGAATCTTGTTGTGGGTTAGTGTGCTGCCTTTTGTGTGCTATTTGCCTATTTCTTATGTTAGCAAGCATGGGAATAAATGATCGACAGACACTGCACAGATCGGAAATAGTATTCACTCAAATCCTGAGCAAATAAAACTTTCAGAAGTTCCATGGGAATTGCGTGGGTTCCTACATGCTTATTTGGTGCTTGCTGCAGAAATTTTATACAATATTGCTTGCCCTCTTTTAACTTGGCATTTTATAGGAAAAGTACAGTATGTAAGTAACCAGGGGGCGGGTGATATATGGGTTATTTGGGTACCCCGAAATTTTTTCTTCCCACCTGATCCCCGAACCGAATACCTTATACGGGTACCACTTAACCCGATCAACCAACCCGAAAACCGAATAACCCGACCCATTTAACCCGAATAAGGTTCGGTTAGGGTCGATTATTCGGGTTCGGTTATGTTGCACACCCCTAATTCTAACTCACTCCGAGTCCTTAGAGCCCTTCCAAGGACATGATACATATGTACCTTGAGATGAAACATTAAATGAAGATGCTCAAAGGGACGATATAGTCTACACTAGACGTTTGAGGCAACAACAAAAAGAAGGACCAGTCCCTGTCCCTGATCAAAAGCACTGCGAATCATCGTTTTTGAGAGCCTGGTGTCCATACACATAATGAAAACTTTAGTAAGCCTAATGAGTTTACTTAATTGAAACTGATTGCATTGCGAAAAGGAAGCAAAATCTTGGAGTTGTCATATATTCCTATGGATTTTTGGTCTTTTAGATAGCTGACATCTTAACCAAGGCTCTACAAAAGAACAAATTTAACATTATGAAGAACAAGCTGGATATGTTTGACATACATACAATTCCTACATTGAACTGAATTTCATTTTCTGATCTTCAGGAGAAAATCAAGTAGATTACATCAGTTATGCATATATATTAGGATAGGATTAATTTTCTTCGTGAGATTTGGCTATATGCAGACGTATTTTCTTATCAGGAAATAGCATTGTTTTCTGCTCCTATATCACTGCTTTTTCTTAATGTTTATTCCAATTAGGCTCCTGCTCATAAAACAAGTCAAACCTGTTAGATTGTTTTCTGATCTAATAGTAATAGCATGTATCATCAAGACATCAACCTTGAAAATATAAATGCACCTTTAGTGTGAATGATGGATGACCCACAAATACATTCCTAAACCCTAAACCATAAACGGTTTGGGATTATGCTTCTGACTTTATGGCCTTTGTACTATTACTATTATGGTGAGGTTGCTGATATGATGTCTGGGATAGGGAGCTATACAGCAATCACATCAATGGAAGAATTCCTAGAGAGCTTGGGAACTTGTTGAACTTGGTGAGCTTAGATCTTTACCAGAACCACTTAGAAGGCGACATTCCAGACACATTGGGCAAGCTTCAGAAACTTCGTTTCCTGTACAATTTCATATCATTCAGATTCTTCTCTTGATGAAAATTCGTCGATTTTACTTCGGTTCCTTTCTCATTGGCTACATGAGATTCTTAACTATGATTTCTCTGCTCTTCTGCAAGGATAGTCGTCTCAACAACAACAATTTGACAGGAACTATTCCACTTTCCTTAACTACTATAAATCCGCTAGAAATTCTGTAAGTACAAAAGTCCACTTTTTTTTTTTGGGATAATTGCGTAAAAAACCTTAAAGTTGGACCATTATTGTGATTAAAACCTCTAACCATTTTTTGTTGCACAAAAAACCTCTAACCGGTAAAATTTTTTGAAATTAGGACTTGACCGGTTATAATAGGTTGCTATGCTTACATGGCACACACGTGGCGTCCACATGGCAAACCCGACTTACGTGGCGCCTACGTGACAATACATGTATAATTCTTAAACTGTGTTTTTGCATAAAAAACCCCGAAATTGGTGACTTTTTCATTTAAAACCCTTAACTATATTTTTTACACCTCTAACAAACAATAATATTTACCTTTTCTCTTTTTCTCTACCTCCGGCAACTCCGATTACTCTATCTCCTCTTTATGTTCAGTGTTGTTTATTCTATGTATGTATGTTGGATTAACTTTTGCCGTTTGATCTTAAATTTTAACTTCAATTGTGCCGATGGAATCGATTTCATTTTGTGTTCACGAGTTGCATTTTTAGGTTCAGCTTTATGTTCAATTTCATTTATTTATATTCCATTTTAGCATCTGAATATGATCAGCCAGAGCAGTGAAGTTCGCTAGCCTAGAGGGTGGAGGTTTAATTGGGAAACGAATTCTTTGTTTGATAAATAAAACTTTAATAAATATCCATGTCATCAAAATGCAATCAATGAAGACTCAATTTTAATTATCGTTGTTGGTTGGAGGTTTTTTTTATCAAATTAAAAATGATTTGGGGTTTTAATTGAAAAAACTAAACAAGTTGGAGGTTTTTACGCAAAAATCTATTTAAAAGTTTTACACGTCATCAAGTTGCAACCGGCTAAACCGGTTGCAAGTCAGATTTTTTTGAAAAAAGCCCAAATTTACAAAGTTTTAACCAGTTGGAGGTTTTTTGTGCAATGAAAAATGGTTGGGGGTTTTAATCGCAAAAATGGTCCAACTTAGAGGTTTTTTGCGCAATTTCCCCTTTTTTTTTACTTATTTTTATGCATGGATATAAAAATTTGTTTGGTTTCTTTCTCTCACAGTGATCTATCTTTTAATCATTTGAGAGGAGATATCCCTGTCAATGGCTCCTTTTCACTGTTCACAACCATAAGGTCTGCTGTTAGTAAAGAACTAATGAATTTATGTGATGCCTTCCTGATATTGACTTCAAACTTCTGTTATATCAGTTTTGGCAATAATTCCGACTTGAAACTTCCTGGAGTTGTTCCACAAGTTCCACCTCCATCCAATTCACAATCTTCTCCAGGTATTTACAATTTGTTATTGTCACTTTGGTTGTGCCTAAGTTTAGGCCGTTTCCATCGTGGTTTTTATAATTAAAGGACCACCTTAGTTTCAAAAGCTAGAGTCCTGGTTCTACTTTCAAGTGATCAGGGTTCAAGATTCTGCAGCAAAAATGATGAATGATACACTATTAAGCACTCACTCTATCCGAAATAAGTGGCCAAATGAAAACGGTATGTTTGGGAGACCATGCGCTGCTGCCAGCAATTCATAGTAGCCAAGGGAACAGGAAAGTAGGTGAAATGATAAGGGTGTGTTTAGTTGATGGAAAATTGATATTTGTTTTCACTTTCACTTTTCCAGAATTTGTTTTCATTATTACATTTCTAGAAAATTAGGAGAAAATTTTGAAAACGTGTTCACCACGTCCCTTGTTTTCACTTTTGAAAATTAGAAAAATGGTTGAAAACTCCTTTAATGCATTTTCCAATTTCTATTATAAATTTAGAAAATGAAAACATTTAGAAAATGACAAAAAAAAAATTAGAATAATGTCAAACTAAACATGTTTTCAATTAAGCCCTGTTTTCGTTGAAAACAAAAACAGAAAACCGGCTTGTTTTCGTCAACTAAACGCAACCTAAGCATTTCCTCGGTCATATGTTTTTCCTATATAGGAACAAGGTAGATAAGACATGTTAGAGATAGGTACAACATTTATGGGCAATTGATATAACCATCTAAATCTTTGACTTGGCTCTCTAACTCAAATTAGCATCTCCATATTTTTGGATAAAGGAAGTATTGTCTTCTAATTGTGTGTGCAACTGTGATTTCAGTCAGCAAGAGGACCATTGTAGCTATTGCTGCTGGTGCTGCTCTCCTTTTTGCAGGTCCAGCAATTGCACTTGCTTGGTGGAGTCGCAGAAAACCACAAGTTTATTACTTTGATATACCAGGTTAGTAAATTTTTATGAGGAAATTGCCTAATTTTGGTTTCTAAAAGTGGCTTTTAGCTCACTTGTTCTATCTCTTATATTTGCAGCTGAAGAGGACCCTGAAGTTCATCTGGGACAACTGAAGAGGTTTTCTTTAAGGGAATTACAAGTTGCAACTGATGATTTTAATAACAAAACCCTTCTTGGCCGAGGTGCATTTGGTAAAGTTTACAGAGGACGATTAGCTGATGGCACTCTGGTGGCAGTAAAAAGGCTCATAGATCATGTTCAAGGTGGCGAATTGCAATTTCAAACAGAGGTTGAAATCATCAGCATGGCTGTGCACCGGAATTTACTGCGGCTGCAAGGATTTTGCATGACACCAACTGAACGATTGCTGGTATATCCCTACATGGCCAATGGCAGTGTTGCATCATGTCTACGAGGTATTTTTCACTACTATCCAGCCCTCCTTTCCTATAAAGGGTACACTTTTGGGTCAAATGCATGACTTTTTGCCCCTTCGGTTTAGAATAGATGAATCATTTGCATTTTATGTGTCCCATTTGTATGATCCGACTTAAAACACGGATGGGACCCATAATGCAAAGAATAAAAATGAGAGCATGTGTAATGCCAAACTTTGCTGCATGGTTTTTAGTAGTGCCATATAATAAAGTGTCATGCCACATAACTAATCTACAAACAACACATCAATTACCTAATGATACACAAACCACTATAAACCTCTTGGGTGAATGGGTGCCACCAAAAGTTTTAGAAAATTATTCTTTAAAGGATTCAAAAGTTGATTGTAATATGACAAGATGCACAGACAACGAAGTCAATTTAAATATAACAAAAAAGGATTAAAAATAATAAATGTTAATATGTCAGAACTTCTTGCAGATTGCAGCTAAGTTAGCTTTTTTTATAAACATGGACTCTCTTTTAGCAATGGGTCCTTCCCAAGAACTTGCCATGTCATCTCTAAGAACCTCTCACAAACCTCCCACTACACATGCTCTGATATAACCAAATGAAGTCTCTTAGATTAGGCTCATAGGCTGTTGATGTCTAACAAGCTAATTGATGAATTACTGTAGATCGACCCGATACACAGGCTGCACTTGATTGGCCGACTAGGAAACGAATTGCGGTAGGAGCTGCAAGGGGCCTTGCTTATTTGCATGATCATTGTAACCCTAAGATTATCCACCGTGATGTTAAAGCTGCAAATATACTATTAGATGGGGAGTTTGAGGCGGTTGTTGGAGACTTTGGGTTAGCTAAGCTCATGGATTACAAAGATACTCATGTTACAACAGCTATTCGTGGTACGATTGGCCACATAGCGCCTGAGTATCTCTCCACCGGAAGATCTTCAGAAAAAACCGACGTTTTTGGGTATGGTGTTATGCTTTTGGAACTTATCACTGGACAACGGGCCTTTGATCTTGCTCGCCTTTCCTATGATGATGAGCTCATGTTGCTTGATTGGGTAAGCATCTTCCAACTTTATATTCTTCTTGATGCTGTGCACAAAAAAAATTGGTCCTTTGGAAAATGGTCCAGGCATTGAGACTAGTCATTGTAAATGTCTTATGCAACGAACCCCCGAATGAACCTCTAAAACTCACCCACTTATCTGTTGGGCCGAAACAGAGAACATGTCTACAAACACCATTTAGGTGTTTGCAGCACTGCACTAACATGCTTATGCTTTTGAGGTCTTTTAGTTCAGGACCGCTCTAACCCTCTCTGTTCTTGTCATGATCAAATGATCTTTATTAAACATTATAAAGGGATAACTGTGCAAAAAAAAAAAAACCCAACTTGTCAGTGTTTTGTGATTAAAACACAAAACCATTTTTCGTTGCATAGAAAACCCTAAAGTAACTAAAAATCAGTAAATGAAGGTTTATCAATGAGTAACCGGTTATTAATCCTATGTGGACCGGTAAATAGCCTATGTGGAATAAATTTTGATTGTGGAAATCGGTTGTCAAGTATTACACTCATTTAGTCATTAAAACCCCCGTTGATAATTTTTAATTGTAATTTTTAAACCGGATTACATCATCAACGAGGGTTTAAATGATGTGTAATACATGGCAATCAGTTTCAACTGTCAACAATTAAAATTTATTTCACGTAGATCATTTACTGGTCCACGTAGGATTAATAACCGGTTTCAATCGGTTACCCATTGATAAAACCTTGATTTACTAATTTTTAGTTAGTTCGGGGTTTTCTATGCAACGAAAAATGGTTTAGGGTTTTAATCACAAAAACCTGACAAGTTGGGGGTTTTTTTCCGCAATTATCCCCATTATAAAACGCTCATATATCTTGGTATGATGATCAAGTTCATAATTCTTTAGGTGAAAGGACTCTTGGGAGATATGAAGTTGGAGACACTGGTCGATGCAGATTTAGCAGGTAATTATGTGAAGGATGAAGCGGAACAGCTGATAAAGTTAGCTCTGTTGTGCACGCAAGCAGAACCATTTGAGCGACCCAAGATGTCAGAAGTTGTAAAAATACTTGAAGGCGACGGTTTGGCTGAGAAATGGGAGGAGTGGCAGAAAGAGGAGATTTCCAGGCAACAGTTTGGCCACACAGACATTCCGAACATCGATTCCATTATTCCAGATTCAACATACAACCGTATTGATGATCAGTTGTCTGGTCCCAGATGATCAAACCACAGGGTCTTCGTCTTTATGCATATCAGATTTTTGTTACATCTCTTAGGATTTGAGTTATGTAAAGTTGTAAACTATGGATAGAGTTTTGGGCTTTTGGCTGACTGTTGTCTATTGCCATAAGTTCAAGGTCGCCATTTGCCAATTAAGTCGCCTTTGTGCATATCAGTTTTTCGGTTTACATCTCTTAGGATTTGAGTTATGTAAACTATAGGTAGGGCCTAGGGTTTTGTTGTCTATTGCCATAAGTTGAAGGTCACCATTTGTCAATATGACTGTTAGTTTTGATCAGAAATGCATGAATTGTATATGCAGTCACCAGGTTTCCGCCAATGAGGGGTCTTAGATTAGGCTCGACCTAAACCCCTCTCGGCACTAGTCATGATCAAACTCCACTCGGGTCCCAGATGATCAATTGATCGAACCAACTTTTATTTGTCATTGTGCATAAACCATTTTTTTGTTTACCTTTTAGAATTTGAGTTTGTAAACTACGGCTACTGTTTTATTCGATTGTTTCTAAATTTTAAGGCATATTTTTACATTCTGCTAATCACTTCGTATCGATTAATGTCAAAAGAATACAGCACTGTGCTGGTGTTCTCAAATTTTTGAATCTGATCTCTACAAATAAGACCCATAAAATAAAAAATCTTAATTAACCAAAACAGATAAAAGGGTCTCTGGAAAGAGCAAACGATATCTTCATTTCTTTCCCACAGTCCCAGCACGAGGCTTGCCTTTAACCTCGGAATCCTACCAAACAAGAATCATATTCAGAATGAAACTAAACGAACCCATTCATCCATTTCTCAATTTTTCATTTTTGAGGCCTTATCTACACATGTTTCTGTTTGCAACGCGTTTAAAAAACTCGTTTAGAATGTACCTGAGGCAAATGCAGGTAAATGGAGGTTTTTGCTGCCGACGGATTATGGTTTTCGGCACCCTTGCTCCAATCATAACACACCTTCAGATAACATGAATACATTATTAAAGTATATTGCCGGGTCAATCTCAAAAGGCAGAGAAGGAAGATAGAAGTTAAAAAAAAACTAGTTCAAACTTCAGATAACATGAATACATTATGAAGGCGTACCGCATAAGCATATATGGAGCCATCATTGTTGAAGGTACTGCAAGGGATAGATTGATTGCACCTTGACATCGCCTGCAACAATTACATAAGTGAACAGCATATCCCAAAAGACATGAACTAAGATACGAACAGGGAAAGTGTTGCAACTTGCAAGTACATTTATGTCTCCCATATATGTTGAAGGCTCGGTAATATATCTTTTCACTTGTACTAATCTATCAATTTTAATTTTTGTACATGAGAGGTTGTATAAGTACCAAGGGCTGCTAACAGGCCTAGCCAACACATGTCTTTTTTATGCAATATCGAGAAAGATTCGAGCTAGATTCAAAAGAGCATATAGCTCCCAAACATCCAGTAGATTTACGCTCAATAAAGCAAGTTCAATTCAAGAACTTGAATAGCTTGAATGATAACCATCATAACTATGTGTCTATGTCAAATAAAGGAAATTCTACTTAAGCTTGAGCCAGAAATATTAACACAACATAAGGCTCAATAAAAATTCTTAAAACTTGACTTGTATGTTTCAGCCCATATTTGTATTTTGAGCCCATATTTGGACGGCCTGATAGAGCTCTAATAGAATTTGAATTCAAATTTCCTGACCAGCCCCATATAAGCCAAACAAAACTGTATGGTGCATGGGCACTTCCTCCATTCTACATGCTACTTAGCCAAAAAAAAAGGTTCACCTATTAGCTTTCCAGAGATTGTTAAATTGTTCATACCACCCTTTGTCGATATTATGGTGTTTGACTGACTATAATTAAGCAATAAAATGACTTCCAATTCAAGAGTCAAGCTATAATGGCAAAAAGGTTTTTTTTTCTGGAAATACCTTCAATCTCTGTTTGCTATCTTTGTCCCAGAAGTTAAAAGCACCATCTGATCCTGCAGTTGCAAATGTGTGATGAACCTGAACAAGAAAACCAGACAGCTAAGACACTGAACATTTCACATGAAGTAATCAGCATTTTTTTTTCAAGTTGGTTGTTAGAAATGAAGGATCAAGTTCCACAGTTTGAAATGCAAACCAACATATAAGCATTTATAAACTGGTTTTTCTTATTCATAAGTAGCAGTAAAAAGACGACTTACAGGGTGGAAGTTAAGAGAATTGACTGAGTAGATTTCGTTTCCCTCTCTATGGCATTTAAATGTGAAATTTTTATTTTGTTGTTGTTCCTCAAGATGTTGCACACCAACCCTTCCTTCGATCGACCCAACCTACAATCATCATAACATGTGTATCTGATTAAAATCAGTGAACATCAGGAAGAAAATAAAGTTAAAAAAACGATCAGAACATACCAAGAAACCCTGTTGATCAGGAAAAGCAGCAACACATCTGGTTTGGTACTTCAATGGGGAGATGATTCTCTTAAACTCTGCCTGTTGAATATAAAAGTCAATTCAATAGACTTTTGGCACCTACATAATGCAACATCTTGTCATACCTAGTAACAGCACCAGAGAAGGCTTAGTAGGCGCCTCTCTCCAGCTTTTATAGTTGCTAGAGTTGTTAAAATTATAGTATAAAATTGAATATTTAAAGAATCTTAGCCCCAAAATAAAACTTACTATGACTTTGTAAGTTTGACCCCCTTCACAGAAACAAGAACATACTATATATCCACGTTTGATCATGTATATCTAAAAGAAGTTTGAAAGGGCATTAAAATACCATATAGATCCATGCATCACAATTGCTTTGATAATCAAAAATCCCACAAGGCGATTCTCACATGATAATTTCTGAGCAACCGCCTTAGCCTACTAACATCTTGAATTTGGGGGAAAAAAACTGGTTATTGGAAAAGTAAAAAAATTACCTGAGGGTTTTGCAAGTTGAATGCTATAAGATTTCTATCTGCAGTGGCAACAACCATCAAGGGATGTCGCACGGTAAGTGCATAGCAACGGTCGGGAAGTTGCTGGGTGTGGACTGGATTCGATTGTCTCAAATCCCAGTACCTAGAACAGGAAGCAGAAAATAAAAGGTCTAAGTTGAAATATGAAAAAAAAAAAAAAAAAAAAGATCAAGTAATATTTACAGAGTATCATAATCATAATTAGATTATTGTTTTAATACTATAGTTTTCATAATAATAATTATTGCACTGATTTATTAATAAAAAAAATTTGGAGAAAACGATATGTAACTGATCAATCCAAACCAACCCAACTCATTTTGGCCCATATTAAAATTTACCCATTTTCACCTGCTACCCAACTCAACTCTTCGCCCATTTTACCACCTCTAAATTGTCAATGATTGCATGTACTTGCTGCTTGGACAACTGAGGGGGTCTTTATATTCAAGGTGATACTCTTGAAAAGTATACATACAAACTAGCATTTAGCATGGTTTTAATAATCCTAAGAAAGCTAAACACGAGAGTCCATAATTAAGATTTAAGGCTGAATGGTACATCAGTCTCAGCATGAATCTTTACTGAGGCACCAGTTCCAGTTCTTGTTGTTATCTGTTATTTTCTATGTGACATGATCGAGTGGCATTCTACCCTTTGGGATTTTTGTTGGGCATGTCTCATTGTGTAAAGGGTTCTAGTAATCTTATTCGGGCACAAGTTCATTTCCTTCTTCTAGGATGTTAAAGAATTAAAGTCATTCTAATGCATACAAAATCTAACATATATTCTCAAGTACCGGCACCACTTTCTTCTAATTGTTTTTTCGGAACAAATGAAATAAACACCCTTCTGAATTCTGATTAGAGAGAAAAAGAAACTCAATACTAACCAGAATATTCTTATTCATACATGTAACAAATTTCATCAATAAATAAAACGAAACTTATAAAGAAAACCATTGACCATATCAGTAACAAAATGCATTCAGATTAATTACACACCTTAAGGTTTTATCCCAGCTTCCAGAAACCAAAAGGTTCATCTCTGGAATCCAAGCAACCTGAGTCACCGGGCTATCATGCATTGCAACAGTTGCAGGTTGGCCGCCAGATAGTAAAGGCCACATCTTCACTTGCTTGTCACAGCCTCCAGAGAAGACAGTTGTTCCATCATCTTTCCATGCTGAGCATAAAACCTTCAAAAAAAAGACCATAAAGGGGCCAGCAAGAGAACAATGATTAAAACTAAGAAAATACGTAGAAAACTAGAAAATCAGTATCCAAGTAGTAGACAAAGTTTTTGTTACCGGTTGTTCATGAGCAGTCGATGCCTTTGCCATTGTGCTAACTGAACTTCCATTTCTTGTTACCTCCCAACATCTCACCTACAATCATTCCATAGTTTAGTTACAATGAAAAATAAAGGATCCTTGCCAACCATATTCACTTAGAATTATAATCATCAAGAAGCCTCAATCAATTGTGGATGGGTGTTTGGATGTGTTTTCATACCGATTATTGCAACTTGAATATCAAATCAAAAACAGATAACTAGTGGATGACATTTTACATTTTTTTGTATGTTAACATGTATATTGGGTTTAGAATGTGGGGTCTAACCTTATAAACGTATGGGGTCAAACATATTCTTATATAATAAGCAATAAAAAAATCCAAATTGATGGGGTCCAATGACCCCAGGAGTTTTGCAGCCACCCTTACTGGGTAGCACAGCAGAGTGGCTCTACATTTTGACCAATTTAACTTTTCTTGCATGCATTGGACGGCATTCTAAGAATTGGCATGTGCCTGCAGAAGATGAATATAGAAGAGGCTTAATGGGAGAATATTGGTCTGCTAAACAAGCAGGCACCAAACTAAGTGTCATTGTCGACGGAGATCTATATGTCCTGTATCCTTCTAATTCCTGGAAAGTGCTAAAATATAACTATTTACAATTTATGATTCTTGATGGTGGATGAAGGAGATATACATATTCTTGATTTGTGGAGTCAGAGTCTCCACAAAATATAGAATGTGCTAAACAAACCAACCAGATAACAGAAAGTTCAAAAACAAATAGAGGAAAAATACGTATCTAAACGTCAAACAAACAAACAAGTCGTAAAGCCAATCGAAATGGCTTGACAAACCTGGTTATCCCATGAAGTTGCAACAAGGTAATTGGCTTTGGGACTGAAACAAAGGCTTGATACAGCATCATTAGGGCATGATACAACCTATATACAACCACGCCATAAACAATTGATAAGGCTTAAATTTAAACAACAAAGGCCTTTGTTGAATGCGGTGTGGCTCTAATTAAAACTATAATCTGCAATGGATAAAGAACTAAAGAAGAATAAACTGTCAAATAACATGAAACGTTATACCAGAAACGAGTAAAAAGTAGTTGAATCGAAATCACAAAAAGCTTCCGTTTACCTCGGTGGACTTGTTTGGATTCGTATTGGATGCAGAAGAGACGCCAAATGTAGACATTTGAGAGAAGGATCCTTTGAGAAATTTGAGCCTGATTTACCGCATAACAATTCCTTTGATTACGCCATTAGAGTGTAAAGAATGTATGTATTTATAGAGACTGAGAGAGAGATGTTTGAAACCTCAGGTGGCGTCTCAGTCCAGGAATGCGATAGGGAATTTTTGAAGCACCCGAGTGTGTTTGAATGCGAATAACACAGAGATTTTGGTTGGAATGAAATTCAAATTTAATTTCTTTGTTGTTTTATTTTTTTTATAAATATGTCTGCCAAATGACCAAAACTAATTAAATATATTATTAATAATTTTTAGTTTTTTGAGTGGGGTAGGATAGGGTTGGGTTGGGTTGGATTGGATGGGTGGAGGTAAGTTAGGGTTGGGTGGGTGTAATATAAGGATCAGGAGAGATGTGGTGAATTTTATGAGTGTGTAGATTGATTGTAGAGTAAGGTGGTAGACTAGTAGGGCTATAGATGGGGTGGGTAGGTACGGTGGGGTAAGGTAGGGATGGGTGGATAAGGTAGGGTAGGGTGAGGTATGATTATGTAGATTTAATAAAAGGATGGGAAAAAATGTTGTAAGTTTAGTATGATGGGTAGGTGGGTGAGGTAGGGTAGGATGAATGGGTGAGTGGGTGGGGTAGGGTAGGGTGGAGTGAAGTTGGGATGGGTGAGGTACGATAGGGTAGATGTAATACAATGGTGGGAACAGATGTGATAAGTTTAGTATGATCAGATAGGATGGCGTCGTGGGGTGGGGTGGGTGGACGGGATATGGTAGTATGGGGTTGGGTTGGGTGGATGTGATAGAGTGGGTGAATAAGGTATAGGTAGGGTAGGTGAAGTTGGAGTTGGATTTGGCTGGTCGATATGATAGGTGCCACTCTGCATTCTTTATGCATTACATACAATAAATAACCAATAACAATGTCTCTGTTTGTTGGATTCATGTCAACAAGGTTTTTGTGTTAATAACTCATTTATTTATGTATGGACTTGTGTATCTTTTCATGACAATTGACAACCGGGTCTTTTTGTTTTAGTCTTTTAGATTATTATTTGTTTAAGACTTCAAGTATTTAATCATTAACATTAACTTACATTTGTTTAAGTGTTTTAATTCATTATATAATGAATCAATTTTTGAAAAAAAAAATTACCATGATCCAAATTTCCATCAAGTGGAAGAATATCTAAAAAACTTCAACACAAATTCCACAATTAATTGCGCAATTGATAATGAATGGTTGAGTGACTGTGGCATTTACATCATATAGAATGAATCTATCAGTGTTTCAGACGATGATATAATAAATAATACCCGTTTTCAAAAGATGAAAAATCGTAAGGGATAACTGTGAAATCTAATTTCTTTTAGTTTGTAACGATTAATAAGTTGTGGAATTTACGTATTTTTTTAATTATGTAATCAAGATGAACCGACCCGAATTTTAAAGTGTGAAAATTTTTTAAAGTATTGTCATATCATTATAAATTTCGACCCTTATAAAAAAAATTCCTGGAACCGCCACTGATTAAAATAATGTAAAGTAGTAAACATCCATTATCCAATATGATTATAAAGGTCTCTTTTGGCCTTTTATAGTTCTTACTAATATCTTAAGTTTTTGGTTATTTCATTTTTAAATTGGTTGATATCAAGTTATTTAGATTGACCCTAACTCAACCCAATGAACTTAATGTATCTATAATATACCCTTCATCGACCTGCTTCGTGTTCAAGAATTGTCAATCTACCGGTATACGAATGAGTGTCGAGGCTTTTAGCGCTTTTCCCTTCAAACATGGAAACCAAGATCAAAGATATAGAGCTCGAGATTTCAGTTTCCTCGATCGAAAGACCTAGGCTCCAACTGTTTGTTCCTTGTGTGGGTTATCCAGGGGCGGATCCAGAAACTTTTGTTATCGGTGTCACTTTTTTTAGAGTAAGTTTAATACTCAGATTTTTGAAATACTTTCTAAGATGGATCGGGTCATCGAAACGGGTTGTCAATACAAAATTAACAAATAACAAGATTTTTCTACCTAAAAAAGTACATAATACAATATCATTAAAACTTAAAACCAATAAGTATCATAAGTCTTAATGTTTGTTGCATTCGAGTCTTCATCTATTGAAGTAAGTTTTACAATTGTTGCCTTTGTAGGTGTCACTAAAAAAAATCCTAGATGTCACTCGAATTTTTCATACATATATACCTCAGTATTTTAAAATTTTATCGGTGCCAAGTGACACCCCAATTTTCATAATAGGTCCGCCCCTAGGGTTATCCCAATATCGTTAAGGGAGTCGAGTTCATATGAAGACGGATGTAAACCATGTGGAGCAAGTCCGTTAAATGGTCAGATACCATAGTCACCATATTCAGGACGATGTGCATTTAACACGCTACGATATCTTGACGTGACATAATACAATTAGCTCTATCTTAACCTGGCGATAACAGGATTTTAACCTACGTCTGTTTGTTAATCGTACAACGACATTGGAAAACTTTGTGCATATCGTCCACATATCCTCTTGATTAAAGTTTCATAGACGAAGACAGTAATCGATTAACACAACCTTATTAGATCCGATCATTGTGATCATATCAGCCAAACCACCAAACATAACAAACTAAAATCAATGTCATCAACAGATTGCATAATCAGGTAACGAAGAATGTGCCATAACAAGCCAAAGAAGATCTACCGACAAAAAAAAAGACTGAAAATATCTATATATGAATTTAGGGTTTATTACGAAAAAAAACCAACATGTTTTCAAGGTTTTTTGCGTTTTCTTCCCTCAATGTTTTCTTTTAAAGTTTTGTGAAATTTGGCTATTAGACCCCGATTTTAATTATTAAACCGGGTTTTTAAATACTAAAAAACCGGGTTCTAATATTCATTTTTCACTAAACCAAAAAGAAAACATTAACTTGAGGACTTTTATGAATGAAAAAAATAACATGAAGGGACGAAAACGCAAAAAAAAAAAACATGAAAACATGTTGGTTTTTTTCATAATAAACTTTATAAATAAATTACTAAACCTAAGAAAAAAATAGAATAAAGTCAGGTAAGGAGATTTCAGCATGTAACACTATACAATAAGTTACTTTCATGCAATATCGAATATAACAACACAATTCACATTACAAATTGCATATAGAAATTTTGGTAAAATGGTGTGAAGTTTTTTATGGAATTAGAGACATTGAAAAAACATATATATTTACATCACCTCAAATCCTCATGTAAGAAAACGATCATATCGACCGTTATTATAATAGTACTCGCATAGGGAACGTATCCGCCACATAGGCACAACGTACGGGATATGGTGGGCAATCGAATAGGATCGCTGCCACACCAGAGAACGGGGAAAACAATGATGTAAATGTTAACTTCAAACTGTATATAGTAAAAGCTATGGTTTATTATGAAAAAACCAACATGTTTTCATGTTTTTTGCGTTTTCGTCCCTCCATGTTATTTTTTTCCATAAAAGTCCTCAAGTTATCCTTTTCTTTTTGGTTTAGTGAAATTTGGGCATTAGAACCCGGTTTTTCAGTTTTTTTAAACCCGGTTCACAAATTAAAACCGGAGTCTAATGTCCAAATTTCACTAAACCAATAAGAAAAGAATAACTTAAGGTTATTTATGTAAAAAAAATAACATGGAGGGACGAAAACGCAAAAAACGTGAAAACATGTTGGTTTTTTTCATAATAATCCCTAAAAGCTAAGCATTATGGGATGGATATTATTCACCTAGACATCAAGATTTTGACAGCTAACGAGCTCGATCGAACCAAAATTCCTGGAAGAAATGACGTTCCAGATATTCGGTTCAGATGTTCCTTCACCAGGATTACCAAGTGCCATCGATGAAGATGATGTTGTTAAATCGTTTCGTTTATCAGCCTGCATCACTGCAATGTTATGGTTACCGTCTTTAGTGATCACGTGAAGCTTCCCAAGTAAGCCAGCGAGTAGATACGGAGACTCTGATTCTGCGAAATCACGAATAGGAACATCTCCTTCAACCACTTTCCAAGAATCATCCTGGTAATCATAAACTTTAATTTTAGCACTTTCCAGAGAACTAGAAGGATCTAACGCGTATAAATCGCCGTTGACAATCACACTCAACTTGGTTCCTGCCTGTTTCGCAGGCCAACCTTCACCCATGCCGATAGGCATATCGACCCACGCATTTGTTTCAGGATCATAAACTTCTCCTCCAACGTCAACAAAGAAGGGCCAGCAATATAAACTCTGAGGAACGTATAATTTTCCACGGTAAGATGTCAATCCCGTTGCAATAGGCTTAAGCAAATCTGCTAGAAATGCTGTCGGTAACACCTGTGCTTTAGAAAACGGCATGCTGGGCACTTCTGACCATAACCCGGTTTGAGGGTCAAAAACCTCGGCAGACTGGAGAGGTGTCAAACCACCACGACCCCTGCTAACACCACCAACCACAAAGAGCTTGTTGTTTAAGACACCCGTCTTGCAATAAGCTCTACCGACAGACATGGAACTTGCTTCGCTCCAAGAATTCATAACCGGGTCGTATTTCCAGACCCGGTTCATCGCACAAGCTCTAGAAAACCCACCAAGCATGTAGAGACAGCCATCAACGGCTCCAATAGCACAACCACAAAATGGGATCTGATCTGAACCATCCTTCCTTCCAAGCCATCCCCTCACAGCATCCGCAATTCTGATACTTGATCCAACCATGTTCCACATCCGAAAACCAGATAAGCCCCTTGTATATTCATCTTCTGCAGCCACACTAGGAATCGGCGGCAGTTTTTGCCATTTCCTAGAAAGTGGATCGAAAGCATGCCACAAAAGTTTATCGCCCTGATTCTTGGTCAAGATGTAGAGCCACTCCTCTGTGGCACCCAGTTCCTTCCGGACCTTGTAAATTTCCGAACTAGTTACTGCAGCTTTCCAGCTGCGTGACACTGCCTTCACATTCAAATAGCAAATTCTGGGAAGCCTGGCAAGGATCTCGAGTGAAATTTCATCAGGAAGGCTGGGAATCAATCGAGGCTTATCATCCCAAAAGCTCGACGATGTCTTCTGCCTCTTACATGATTCACTCTGTGGAACTTGAAAAGTCTCAGTCGGTCTAGAAGTGTTTATGCTCAATAACCCTCCCATCAAAATATTCCTTATGTTTATCAAGATGACCAAATGTAATAATATCTTAACTCATATATCACTGATCTCTCTTTGCCAACCATATAAACGGACCTGAGAATGATAAGAACAGTTGAGTCAGAAATTTAGAACTCACGTTTACATTGCATTCCTTGTTAAAGAAAAACACTAAATATCACGAATCATACAGCCAAGAAAAACCATGAACCAGAACAGAAGAGCTTGCACACCCATGACCACGGGTAAATATTTCATAGTAGACTGCATACCAAGTCCATGCTTGTTGACGAGAAGTGCATCATAGGACTTATGGAAAAAAAAAACATCAAATCTATTAGCCATTGAAACCCAATTAATTGCCAATTTCGAACCATTTCTACCTAGCAATTCATCTCTAAATTTTCAAGATAATTTCAAAATGTGCACAAACAAAACACCACTTTTGGTGACGTTTGGTTCGCAGAATGTTTATTCCTGGGATGGAATCTGTCAATGAATGGAATTCTGGAAGGAATGGAATCTGTCGGCATAGAAATGAAAGTCGGTGAAGATGAAGTCTAGGCTTTAGTTTTAGAACCGTTAAAATCTTTGGAATGGGATTTAAATTCCATGGCACTAACCCAGGAAAATAAATTCCTTCAAAAGTGGCGTTTTTTTTTTTTTAAAGAAGGAATCTTCGTTCCATTCCCTTTTACTACCAAACAGCACATCAGAATGAAATTTTCATTCCAATTCCATCAAATTCCAACAAATTCTGTGAACCAAACGCCCCTAAGCGTGTAGAAAAATGGCAAAAGTAACACCAAAATATACTGTAATACTGAAAATATATCGTGTTTTGCCACAAACCAGACTCTTTTTTCCTTATATTGACAACTATCAATGGTTGTCGAGAAATGAAAAGTGGTTTACAGTACTTCGAAATGCAAAACATGAATCTCTGGTAGTTATCTTACCATCAACAACAGAACATATACGCTAAATCGTGAAACTGTATCATCCTAAATATCAAGTAATTCATGAGACACAAAGAAGCAGTAAAATCGACATCGATAAATACGAAATTCGATAGAGGCTTCGCAACAATTATAGACATCAATACTGATGAACAAAATTCCGTTCAAGTTTGGTTTTAAATTTAAAAATTAAATCGTAAAAACAAAATTATGCGACAAAGCATACATATTCACAGATCTGATTCAATACAAAACAAATTGTTTCAGCAATGATAACAGAATCGCCAGGATTACATAAAAATAAATAAAAACCCTAAAATCAAAAAGGAAAGTGAAAGTTAAAGAATTACCTGGTAAAAGATGAAGAGATAAGAATTAGGGTTTTCGTGCATACAGATTGAGTGATTCTAGGGACATCGTTTGCAGAAGAATATCAGTATGTATATCACAATCCAACGCCGGGTACTATGTCTGTTTTCGCACCATACACACTCTCTCCGTTAGAGGATGATTGATTTATTGACAAATTAATTTTTAATACATGTGGGCCCTTTGTTTATAAATAAGGGAAAATTTAATATTTAATCTTCTAAACTTTAAATATTATTTATATATTCTTGTAAAATTCGTTATCACATGTATATCAATCTAAACCTTTATATCTCACGTCCAAATTATTATTTTAAGATTATTATATCATTTAAAAAATACTAAATATCATTTTATTAATATATTATTATTGAATACCTATATTACTTTCTTATACCCAAAAAAAACATGACTCCCTCTTTTTAGTCCTCCCCACGTCTATATTTATATATTCTTGTAAAATTCTTTATCACATATATATCAATCTAAACCTTTAAATTTCACATCCAAATTATTATTTTAAGATTATTATATCATTTAAAAAATATTAAATATCATTTTATTAATATATTTATTATTGAATACCTATATTACTCTCTTATACCCAAAAAAAACATGACTCCCTCTTTTTAGTCCTCCCCACGTCGATCTTATTCTCCATCGCTCGACGTTTCATCTCCATCGAATTTTGCTACATTGTCGACTGTTCCAGTCAATTGCTACATTCACATCTCCTAACTCATATAATGCTTTAATTAACATAATAAAGATGTTATGTAAATTTCACATACATTCACATCTTCAAACTCCTTAAAAATAATGTGAATGTACACTTACATAATTTTATATATGTGTGAACATACATTTATGTGATTGCATGATTTCATTTACTTAGAATGTGTGAATGTACGTGAAATTTATATATCGCTAGTGTAATGTTAATTAAAACATGTTTATAAGAAAAAACTTCGAAAATACTATTTTTAAGAATGGTGCCTTCTGATCGTTGCATAATAAGTGGTACCCCTGAATACATATATATGGGTTCAATGGAATACCTAAAATCAATAGAAGAACGAAAAATTAGTCATTTTTATTTAAATAAGATAAACTTACATAAAAATAGAATCTATTTTATGTGCATCTCTAATTTGAAGATAATACTTTTAAAACAAAGTTTAAAGGTCTCAACTTCTAAAAATATATCTTTTTAAGGTCTAAGTGTTGAAAAACTCATGAAAAAAATTTGTGTTTTATGGGTTTTGAATAAATATTAATTATATATGAAAGTAATTTATATAATAATTATTTATAGATTTGTAATCTCCTTAAGGAGAGTTTGGTAACGATATAGAAAACGTCTAAAATGAAACTAAGATGAATAAGATATCTATGTTTAAAGTTTGGTAATTAGAATGCTTAAAACTCTTTATGGGTGACAAGTTTTGATAAAATAATAAGGAGAACCGAATCCAAAATGAGTTCGGGGATCTTGACAAACTTGTTTATAGGTTTGAAATAATAAGGCATCGTTTGTAATTTTAGCTGCAAAACTAGAAACCAATGATAGGGACCAACTACCAATATCATCTGGCTTGCCTGTAGATATATATCAGCTTTTCAATTTCACTATTCTGTCCTGATTCAGTTGTGTTTCGTTATTTGAATTGTTTGAAAAATATTTATTCATTTGTTTGTCATATTTATTTTTGTAATTAATATTTTAGACCCCCGCAGCAATATGCGGGTCTTCAATAACTCGTTATAATACAATAAACAAAATATGATGATATGAAAAACAAAACCATAAAAATAAAAAGGTATACATGGTTTTTGTAATATGAAACCAAACTTTAAGGGATATATATATATATATATATATATATATATATATATATATATATATATATATATATATATATATATATATATATATATATATAAAATATGGTTCGAATGAGTATCACTCATTATTATGCAGCGCACCAGAAGATATCAACTTTTAAAAAAAATTTAAATTTTTTTCATAAACATGTTTTAATTAACATTATGAATATTATATGTAAATTTCACATACATTCACATCTTCTAGCTCCTAAAAAATGATGTGAACACACACTTATATAATTTTGAATTTATGTGAACGTGCATTTATGTGATGCGTGTTTTCATGCACTTAGAGTATTCGGATTTGCGTGAAATTTACATATGATCTGTGTAATATTAATTAAAACATGTTCATGAAAAAAATTTTAAAAAATACTTTTAAGGGTTGGGTTCAAATGAGTACCACTAGTTTTGCGGAGTACCGGAGGTACCTCGCTTAAACCATTTTTTTTTTGAAATTTTTTTTCATAATCATGTTTAAATTAATAATACAAGTTCACTTGCAAAAAATTACACATAAACACACACTAGAACTATGTGAAACGTGTGTGTTCACATGAACTGTACTGTTGTGAACGTGTGTTCACAACTAAGTATGTTAACATGAATTTTTCCACGTTCACATGACTTTTAAGATGCTAGAATGTTTGAATGTATATAACTTTTTACGAATAGCATTATTTTATTTGTATCTGAATGAATATGAAAAAAAATTAAAAAAAAAAATTTTCGGAGCAAGTTCACATCCGAAACCCGTGTGTTCACAGGTACTCACGGTACTCTGCATTTTTTAGGTACTCACACGAACATTATGCAGCGCACAAGAAGGTACCACCTTCAAAAAAAATAATTCTGTTTTCATAAACATGTTTTAATTAACATTATGAAGATCATATGTAAATTTCACATATATTCACATCTCCTAGCTCCTAAAAAATGATGTGAACACACTTACATAATTTTGAAGACATGTGAAGGTGCATTTATGTGATGCGTGTTTTCATGCACTTAGGGTGTTCGGATTTGCTTGAAATTTACATATGATTTGTGTAATGTTAATTAAAACATGTTCATAAAAAATTCAAAAAATTACTTTTAAGGGTGGTACCTTCTGGTGCGCTACATTAGAGGTGATACTCACGTGAACCTAAATCTATATATACAATGGATAAGGTTAAACTTAACATGATAAAATATACAAATTTAAGTTTTTGTAATATGAAACCAAACTTTAACGGATAATAATTAATAATTAATAAATAATATATATAATGGATCACAACTCACAAAACACAAGGAATTGAAGAAGACCGATTCTTAAAACTTAACGTAGCTACTATTTCAATTTTGATGTGATGTTTGGTTGAAACGGTCATTAATCAATGATTTCAAATCATTTAATATATATACTAGTTTATTAACCTCTTTATTTTAATTAAAAAATTTTTTCTCAAAAGTTAGTTAAAAGATAACATTAAATTTTAATATATTGAAATTTCTATTATTATGATATTTAACATATTTTATTATAATTAATTTTGTTGTCATTTGTACAGTTAGTTAATAGTTTTTCAAATGTTGATGTAATTTTAATTTTAATAGGTTCCTAAGAATAGAAAATTTTTTAAGGATTTAAAAAGAAATTTATATTAATATTTTAAAATATACAAATTAAAAATGTCAATTTAATAAGAAGTCACGTGACATTCTTAAAGTAATGACAAATGACAAATAATTAACTTATTCAATGGTATATATAGATTATCATATACTTATTGCTAAATTAACCTTAATTACGACCTACTAACTAAACTCTCCTCCATACACATTACACACACTCATAATACTTTGTTTACTTATTATATTTTATGTATATATCTTGTAACTTACAAGTTTCAATTTGTTTTAATATATATATGTTTGAATACTAAACCTTTAAATTGATATAAACATATCAACACAAAAAGTAGATTATACTCAATTTATAAAGAAACATCATCAATTTGTATATAATCAAATTCGATTTATAGAAAAACTCAATAACAGTACACATACACATTCAAACCCAGATCTATATATACACAATACGGAATCAGAATCGATATCTATATAAAAACGAAGAGAACAAATAGAGTAGGAAAAAGAGGCACAATTCAAAAAATAAGATCAACAACATATCATATTGACTAAAGGGAAAGAGAGAGCACAACTAGAGTGGAGCGACAGAGCGCTGCAACGACAATGACGATGATGAGAGCAACTAGGAGAACAAAAGTTGCGTGAAGTGAGGGCAAAGCGGTAGAGAGTGCTAGGGTTAGAAGACATATTTATATGGGAATGAAGAGCTAAAGAGATGGGAATGAATTTTCTCAATCGATGACACCGAAAGATAATTATTTGCTCTTTTCTCTTTTTAAAACAAACTCTCTTTTTGGCGATTAACTTTCCGCTAGATGACAAAACTTCTCCAAACATGCTTTATGAAAATTCAAAGGACACCTAAATATCTTTATAATTGGACTGATATTACTTACACAGTTACACCTCGTCTAGACACCTAAGTTTTTTTTACATCCCCTTCTAATTCTATCTTTCTCATCTCTCCTATGTTTCACTCCCTGGTCTCTTCTCATCACTCATAAACACTTACGTTTTCCTTCGTATATTATATTTCTCTTATTTTCTTTTTATTTTCCCATGTTACACCCTTAGGTTGCGTTTGATAAGGAAAAATGAAGAGAATAAATTGTTTTAGTTTTCAAGCTTTGTTGACAATAAACTATAACATATCAATTAAGATTTGACATAGAATGAAGAAAAAACAATATAATTTGGTACCTTCGGTACCTTCCAAACTATAACATATCGATTATTTTTAAATTTTTGTTTTGAATGGTACCTTCGGTACCTTGCAAAAAATGTGGTACTCATTTGAACCCAATTATATATGTGTGTGTGTGTGTCACTTTATCGGTTTTGGTCTTGTTTATTTCATATTAAACCCTTGTAGGTATGGATTGTAGATATGTTTAATTATTTGGTAATATTTATAGATTTGAAAAATAATAGATTATATTCATTTTTCTAAAATAATATATATATATAATTTTTTATAATAATAAGTTGTATTTATCATTTCTTGTGTAATATAAAGATGATACATAACATTAAATGTCCAAATTTATTTTATATATATATATATATATATATATATATATATATATATATATATATATATATATATATATATATATATATATATATATATATATATATAGAGGTATGGAGTGTTGGCATATGGGTTATTTTTCAGGTTAATATGCTTAAAATTTTAATAATTGTCATTAATTGACACATGCACAACCTTTTTTAAATAAAGTAGATTGCTTATCTAGCACATTTTCAACGCAATTAATATTTTAAAATGACCATAATCAATAAATCGATAAATAAATTAAAATTGAGCTTTCATACGTGGATTGCGGACGTTGGCTTTCATACGTAATCCTTGTATCGTTGCATGCCCAGCTGGTCAGCTTTAACCTACTTATCTATTTTATTAATAGAGTTATTAGATATCGTTTAAAATCTAACTAGTATGCCAATTGATGTAATCTGGATATAACATATGTAATAATCTATAATTTTTATGGTAAAATATAATTAAATAATTAAATTTAGAAAAAAAGTCTACTTATTATCATGGATTTTTGTTTTAAATTTGAGTTTACAACTCATGTCTTTTATTAGGTTCTTATGCAAGCTTTTTAAAAAATAAATAAACTAATTTAGGAAAAAATGTTTGACTATTTACTAGATTTCTATAATTTTTTGTTATTATTTAATTCATATTTATGTATTTTATATTTAGTTACCCGCTTTATACATTTTTAATAATCTATTTAGCAGTATGATATTGCTATTTTATTTGTTGTTTGTATGATAATTTTTTAAATTTATACACATCTTAATAAAAAAAATTAGTTATTTAACTCTCGTATAATAAACGGGTAATAAACTAGTGTATGCATTATTTGACTAATTATCAAATAATTATAATTTAGATAATTAGATTATGTTAATATTCAATAAAATAATTTAATTTCTTATTCCATGAATAGTCGTATACCTGTGTGTTGTCGGGAATTATATAAATTTTTTTTTCTTAAATAATAAATAGTTTAATGTGATAAAAGTGTAAATATATTATGCTTTCTAATTCGTTTTAAGGAGATTTTTGTAATCAAACATTTTAATAAATAATTTTGTTTTCGAACTATATATTTGAAAATATATCCTTCATTAATCATAATAAAATTTATTATGAATAAAATAAGCACACTTTTTTACGATTTGATGTTTTCTTATTATTAGTTACCAATAACATTGAATTTACCTTTAATCGGGTTAACCTTTAATTGTGAACGTTACCAAGGTTAAGTATTTAAAAGTTACCCTTTCAATAACATAGAATAATTCCAACTGTGAAATATTTAATGTAAATTGTGGTGACAATTTTGGCTCATTCAAGCAAATAAGTCAAACGGGTCAACGACCAAAAGTCATAAATTTTACATAGGTTTGAAATTTTTTTCAAAAAACAAATTGTTTATTACATTATTTTATAAACTTTTATTTTTTTAAAAAAACTGTGTTCTAACTTAGGTTTTTACTATGAGTCAATTTACACGTATCATAAAAATCAAAATCTTTGTTACAAGACAGATTCAATGTCTTACAAAAAAAAGTTTTGTTTAATTAGTTGTTATAATAATAATCAATTTTAAATCTTGTAAACTTAATTGACAAAAAAACCAATTAAAAAGAAAAAGAAAAATAAGTTAAGCGTTGACCATAATGATTTGAGGGGAATTTCCGAATGTTTTAAAGATGGACGACTACTAAAATATATATTAAAGAAAAACTTTAATATTTAAAAAATAATAGAAAAACATGTTTGATTGATTTCACATCAAATGGAGAAGCATTTTCACGATTGATACATCTAATTAAACATATTTTTCAAAGTTGTGGGATCACTATTTGAATTATTCAATGACACTATATTCAATAAATCTTGTTTTAAAAGACTTGCTATGACATGTTCATATACAAACTCAAGTTCACGTAGAGTCTTGGAGTCTCGTATTAAATGTACATATTAATTATGATATAATATTCTATAATATACACATGTTTAAAAGTACATTAAAATTGATTAGTTCATATCATTTAAAGTTTATTATAATAAAATATTCTATTTCATATAGAAGTGCAACATGCACATATTCAAAAGTTTATAAAATATCATGTGTATTAAAATTAGTTATCGTTTGATTATTTATCGTTAATATTAAAATTGATTAGTTCATATCATTTAAAATTATTAAAATATTACACTCTTGTATAAATTTTTTTTTTTTGTAATGAACTCCAATTATGTGAACTGGTCAATCATAATATATTTTTGAACATGTGCATATTGTAATTTTGTAAGAAATAAAACTTTATACTGTAATGAATATATACAATTAATATAAGACTTCCATACTTCAATCTAATATGAGACTTCCTGAAACTCAACCTGTTATACCATTATATATTTCCTAGGTATGTCACATGATTGATATATAATTGGTTTTTGTATATATGTGTAATATGTTTTGCAGGCTCTTTTGCGGTAGAACTTTATTAATGATTTTTCTTGACAAATAGATTGAGTTCCAGAAAGAACCTTATCAATAAATTTATTTTCTTTCATAAGTTTATATTCAAGAGTGCAGCAGATGGGCATTAATACTGGAGAGAAACCATTAATAAGACATGTCCCCAAAGCATTTAAAATGATAAAAATCTAATAAAAATGCTGAACTTATAAATTTGTTTTCTCTATGCATTATAGTTTTTGTCACTTTATCTTTCATTCTCCTTATTTCTTTTCTATTCGTAGGGTTTTATTAAAATAAAATGTAAAACTTTACGCAGAATCGTTTATTGAAGGAACTTTAAATGAATCGGTGCGTATGTTTTGAAGTGTTGTTAAAGACTAATGATATTATAGCCTTTCCAAAACAAATTGCTATTGTCTATTGTTAGTAGAGGACATAGTCAATGACACTTTAGACAACAAATGACATATTCTCTATTAAAAAAGCTTAAAATAAGATATTAATAGTCTTTAATTAATATTTAAGACCTTACTAAAGTAAACATTTTTATGTTTGATAAAGATTAAAATTTAACTCTTATTATTTAATTAATATTAAAAACGATGCATTGTTAAAATAAGCATCTAATTGGTATTTAATATGAGGTATTAAACATGATGAAAATATTATGAACAAGGATAAAATAGTCATTGTAGTTAAAATTATTGTGTACAACAGAAATATGTTGTGTACAACTCACCTATCCACTTTAATACACTCAAAGATTTATTAATTCGACTTATTTATTATACACTCTTTTCTTTTATCATGACTCATTTGTTATTTATTTTTTTTAAATGACTTTATGTAATTAAAAATATAAAATATTGTATGATACTATATCATAATGATGATATGATATGTTTGTTACCAATGGTTAGATATCCCTTATGATATGTCATGTAGGATATGATACTCTCATAATTTTATTGTTGTTGATGTTTTTAATGGGCCATTTGGTTCACACATTTCAGAGAATATTTTTAATAGTGATTTGTATTTAAAATCTCTTGTTTGATTTGCGGATTTTAATAAGACTTTATTAAATCCCTTTTTTTTTCTTGGTCTTTGAAAAACCTAATGAGTGTTTGGTTTGTAGATTTTTTTCCTAGGATTTACATTTGTCACATTTTCATTTATCAGGATTTTGTAAAAAAAAATTGTATATTCATTTAGTGGTAATTTGTTAATCTGAATAATGTAATGTAACTAGAATTTAAAATCCTAAGTAGAATGTTAGATTTTTGGATAACAAAGAAATATGAGATTTAAGCAATTCTAGGATTTTAAGTTCTTACTAAAATATGTGAACCAAACATGAGATTTTAAATACAAATCCTAGAAAGTTTGTGAACCAAATGTCTTTTCAGATTCTACCTTGTGATTCTAAATTCCAGTTACCCAATATTCTCCAGTTTACCGAATTATTCTTGAAATATAATACAAATTCTTAGACAAACATCTGATAAAAATTTACATAATACAAATAACCGTAAGAAAGAAATTGCCAGCCAAAAGCCTTCTAAATTATTTAATATTTAAAATGAGATATCGCTAAAGTGAGTTTCTTGATAATATTTTATCTTATTAATATCTTATTAATTGAAGTTTAATTTTATATTACAAATAAAAAAATCATAATTTATAAAATTAAATATTAAAATTATTACATATGATCAAACAATATGTTTAAACTGTATTAATTTAGAGTTCTCTAAACAATTTAATATATGAATAGATGTTAATTTCACTCATCCAACACAATGCACGGCCAGTAAAACCTTACCAGTTATCAATCAATTACTTCGTTAGGTAATATGTAATACGTTTAAAAGCACAAGTATCATTTAAGTATCTCTGTATGTTTGACACAACTAGCTGTAGCTTCGAGCTGACTTTTAGTAGCTGAAGCTTTTGGAAGCTATAGCTTTTGAAAGAGCTGAAACTTTTAGTTTTTATAAATGTGTTTGGTAAAGTAGTTGTAGGTGTCTAGTTGTAGGCATGTAGTTTTCAATATAAATGACATAAAATGAGACTAATCTTAATTTAAAATTGTAGACTATAATTATTATGAATGTAAAAAAGTTTTTTTTGTTATACAAGGAGTCCAAGCTTCTTTTGAAAACTATTTCAAGTAGCTTCTTGTTGATAAGCTTTTAGAATCTTTCATTTTGAATCAAAAGTCCAAGCTCGTATCAACCAAATAAAGCTTTGAGCTTAAACTTTTAAAAAATCAAAAACTCCTAAAAGCTCTTTGCCAAACACGCCTTAAATATACTAGTAACATCGAGTTATTTCATAACTTTAAAATTATATTAGAATAACATAATCATTTTTAATGATATAAAGTTCATACATATTAAACGATGGTAAACCAAAAACAACCTAATATTTATTTATTTTTTAATAACATAAAGAATGTTGCCTTAAATTTATAATTTTCAATCAAAACAAATCCAACATGCATAGATTTGGTTCACAATTCAGCCGGAATAAAACTGGTTCTAAACCAAAATTGTTCTTACTTAAATAAGGTGTTATATTCATTCTCATATATATTTTTTTTCTATATGGGTCTGGTCTGGTCTGGTCCGGTCCGGTCCATTCGGAATGCAAAATATAGTGGTTTCGGACTTTCGGAACACAACGACACAAAGGGGTAGTTTAAAAGTAGAAGTAGCTTAGTTTGCCGTTCAAAAAAAAAAAAACGACACAGGTTATGGTTGGGCACTAGGTGAAGTAGGCATTAGCCACATGATACAAGTGGATGGATGGTTCAGATGTATTATCAACATCCTTTCATCTGATTGGCCAGAAATCTATCCAAAGATTTCCACTTCATCCTACGTGGCACCATTCCCTTCTTCCCTTTTGATCTCCACCATCACCATATAATTTCAGAACACCCAATTCAATTCAACAAAACACACACACACAGAACCACCGTCTTCCGCCTTGTTTTTCTGAGCAAAAAAAATGGCAGCTGCATCCTCTGCTGCAGTGCTGAATGGATTAGGATCACCCTTTTTGTCTGGTGGAAAGAGGAGCCAGACCCTGTTGTCTAGTGCCACCATTGTGGTGGCTCCTAAACGGTTCGTTATCACTGCCGCCGCTGCTCCGAAGAAGTCTTGGATCCCTGCCGTTAAAGGTGGCGGCAATTTGATCGATCCCGAGTGGCTCGATGGCTCGTAAGTCTTTGTCTTCCTTTCTTTGTGTTTTGATCTATCAATACCATACGAAAAACGACACTTTCATCAACCATTTTACTAATGGTCCGGGTCAATTTGGTTGTATTTTTTTCTTGCTACAAATAAAATGGTCCAATGGTTTGTGATAACAAAGATATGGCCGAATGATTTAGGATTTATTACTGGTTAGAACAATTGAAAAATACAATACAATAAATTACGACCGAAGGGGCGTTTGGTTTGCAGATTTTTTTCTTGGGATTTGCATTTCGGTCAAAGGATTTGCATTTTGCAGTATTTTCATTTATCAGGGTTTTTACAAAGAATTTGTGTTATCTCTTGGGAAAATTTGTTAACCTGAAGAATGCAATGCAACTGAGATTTAAAATCTTAGGGGTTGCTGAGTTTTTAAATAATAAACAACGGTGGGATTCACAAAATCTAGGAACTTTAAATCCTTGCTAAAATCTGTGAAACAAACACAGGATTGAAAATGCAAATCCCAGAAAATCTGCAAACCTCAATGGCTCACAACCCCAATACTATTATCATTTATCATTACGCTAATAGGTTGAACCTGAACGGATCAAATCTCGAGTTTATTCAAATATTCACAAGCTTTTTGAATGATATAAACTGTTGATCAAGTTTAATGCATTATTTACTTATAAATGCGATCAATTTGACTCATTTATCAACCTGTTCGATCCGTCCATTTTGCCATCTCTTACCTTATGCACCGATTTCCACTTAATTCAGGCTCCCAGGAGACTACGGGTTCGACCCACTTGGACTCGGCAAGGACCCGGCTTTCCTAAAATGGTACAGAGAAGCAGAGCTCATTCACGGTCGATGGGCTATGGCAGCAGTTCTCGGTATCTTCGTGGGTCAGGCATGGAGTGGCATCCCTTGGTTCGAAGCCGGAGCCGACCCAGGTGCCATCGCTCCATTCTCCTTCGGAACTCTACTTGGAACCCAACTTCTCCTTATGGGTTGGGTAGAGAGCAAGAGATGGGTCGATTTCTTCAACCCGGAATCACAATCTGTCGAGTGGGCAACCCCATGGTCCAAAACTGCTGAGAATTTCGCAAATGCCACCGGAGAACAAGGTTACCCAGGTGGCAAATTCTTTGACCCGTTGAGCTTTGCGGGTACAATCCAAAACGGAGTTTACATCCCGGATACCGAAAAGCTCGATAGACTGAAATTGGCCGAGATTAAACATGCGAGATTGGCGATGGTGGCAATGTTAATATTCTACTTCGAAGCAGGGCAAGGGAAAACACCACTTGGGGCTCTTGGGTTATAAGGGGAAAGTGATTGTGTTATGTAACATGTAAATTTATTTATCTAGAGACATCCCACAAAATGTAAAAGCTAAGATGTCGTTTGGATTGCATGATTCTAAAATGATGGATTCTAATATGATAGGATTTTAAAATGATTAGGGGATGAGTGAATTATGAAAAGAAGAGAAGTAGGGAATATGAAATGCTAAATGAAGCTAAATTCTTTTTTTTTTTAGTTTTATCCAAACATGATATAAGAGGATTTCTAAATTCAAATCCCAAATAAGTTACTGAAATCCTCCAAACCAAACACCACCTAAGTTCATCAATTTGTGCTCTATATACGGATTCCGCACAAGTCGAGAATCATTAGACTTTTCGAAACGAGCATTCAACAATGTTAATGGGTTAACCCAAGTGCCGGTCCAATCATATTTGGTGCCCCGGACAAAAACTTAAAAGGGGCCCTATAAATATATATGTATATTTAAAATAAGCAAAATTCAAATAAAAAATGATAAATTAAAAACAAAAAACTTATAATTATATAATATAAACTAAAAACTGTGGCGGTCGATAATCTTGTTTAGTCGTTAATAGACCTAATTATATATAATAAATTTTTTGAGAATGGACGGACCCCTATGATTAATGGGCCCTGGGCGGCTGCCCGTGTTGACCTTGTTCAGGACCCAACCTAATCCAACCTATTTTTGCCAATTAAAAAAATGAACCATTTTGCCATCCTTATTAGAGACTGATCGCTGATCGGATCTCAAAACATCATCTGCATTTGTTGTATGCGCAGTCATGCAAGATCATAGAATTCAACCAACCTACATTGCTTCAAAAATACAACACAAATCCTCCCCTCAACGATTAAAGTAAAAATTAGGGCCTTACAAGAATCCGTTTGATTCGTTTACTCAGTACAAGTTCTAATCGAAGCAAGAAAAACGGCTTAAAAATGAATGGAGGAAAGTCTGGAAAATGTGCAAAATCTTTAACTAGCAAATATTACAGAAAACGAAAGGCTATCATCACTCACTGTTACCCATGGCCATCAAGAACTCACCCTCGCAGACCACCTCGCCACCAACATATGCCTTCCCGTCCATCTTCGCGATTCCAAAACGTTTTTGGAGTTTGGTGAGTGTCATTCTCATCACCAAAGTGTCTCCGGCAACCACGGGTTTTCTGAACCTCACCTTGTCGATTCCAGCGAAGAAGAAATTGTCACGCGAGCCTCCCACTTCTGGTTGCAGCATTACCAACCCACCAACTTGTGCCATTGCCTACAAACAAAGACACCCAAACTTTCCATTTTCAAATGATTCTTCATCACTTGTATACGAGAAGAATAAATGACACGATCATAGGACATTCATCAATCATAATTTGTATATCTTGCAATCATCATGCTTTCCAAAATCTCTACAACTAATGGGTGAGGTAAGCGAATTTGAGAGCTCACAAGTTGACTCACAAGGTAAGGACGGTGAGCGCATAACCATGGTGACCTCGAGCCTAACTAGAAAACAGAACATAAAAATTTGCAGTATATGCACACATATAGCACAACGCTAAATTATACGTCCAACCAAGGCAGTTAGGGTTGTTTGTTTACTTTTTAACGGAATCATGAAATAGTCATTTAAAGGTAAATTACCCATTAATGATTTCATTAAGAGGTAAACTTACAGGGTCTTAGTCGCTTGGAATTGTCATATGATAAGTTCTCAAACGCTGCAAACTCAAATTTTGATTGGGAGTTAAAAGATAACTAGAGAAAAGAGAAAGAAAGAAAATAAAAGAAGAAAAATGAGAAAGAAGAAAGGGAATGGAAGAAAAACATATTTGTTTAAAAGATTTAGTACTTCGATTGGTTGAATGTTGATACAATACTTATCTAATAATATGTTTTGCAATTAGTCATATATCTAAAGTACCCCTCGGAAATAGAGGAATCTCGCCACACATAAAATCAATATAATTGGTATTATGTGATGATTGCCAATGGTCAGAAAGGTAATTCGAAACAAGCTTTGTCAAAAAGGCCAAAAAGGAAATATTGCATTTATCTTGAGACTGGAAGAATGGTTAGTTTTCAATATCGAAAACTCATACTAGTCGCTACAAAGTTCATACCAAACTGGACCAAGATATGAATGCACAACTCTGTGCTAAATTACTTTTTCCATTCGGGTAATGGTATGAACACACATTTCGATTTTTAATATAAAGGACTCATTTTAACCTCAAAAGTAATATGAATTCACAACTTTACATGAACGACTTGATTACGCAATTAAACTAAACTATATCCCAAATGCTACAAGTAAAAAGACAGAGGTATCGATGAGTAGCATGATGACTTTCAACTTAAAAGGCACTTCAAAGGAAATGCAATAGTTATCTTCTTTTTACCGATGATCAATCCAAAGTAAATGCAACAAATTTTCGTTTTCAGGATGTCAAAAAATAAATGCAACATATATCTCTTTTCAAAAAGTTACACTTCACTCTTATCTCTTTATGCTTTAACAATCATTTAATAAAATATCGATAGTAATGATTTTGGTTTTGACATCATTGAAGGGTATTTCAGAAATTTAACTAACAATCAAATACTTCGACCGAACGTATGGCCAATCAAATATTAATTTCAGGTACTTGGCTCTTTAAAGTTACTTATTAAGAGACCATAACTAGTAGGCACCTAACATCATAGGACATGCCTTGCATTTACCAATGACTTAACAGCAAGTCATGCACTTTTACCCTTCATAATAAAATCATCCAAAAAGTACCGAAGCAATCTTTTGACCAAAAATAACAAGCACCATGTGAGAGTTGTCAAAAATGAGGTGCCCTACAGCTAAAACTTTTATTTTTTTATCCCAATCATTTGTTTATCCATTCATCTTAAACAAAAAACAATTTGAATTATGAGTTCAGAACTTCAAATGCAGAATAACCTCATATAATATGAAAATCTTAGATGAAAGTGCTTATCTAATTATTTAGACTTCAAATTGTAATACGCAGTTTCTAGTGTTTAAGTTCTCAGCTTCAGCTTATGATTATTCTCATATGATCACTTCAAAATATATACCCTAAAAACAAATATGTACTAAACATATAACTGCAATTTTGAACAAGATTCTTTAAGGGGTGTACCTCAACCATAAGAACACCAGGCATAATTGGTCGATCAGGAAAATGACCAGGAAAAAAGTTATCATTGATGGTCACATTCTTGATACCGACTGCAGAAACTCCTGGATTGTACTCAATCACCCTATCCACCAAAAGAAATGGAAATCTGCAACAACCAAAGGAAACCCAAATCAGAAATAAAGCAATGCATCAATATTTCTAGAAGAAGTTAAATCAAGATTCATTTTTTTGGTAAAGCAAAATGGGAAGTAGAAAAAACCAAGCAACAAACGAAACCCAAATCAGAAATCAAATAACGAGTCATAAGTTCTACAAACAAAGTTACAGTTCTTGATTTAAAAAAAAACCCAACGGCAAGTAGGAAACAACAGCAAAGAAAAGAAACCCAAATCAGAAATCAAGCAATTGCATCAACCTTGTATAAAGAAAGTTACAGTTCTTGATAAAGAAATCAAACACAAGCAAAGACACAAAACCCACATCAGAAATCAAACAATGCATCAATCAATATTTCTACTAAAGATTCATTTTTGTGAGTCAAGAAGAAAAATAAGAAGGGCAAAGAAAGAAAACCCATATCAAAAACCAAAAGAATTTAAAGAAACAAGTACAAACCGGTGTGGCAAAATGTCACGAATCTGATTGATATCAACAACCGTAGGAAATGCAGGGAACCCTGCAACAAATTAAAATAAAAACATTTCAGAGCGAGAAAATTACTAAATAAAAACATGAACTTTGAAACTGGAAAGCGTACTGAGTTCAATTGGGGTTTCGTCTTTTGAGTCAGTGGAAGTCGAAGCACAATTGGCGAGGAAACTGGTTTGGTTTGTCTTCAAATGGGTTGATAAAAGAGGGGATCTGGGGATCCTTGGGAGAGAAAGTCGATTAACAGAGAGGGTTTGTGTGGTTCGATTAGAGTTGAATGGAGAGAGGAGAGCATGAGTGAGAGCTGAGGAAGCCATTGGAGATGGAATTGGAATCGGAATCGGGGGGTATTTGAGGTGGGTGGAGGTGTAGCGATAATACCGAAGTGGCGGAGGTGCAGATAGTAGAGGTTTGGTTGGTGGTTGAGAGAGAGAGAGAGGGGGGAGTGAGGCCGGCGGGAATACCGATAGTGTGGGTGTTTGGGAGCGTCGCTTACATTTCTGTTGGTAAGTTGTGGTGCACATATATATGTAGCCCAGGCCCGGTTGACCAAGACACTAGTCAACTTTAGGTGGTATAGAGCAATAGAGCATACACACTATAGAATAACGATGAACAGATTTTTTTTTTTTTTTTTTATGACAAACTGACGTACTCTTGTCTTAGTATTAAACTACTCTTTTGTAAGAATAGAGACTTCAGAATTTACTTTCACCATCTAAATTTCAACTTACCTTTAACGGGAGTCGAACCCGTGACCTCACACTTCTCTTATCAAATGAGCTAAACCTCATTGATAGATCAATGAATAGATGAAATATATTTAAAATCTAAACCAAATCAAATTTGGTATCAAAAGGAGTTTGATTTTTCAATTGGGTGGAACACACATTTATATTACAACGTTTTTTTACCGATTTATATAACGCAATAAGTTTTAACATGTTTTATGCAAAGAGAATTTTATTCACGCCTTCATCTACTATCATGTGAATGACACTTTTTATGATTTGACACTCACACTCATTCTATCATATATTTTTTCCCTCATCACTTACATCCTCCTGTTTGTATAATCTGTAGAAATTTTGGAGGATTGCAAAAAATACTTGGAAATCTGAGAGTCGTGAAACACTTTCAGATTGAAGTATTTCGATGGTATAATCGAAATCTCAATCGGAGAAAATTCAGAAATTCGAACAGAGAATCTGGAATTTTCTAATTACTTGTACCACACAGAATTGACAAAAAAAAAACGACGGGTATATTTGGCGGGAACCACCAAGATGACCAACCGACATTTTAATCGCCAAAATTTAACCGAAATTTAAATGGGTCACATTAACCGGGGCTACCGCCCCTTGAACCCCGCTATCGGGGGTGCTGCCCCCAAACCCCTGATTATTAATCTTAAACAATCTTGAACAAGTGTGCACTTCGCACCATCTCAACTTGTTCAATAAGTAGTAATATTATTTTGGTCAAACAAGTTTATATCATTACACTTAAATCATATTGGTGATAAATCACCAACATAATCATGTTTGAAATTTGTATCACTATATACAACTACATTTGAGTTTGTTATCAACTTAAACAATAAAATAAGCGTTGACATGTTTTATAAAATGTTTGAAATTTTTATCAATTTATACAACTATATTCATATAACGGAATAAGTTTTGACATGTTCTATTGGACTATGTTTGATTTTTTTTTTATTAATTTATGAAACCACATTTTTGTGCTAACTAATTCAAAAAATTTTCAAGGCAAAATAAATTTTGACAAAGAATTTCATCATCTCGTAACAGTTTCTAATCTTTTTTTATTTTGCTCAAAAGTTGTCTTGACTCTTGAGGACTATCTACTTTATGAATGGTTGCGAAACTATTATCCTAATGACCATCACCCGAAAGTACTTTATTATTTTGGGGCAGCGACATAAACAACTTATATCATCTCAAAGTTTTACATTATGATCAAAATGCATCATTAGATTCGTTTATTTGATTGAAAAAACTGATAACCATTTGACAGATGATTCCAAAATATAAAAAAGAGAAAGGGCCCATTAAAATATGAAAAAAGAAAAAGTTATTTTAACACAAATTACTTGATGTATCATTATATATTGTTATTTTCTTTAAAAATAGTTAAAGGAGGTAAAAGAACTTTTTAGTATGGAAAAGCCAAAATGGTCCCATATATGGTCCATTACATTAAATAAAAACAGTTACTTTGATGAAAATTTAAAAGTAAACTAAATGCTTACATGTTGCTTAGGTGTCGCCAAAAACTTGTGCAGGACGGGACGTAGACGGTTCGGAACTGCTGGTTCCGGAACCGATATAACCGAAACCGAATATTGAAGATTGCAAGAATTGAATCAGATTGAAATCTTAAGGTCTTATGATAGATCTTATGATGCCGATAAGATTTTATCATTGAGACCCGATTATAAATCAACTCGTTTTTGTTAATCATAATCGTAAAATTAATAGAAGTTTTATAAATTGGGTTACATATGTTAATCATTTAAATTTAAAATTAAAGGATGCATAGTGTAAAATGACCAAACTTTTATCTATTATGTTTGATGAGTGACGAGTGATTAATTAAATTGATTGCTCAATCATAACAAGCATCTGCATGTTATTTCTCATTTACACGAATTCTTGTTCTCTCTCTTTAAAACTCGCTTTGAGTTTTCCTTCTCTCTAAAATCTCACCAGAATTGTTCAAGATTAATCAAGAAACTTGGATAACTCTTGACAACGAGTGATAATAAACAAGAATTATCACTCTTGCCAACGAGTGATAATTCTTGTTTTTCTGTTGATTTTAAACATAGAGTAGGTACAAAATGAAGTTTGTGTAAGCTGGCAGAATCTGCAAATGATAACCGATGAAGTTTGGACTTAAATATGATCCAAAGTTCGGATAGCAATCCGAATTTCGGTAATCAAATGACATCAAAATGCTTAAAGTGTTAAATTTTAGACATGTTAAAATTCGGATCATATGTGATCCGAAGTTCATGAACAAAGACAAACAAAGTTAAACAAAAGTCTAAGGGGCGCTTGATTCACGAATTTTCTGAGATTCACTGAGATTTGCATTTAAATTATGTGTTTGGTTTACAGATTTCAATAAGGATTTAAAATCCCATGATTTTTTAATTCTCTTCATTTTTTGTTATTTAAAAAGTCAGCCTCCCCGTAGGATTAAATCTCAGTTATGTTATGCATTCTTCAGGTTAGCAAACTTTTCTTAAAAAATAATGCAGATTATTTGACAAAATTCTGACAAACGTAAATGCTGCATAATACAAATTCTTTGACAAAATGCGAATCTCAGAGAAAAATCTGCGAACCAAACACTCCATAAGGTTCAAAATTCAGATCAATCATGATCCGAAGTTCAGATCTTGTCTTCCAAAGTTCGAACCTTAGAATAGAATAATTGAGAAATTAACTAAGTATTGAACTACCTTGCACTAATCCAAAGTTCGGATGGTTGATCCGAAGATTGAAAGTTTGAACCAAATCCAAACTTAGCATGCTGTTTCGTCATAATTAAGTCAAACATATGCTATATAGCTCAAATACTGCTATGAATATAAAATACATGTTAACTGAATAACTCGTGCTTCAATGCTATAAAGTGTAAGAAAAATGTCAAAATCAAAACTAAAAGCCGAAACCAAGCTAATATTTGTTTCCGTGATTTATCAAGAAGTTGTATAGATCAATACAGTTCGTCATTTGACAAATCCTAACAACCATGAGTCCAACTCCCTAAAAATCCATATTTTTTATGGATTTCATTTTAATAAAAACTAACAAAATTTGAAAACTAACTGCATTCTCCAAATTGGATAGAAAGGATGGAAATGGAGAGCAACAGAAAGAAGAGAAAGAAAACAAGAGTATGAATTTTATTTGTTTCCATCCCTTCTTGGAAGGAAAGAAATTTTTTTTAAAAAAATACACAAGATTTATGTTTTCATTCTTTTCCTTCCATTTTTTTAGTAACATTCAAGAACACAATATAAGGGTTTGCAACACCTGCTAGTCCAGTGTTTACAATCACATTCACATCACAAGTTGGTTTTAGTTTAATGTACTGATAGCTATGCAAAGCGCAATCTCATGAATTATTAATGTCTCACCTCACATCAAGTAAGGGGGCGTTTGGTTCGCATATTTTTTTTCTTTGGAATTTGCATTTTGTCAAAGCATTTGCATCATGCAGCATTTGCATTTGTATTTGTCAGGATTTTGTCAAAGAATCTACATTATCTTTTAAGAAATTTGCTAATCTGAAAAATGCAAAGTAACCGGAATTTAAAATCCTAGGGGGGGAATCGGGGATGTTGGGTTTTTAAATAACAAAGAAGTGAGAGATTTAAGATTTCTTGGGATTTTAAATCCTTACTGAAATCTGCGAACCAATCATATGATTTTAAATGCAAATCTCAGTAATTCACGAACCAAACGGCCCCTAAGCTTCCCATTTCAATGTTAATTAGTTCTCAACATATCACATTCATTCCAATGAAGATCACACCAACATAATAATATAGCATTTCCTGTTTTCTACACCTTTTGACAAGTCACAATCCTCCTCCTTTCCCTGTGATCATATTCCAACAATCTTTAGTGACACCAGCCAAACCCTCAATGTTACTTCTAAGCCACAAAGCATTGAGCAGTACAACAACTATAGTTTTCGGTTTCTCCCTCCGGCATTATATTATATAGTTACACAGCAATTGAATATGTAATTTCTTTTTTTGAAAGGCAAGGCACCGAGGGACAAAAGTTGCCAAATTTTACACCCTAAAGTTAGATGCAATGGCATACCAGTTTGTAATCTAGAGTGGTAACAAGACTACAAACAAACAACTATTTGTTAATTCATCCACAAAATTAGAGAAGATATTGGTTATAAACGTTCATGATATCTTTCAGCAAATCAAACTTCTATGGTGAATGATGATGACATACTTTCTTGAATATCAAATTTCATAGAGACCAACTAGCAACCCTAAATCAACTTGAAAATCATCAAGATAAGGTAAACAACTTTCAAGATTCAGAACCTACAAAAAAAATAGACAGAGGAATTCTCATATTGTATTAGCTGTCAATTATAGAGGAAGAAAAAACACTACCTACACTGTATTGTTCTACAATTACAGGCAAAAAAACCAAACACTGGTAACAAAAAGTAACAAATATTGAGACTGTAACACATACTCTGCATTCACTCTGAAGCCAAATCAATTTCAAGTTTCTTCCCTTTACTTGGTGTCTTAGCATTCGGACTCTTTGTATTAGTGGTGGCTGCTCTTGCAACGGCCTCACGAGCCCTGTTATCGAGATGGATCAAACTCCGAGTTGCCAAAATTGCCTGAGGAACCAACTCATGACAGGATCTTGCATATAAAGACCGAACTGCAATCGATGCTACATCTTTCACATCGTTATGATTCAGTGGAGCCAATAAACAGTGCCCCAAAATCCTCAAAATTGGCTGTAATAGTTCCCATGGAAGCGGAATTCTGGTCCCTCTAGCAGCCACATTTTCTGAATTTCCATCATTGATGTCCAAATTCTTCATCTCTTCCGAAATATTCCCCTCAGTCTCTATTTTGATACCATTAGAAACCAAGGTGGTTTCAGGTTTTTCATCCAATTCAGACTTGCAAGGGCAATTCTGGCCCGCCCAATCGGCAGCAAACTTACAGAAATCGAGTTTAGAACAATCTGGCATTTGAGAGATGTGCTTGTAGTAACAGTCCAGAGCAACTCCTAAAATCGTAGCGCGTTTCGTAGATTTTATCACGGTCTGTGGCTCGAGCGTAGGAGATACGACTCCGACTATAGGCTGAGAAGTCTGAGATGGAGAATTAACGTTGAATTTGGCCGTGCTAGGGTTTTGGTTGTTGTTGCTAACGGTAGGAGAGTGATATAACGACGGCTGAGATAGATCAGGAATGGAAATGAGAATAGGTTTCCCGGCGCGAGATATTGTTTCCGATGAGTATATACCGAGGAGAACGGCTTCGAATCCAGCAACTGACGGAGGCGGTGAGGAGAGACAGTGTATACGAGAGAGATAGATTCCGGCGAGGAGAGGGATGTAGGATAGGACGACGAGACGGAGTGCGGAATCGGAGGAGATAAAAGTGTCGTACAGCCAGTGACAGATTGGATCATCGCCGGCACCGGAGGAAGGAGATTTCGTTAGAGATGAGGATATGGCTTCGTACGCGGTGGCGGAAGACAGGAGTGATCGTGCAGGTCGAACAGAGTCCGCCAGTGACGCAATCGGGTTTGGATCTCCGGTATCGGTTTCAGCATCGGGTAAGAGCGTGGACAAGAGGTGGATGTGAGAGCGGGCTTTGGCGATGGACTCCCACCATGAATGCTTCGGATCGTCGTTGGTGCTGGTAGTCGTAACGGCGGTGCCGACATTGTTGCCGGATTGGTTCCCGTTTGTACAGAATTCTGAGGAGAAGGAAGAACGATAGACGCCGGGGATCTGGTCCATCTCCGGTGGTGCCAGTGGTGGTTGTAGCAGTTCGTTCCCCTCCCCGGAGCTGCGTTTCGGTGCGAGGACTAAAATGAAAACGTGGCTTACGTTACATGAAGGAAGACGTTGCTTTTCTTGTTCTTGGACTCCCTCCCAAATCCCCCAATCAAAATATAATAAATAAATTACTCAAAACTATTCATCTCGTATCAACTTTGCAACAACATATATAATCTCTATTTTGTCTATTCCATTCAAATATATAAAATAAACGTTTGTACATCATACCTAATTTCTCATACATCATGTCCTATAATTTAACTAAATTGTTGTTTATGATTGGATGCATGATTCTTCTTTTTCATTAAAAGTGATGTATGTTAATTGATCTAAATAATAATTGTTGTAGAGTATTGTGCATGAAGAACACCCTTAAATAAATCCTCTTCACTACGTTGACACATGTAATTTAAAATTTTCTTATTTAAATATATAATTTTAATTTATTTTTAGTTATTATGTTTTAAGAATTCTGTTAGCAACACTGGTTAATAGAATCATTTTTAATTGTTAAATATACGACACTTGTAAAATGAAAATTTATATTTCTAAGAGCTGATAACTTGATATTAACTATTAATAAACTAAGTTTATTGTATCTCAGTTATGTATTTTTATTAATTTTAAATAACATGTTTAATATTGAAAGATCCTAATCAACTTTTTTTTATTATCTCAATTAAGTCCCTAAACTTTTTTTTATCTAATTGTTTAAGTCCTTAAACTATGTTTGTCTTATTCAAAAGTATATATTTTTACCAGATTAGCCGGTAAAATTAAAACTCTATGGTTCCTTCCAAACAAAGCTTCTATTTTTTAGTAAAACTTATTAAAAGCAAAAGCTCCTAAAAGCTTTCAAAATCTCTCTACCAGACATAGCGAATCTATCTATTCTATTATATGAGTAACTAGATGCCACATGACATCTAGATAGAGCGCCAATTGGCTTAACATAGGATTGCCACGTGTACCTAACAATTTCCTATAAAACTCAAATTTGAATTTGAATGATAACTTTTCTTTTTATATATTTAGATTTAGATTTATTGTATTATATAAATAGATATTATAAATTTGATAAAATATATTTAAAAATTATCCTACAAGATTAATGAAATCAAAATTTTAAATGTATACTCATGTTATACATGGGTTTATAAACTAGTATATGAGTATATGATGTAGCAAGACAATAGATAAAGGGTGTTCTCTAGGCTAGGGATGTGTGGAATGACCGAAAAACCGAACCAAAATTGGAACCGAAAGCAATTGGAACCGATTATAGTATTCGGTTCTTGTAATTTTTAATTTTCGGTTATGGGTTATTCGGTTAATAATTATATGGGTATCAGTTTTATCGGGCATAAAACTAATAATTGAGAATTTGTTAATCTTATTAAATAAAAAGGATAAACATGTTTATCATCACTCGTTGGCAAGAGTTATGCAAGTTTCTTGATTAATCTTTTGAACAATTCTGGTGAGATTTTAGAGAGAAGGAAAACTCAAAACGAGGTTTAAAGAGAGAGAACAAGTGTAAATGAAAAATAACATATAGATGCTTGTTATGATTGAGCAATCAATTTAATTAATCACTCCTCATTCATCAAATATATAAAAACGTGACATTTAGATAAAAGTTTGGTCATTTTACACTATGCATCTTTTAATTTCATATTTAAACAATTAACATATTTAACCCAAATTATAAAACTTTTATTAATTATAAAACATAATTAAAATAAAAGTTACATAATTAATTGTAATTAAAATTAAGGATGTTATACGATTTTACGATTATGATTAACAAAAACGAGTTGACTCATCACAGGATCTCATTGGTAAAATCTTATTTGGCATCATAAAATCTATCATAAGACCTTAATGGGGCGTTTGGTTCGCGGATTTCCTGGGATTCACTGGGATTTGCATTTAAAATCCTGTGTTTGGTTCACAGATTTCAGTAAGGATTTAAATCCCAGGATTTTTTAAATCCCTCCCTTCTTTGTTATTTAAAATCCCAGCCTCCCCCATAGGATTTTAAATCCCAGTTACCTTGCATTTTTCAGATTAACAAATTTTTTCTATAAGATAATGCAAATTCTTTGACAAAATCCTGACAAATGCAAATGCTGCATAATGCAAATCCTTTGACAAAATGCAAATCCCAGAGAAAAAAATCTGCGAACCAAACGCCCCCTAAAATTTCGATCTGATTCAATCTCACTTTTACTTAATTTAAAAACTAAAAATAATATAAATTTGTTAATTTTATTAAATAAAAAGGATAAACATGTGAATTAGTTATTTAATTTGTACATAACAACAATTACAAAGAATCTTAAACTTCAATACTTTAATACATAACATTTTAGTAACATAACTAAATTATCAAAGTCTTTTAAAATGACACTAAACTATTGTTATAATGTTAGATACTTTAGTAAAATCTTAAAATCTCAAAGTCGATCTAACAATCCACTCTTACAAAGACAAAAACGATTCTGAGTAAAATATCAGGTTCGGATATTGGTTTCCAACTTTTACAATAAAACCACATTAGACGGAGAACTGAACCTTACAGTCTTACACAACCGTCCCGGTGCAATTTACTTGTTTCAATAGTTTAGACCGTTTTTCTCACCCCTACTTAAACAGTGTTGTGGACTTGTCTCTTGTATTCGAGCTCTTTGTCTTCCATCTCGGAACGTGTCAAGTAGCATCCTTGGCTTGACTGACCGAACGAACATACATGATTTCATCTCGAGAGCGATTTTTTGTTACAACAATGTCACAAATACCATAAAACCGAACGGGTCTAAAGATACATACATACATACATACAAACAGCCTCTTACACGAACGACTTCACTTATCCGGCAAAACCCCATCTCCAGCATTTGAATCTGGACCCCTTTCCTCAACTTGAGGAGTCTGAACTCTCAAGTTATTTGCCATTAGGGCTTGAAGATGCGGTGGTATGAACGGTCTGGGAGCGTTCAAAACCGGTGGTGGTCTGGCAGCTTGAACCGGTTGGTTTGGACGAATTATCAAATCGTTTAGAGCTTCTGTATACGCCCTGCCTGACAGACTTCCTCGCATGCGTCCAGCTGGCCTCCAATTCTGCTCTGCTGATGCATCTACCCGATTCCCTGGATTCATACTTACATCAAAGCTCGTGGTTGAAACTACAAAATATGTGGTTTACTATGCTACGTGTAGGACCCTACCAGTTGTTAAACTCGTACGAGTCACGAGTCGAGTCGTACGAGTCAAGTCAATTGATACCCAAAACGATGACTCGCTACAATGACTCGGAATTGATTGTGACTCGGACCATAACTCGCGAGTCATTCACCGACTCTTTACGAGTCGAGTCACGAGTCATTCTATCATAAGTTTTCAACGAGTAATTGGTTTGTGACTTTATCCAATATTTCAAGAAAAAATGTACTAAAGTCGAAAAGACCATCATCTATCACAATTATGGTTCACCCTCTTCATCCTCCGATCAGATGCTTCATTTGTTCACATATATTACTTCATTTGTAGAATCCCTATTTTGGTGTCTAGGTACTCTTAGGGCTCGTTTGTTTTTTAAGTGCTTAGATGTCTAATGTCTTGCTACATCTGTTTAATAAAGATATGATGTTAAATTTCTATAGAACAAATCAGAGATTAAAGACAATTAAGATATTAGACATTAAATCAAACAAGCCCTTAGTTATAGTGTTTGATATATGTTAAATACAAAATAAACTCTCTATTCAATTCTTGGTAGTTATAATTCTTAATTATTTATAGTTATAAACTTATAATTATATTTCTTATATGTATATGTATCACGACTCTTACGATTCGAGTTACGAATTGAGTCACGAGATTAAAATTTAGGATTTCAAGTCCCGAGTCAAGTTACGAGTTAACAACTATGTACCTGTTTGCTCTCCTGTGGACGCTACCAGTGCAGACGGTGAAGATGTCTGGATTGGAGCTGGAATAGATGGTGGCCAGCTCACCATCTGGGTAGCTCGTTGAATAGAAGCTAACGAATATGGGTGTTGGCTACTTCCAAGACTAGTCGTGGGACCCGCACCACCATGTCGAACATTAAAAGCTGGCTGAGAAGACGATTGCACTGGAAATGGAGTCCCCTGGTTCGATGATTTCTGTTGGTGTGAGACGAAGCGGTCTGCTGGAAGAGTTGAAGCATGCCGGACACCACTTATTTGTTGTGCTGAAGCTGAATTAGCACCAAGTTGTGGGGATGTTTGACTTGAAAGAGGCGAGTTATCACGATGACCCTGGTTCTACAATGAAAAGCAATGTAAAACTAGAAAAAGGAACAGAAAACAAAGGGGCTGAAATTTGAACCTTTCGACGCAAATCAACTCTGCAATATATATATTTTAATTAATCTTAAACCAGGGATTGATCCAACTAAGTGTAGCATGTAATTAAATTTTAGCGAGGGTAGCCATCTCCCTAGCCTACACATAACCTAAAATATTGATTGATAAGATTATTATATGGTAAGTTGTGCTGGAAATTGCACAGCTGATTAGATTTGGGAAAGAAAAAAAACCAACCTGGACAATATTTAATCTGTCCCAGATTAGACGCAATAATATCCTTGTTGGCAAGGTTTCAATCCAAGATTACCACTTTACCCACAATCAACCATCATAAAAGTATCAACACAAAACTAACCTATTTGAAGAGGAATATATAATATATTTGACAATTAAACCTTGCATTTTTTTTGGATGGAAAGGAGTAATAGATCACTCTTACTTGAGAACTCATGTGCTGATTTAGATGCGATCCCGAAATGTTTTGCTGACCGTCAGCAACCACTGTGGCGGGAGTCTGGGCGGGAAGTGCCTGAACAGCATGAAGTGTTCTTGTCAAATAGCTGGCTGATGTTGGATACATCTGGTATCCATTACCACCAATACTATTTGGGTTGTTATCCTGTTGTAACTGCAGATTGTTGGAAAGAGATATTTGACTTCGACTCTGCGTTTCTCTATCAAGAGAAGGAATGGAATCTCTTGCAGACCCCATCTCACTAACATCTAATCTAGTGTTAGGCGTACTAAGTGGAAGTCCAGATGAATAAAACTCTCTCCAAAAGGCATCTTCCATATGTGGTGCAATAGTTCTATTCACATTGTTCATACCTATTGAGCTGGGGATTGAATTTATGACGGTGGTTTTGCCATGAAATTCATCGAGAGAAGGTTTTTTGTCATCTTTATCACTTGTATCCACTTCACCATCGCCTTCAGAAAGGTCCATGATACCATTCATGTTTTGAATGAGAGTTTCTTGGTTCAAAAGTGGTGCATCATGTGGTTTCTCCGTATGCTCGTTACTTTCAGTGACAGCCTCCCACGAGCCGTCGGAAGAGATTTTCACATAAGAAACATCAACTCCTACCTCTTTCAGAACCTAAAACGAACCAATTGCTTATAATACATTAAACACATATATTAACTAAATAATCGGAAGAATATGAATCTTTACTTGCCTTGACCATGCTCTGATCAATTCGAATGTCACGGAAGCAGACAGACTGACTACAATGGGGACAACGCCATTGTGGTCTTCTCAAGTTCATGCGCACATAATTGTTGAAATCGAAGCACTGCCAAAGGAAAATGGAAGGGAAGGGAAGGAAAAAAGTGTATATCACTCCTGACTATATTACACACCTTTCCCAATTACTGTTGTAATGCTAGCTGTATAATTAAATTACTGAAACTGAAGGTCCTCATATTAGCAGTGAAACCTTTTTTTATTTTTGACAGTGATGCAGCATGGAGAACTCACCTGAAGATGTTTACATGAAAGTCCTTTAACAGGAAGCTTGATACGACTGAAACTGAAAAAAAAATAAAATAATAAGAAACCCGAGTTAGTATAGAAATTCCAAGATCAATAAAAGTTTGTTTTATTAAGGACCACGTTTAGCAATCTATGCAAGAGGACATGAAATCAGTGAAGTTGAAAACAATTTTCTAACATATAACGAGTATCAATTCAAGAACAAGTATGGCAAATACCTTATGGGGCACTTCAGTGATATTCTAGACGGCCCTTCAATTATCTCATTATCTATCATCAGAAGATAAACTGATCAAATTGACATCTAGACATATCAAAACAAATTAACCAAAAAACCCCCTAAATACATGTGTTAACTCCTTCCATCTTTGTGACCTTCCTCATCCATTACATGGGTATTATACCTGAATCAGGTGCTGCAGCAGCTGGTGGAATATAATCTGGAATTTCAAGATGGCTTGGAGTTGCGACCACACTCATGAAGGCTATGACTATAACATATACCCCTGAACAGAATCGTAGAATATGTCAGATGGTGGACAAGCATGTAATTATGTGCAATGAAGAAACTTATGAAAGTGTTACCATTAAATTGGCCCACCACTTGAAGAAGATTGCTTCCAAATTTCAGCATATGTGTCACAGGTGTTGGCATCTGTGGTCCAGGATCCTGATGGGGAAATTTGTGAACCAAAAACATATTAGCATTCTCAAGATTACATTATGGTACAAGAGTACAAGACATGGACCAGTCTGTACAAACCTTGTAAACACAAGTTCTCCTATCAACTCCTTCTCCATTTAACATAAAACTACACATTCATGACAAATGAGTAACAAGTTAACCTACTTTAAATGCATGTGTAGTTCAGCAAAAAAAAAATAAAAGAAAAGAAGTTGAGGTAGTAAATAAAGTGCATACTTGACTTGCTGGGGACTTATGATGCATGACGATGTCTCCATATTATCTGTTTGAGCAACAAATAAATACTGCACAGAAATTAAATATGAAATAAAGCTAATCCTGATGGATACTTTGAGATTGAAGTTGAAATTTTTTGAAAGGAGTAAACTTTCATCGAAATTTTTTTACGTTTTTACTAGCACATCATGACCCATAGTTTCGTTTATAAATATTTAATGGTGATTATACATCATTTGTTATGCATCAAACATAAACCAATAAGCAACCCACATGAAAATATAAAACATAATCCAATATGGTAGAACAACACACTAGAAATACTTACTATCTTGTGATCAGGAGAAGATCTGAAATTCTTTGAAATATGCAGATCGGTCATGTATGAATTATAACCAGGCTATGACATAGACAGAATGATATTTAGATAAAAAAAATTTGCATGATATAATTCTTCTAAAAAGTTACAAACATTATTACCATAGCCTCAAAAGAACAAAGTATTTCACCCATCTTCATTCCTGGATAGAACCTGAAGATAAACTTCTAATGTAAATTTAATATTGCTTGAACCAAAACTTCAGCATCAAGACAAGTTCAGTTCCCATCATACAATTGTCCACAAATCTTAAAAACCACATTAAAACAAATATGGCACATGATCTGATGATCCTATAAACATATAACTCACTAGACACTCCGTAAGATACCCCAGCAGATTTTGGATAAATCATAAAATTTTGAGCTGTTTATGAAGGGATGAATCATCAATTGCATCTGAAGATCCACCTATTATTCTATTAATGATAAACATCTTTTGCTTTGTATTGGATAATGATTTGTCTCAGCAAATAATATGATTGTTTAACAAAGTTGCATACAATGAAGGGACAATGAGATAATGATCAAGTAGGTGTTTACAGCTGGCAAAGCACATTTTAACCATTCCAATGTTTCTTTGTGCATATTGACTTTTAGCCATTTATTTGCCATTTGGTAGTTAATTTTATACTCTCAAAAGTCAAAATCATACATGATTGGAGGTCATAAGGGAGCGTTTTCAGTTCTTGCATATTGTTGCGCTCAAATAGAAGAACTGTGTATCTAGTCTCTTTTTCTACGATATGCCGCCATGAGCATAACACTATAACAGCATACAGACATACAGTATCATGGGAATCTTAAAGTCAGAGTAACTAGAATATGACCATCATAGATTCATGATTTTAAAATGCAGAAAGCACGAAGCAAGGCATCATATACACCTTGACATAACTGTGGATAAAGCATGATGAAAGTTGCTCTCCGTGTTCTTCGTATTAGAATGCATATCTTTAACACTGACACTGCAGAAACTGCTTTGCATCTACGATTTGCATAGAGATGTTTTGGTAAGCGATGTGCTAATAAGATGAAAGAGAAGGGGTGCTAAAACCATTCACAAACCTCATCTGAAAGAACATGAAGTTCTTCCTTCTCCTTCTCACTGAACCACCCATTACTACATGCACTCTATCAAAAAAAATCAAGGTAATGATGTCACTCAAATAAATAGAAAGTATATGCAAAAAATTGTATAGGAATTAGCATGACAACAGCCAACAGAAGGGAAAGATAAAATAAACTGTTTGACCAAAATAAAACCCAACCACTAGGAGACTCGAGCGATTAATGCAAAGCAGATGCCAGAAAGGATACCAATAGGATCAGAAACTGCAGGCTAAGCTATATAATTGCAAAGAGCATTAGGTGAATGACGCACAGTTTACACTGGTGCACAAACCCAACCCTGCATGGAGTGAGAGACTGGAGGAAATCGTATTACATGAGTACCTTTACTGAGATCATCAGCACCATAACAGCAGCTTGTAATTGTGGATCATTTTTCCTCTGACATACCTAAGCACATCACAGTGACATAAGAATTTATGTCTCATAACATATTTCATCATAAACAATCAGCAAGAAGTCGTTGTATAGTAAGTGGTACTCACTTGAACATACATACATAGATGTAGGATCAAATGAGAAGCTAAATATATCTTGAGAAGTATGAGAAGCACTGTGATTCACCTTTTTACATATAGATACACTATTTTTTGAATATATAAATAATGAATCATAAATTTCGGGATTAAATAAATCAACAATTCATTACTTTTTTACATTGATTCATTAATTTTTAAATTTATAAATGTTGAATCACAAATTCAAAAATAAATGAATCAATGTGCAAAATTAGTGAATCAAATATGGTACTCCAGGGAACTCAACCCTACAATTTATTACTTTTTTACATTGATCCAGTCAAATATGGTACTCCTGGGAACTCAACCCTATATGTGTGTGTGTGTGTGTGAACCATGTGCATCAGGAAACCTAAAAAAACCAATCATGGCCCTTAGATTAAATGCATCATTGGTGCATCATGCAATGCATATATTTGGTATGCATAGAGGTATAATGGGAAAAATAATATATCTAGTCAACTCAATTTTAAATTTATATTTGATTGAATATTTCATCGAATAATTACACATTAAATGCTAATAATACATTTCTAAATTTACACAAATTCAAATGAAGAAATAATTATACAAATATTATTTATCTAACATTTTCTTCAAACACGATGCATCTTCGTCGGATTCATTTTTAAACACGACGCATCTTCATCTGATTCATCTTCAACGCGATGCATATTCATCGGATTCATCTTCAAAACACAATGCATCTTCATCGAATTCATCTTCAAAACACGATGCATCTTCATCGGATTCATGGTGATTCCTACCTTTCTCTTTCATGGGGATTCCTACCTTTATCTCATGTTCATGGCGATTCAAAACACGATAAACACACACACACCCACTGCTTTAAACTCTCACGTTCATGGTGATTCCTACCTTTCTCTTTCCCTCTTCAATTATTCAATCCGATATGAACTTCAACAAATAAAATGAGCCCCCGCCCTACGGCATTTATCTTTTACTTTTCTAAACTACCCATGAAAATGGCCATCTTCTCTTTCGTTTTTATCTTAACATGTAGATTTTCCAACGAACACTGCCGCCATGCACAACCTCCGGCCGCTGCACCAGCCAAGAGAGAGAGGGGAGGATGTGGTGGCCGGCCAAGTGAGAGAGAGCATGAGAGAGGGCGGTCACAAGAGAGAGAGAGAGAGAGAGAGAGAGAGAGAGAGAGAGAGAGAGAGAGAGAAAGAGTAAGAGAGAAAGGGGGATGATAATGGGATGATAGTTAATTTATGGATTTTATTTCCTAAATTAGTTACTCCTAAATATAGAGGTTATTAAAAATTATCTTTGAATTATAATATGAATTAACAGTAAATATATTTGTCATTCCTAAATTGCCCTTAATGCATATTTGGTTCCCAAAGGTTCCCAATGCATCGAGGTTCTCCATTGAACCTCAATCTATATGTGTGTGTGTGTGTGTTTCATTGCGGTATTTCTGACCTACCTAGAAATCAACAACCATGAGAATTATAGGTGCCACCAACCAAGACACAGAATTGTGTAGACATCAAGAGGCATGCCTTGTCAATTCAAGTATATGGATTAATGATTTACAGAAACTATCGACTTAAATGAAATGATTAAACCAGGATTGGATCAATGAATTTGACTAGAAATTTCAAACTCCCCCAAGAAGGAAACTGACAAATACAGTAAGAAGAAAGGTAAGCAATAGACCGGTTAACTTCCCACTAAGAAACAAAAAAGTTTAAAGGAGAAATCAAATGGCAGTTATGCTAGGTAACAGAAAAAAGAAGAAATTAGGGAACATTTCTTACATATAGATGAGGCGTTCCAGCCACTATTAACACCATATATAAAAAGAAGCCCAAGTTCCGGCCATACTTGTGATTTGTGAAGTAGAAAAACATTGAACTTCCTAAATGAAGCATTTACTATTTAACGTCAGAAGAAAGAAGTAACCTGCTTTATCAAATTCGGTAAATCTGAAGCTCGGCCTGGGATCTCATTGTTAGCAACAGCATAGTCAATACCTCTGTATTTGTCATTGTGATTTAGTCAGTACGGTAATTTAACCAAAAGCGATAACATTCTTTAAATATGTACCATAATCAAAAATTTGACATACTTAACAGAACATTAAAAGGCTTAAAATCCACCAAAGTTGAAGATTTAGTGGCATATATGTAGAGCACAACAGAACAATTCAAAGCAACTTCGAGAAAAATCCACAAAAATAATTAATAATATAGAAAACCTTTCAAAGCTAATTGCTGTTTGGTGTATTTTTCAGAAATAATTGGTACGTGATTCACAACCACGGCCTGAATCTCGATAAACTTAACACATGCAAAGCCCTGGCCTAGGTCGCTTTTGCTAACCACGGCTTGATCGAGGCACACTTGGCAACAGTGGCCTGATCAGCCCAGTACACCCATCAGTTTTATTTTAACTCTTCCAACATCCTTCTCTATATGTACTCATATAAACTAAAACATCCATCACAAACAACAAAATACATCTGAGATTTTCTATATTTTTAGCAATCTTAAAAAAATTTTAAAAATATTTTTTTAACTTTTTTTTTTAAATTGTTTTAGCAACTTAAAATTTTTGTTTTAAAATAGTTTAGTAACTTTAATTTCTTTTTAACTCTCCCCTCATCTTAAACTTTTGTTTTTAAGTTTTGTTTTAAAATCAGTTTTAAAAGATGTCGTCAAAAATTTATCCCGGACCAATAAATCCGGAACTACCGGTTTATGTCAAGAGCATTGTGCAATGAAATTTTTTTACAACAAAGATGCTAAAAAAGATATCACCCTTAATATTCAAAGGAGCGATAGGACATTTAAAGGAAAATACCCATCCTGCAAATTGTAAAACGGTGCATTAAAATTGCTGGTTTTTCTGATGATTTTGATTGTGGTTACCATACAGTCGATCACGCTTTGATCACCGCTCTTGAGCGACCCGAGACCCACATGCTTCATCTACCAGTATGTGAAGCTACGGTAACTTTATAGGATGTACAAATTATCTGGGGTTTAAACATTAGTGGTCTTATTCCAACTGGCACTGATAATGTAAAGGTTCAAACTCTTGTCAAAATGTGTGAAGACTATCTAGGTTTTTCTCCTTTACTCAGGTCAATAAAAGAGGGGGGGGGGTGTCTATTAAATTGGTCGTTTTACTAAATGAAATAAAGAAAGAGCCTGTAGAGCCGACTGGGTAACAAGTAGAGCAGCGGGCTCGTTTATACATATTGTATGTGCTCGGAGTTTACTTGCTTCCCGATTCATCTAGAAGCAAGGTATCACTTTATTATCTATTGCATTTGAATTGGGAAGCAATGAACCTCCGAGCAAATACAATATGTATAAAGTAGAAACAAGTCTGCTACTCTATTTATACCCAATGTTCTTTCTTTATTTCAACGGTCAATTTAATAGACCCCCTTTTATTGAACCGATTAAAGGAGAAAAACCTAGATAATCTTCACATATTTCGACGACAATTTGAACATTTAAATTATCGATGTCAGTTGGAACAAGACCAATAGTGTTTAAACCACAGGTACTTGTACATCCTGTAAAGTTATCGTAGCTTAACCTACTCGTAGATGAAACGTGTGGGTCTCGGGTCGCCAACGCTCAATAAGAGCAATGATCAAAGCGTGATCGACTTTCTGGTAACCATAATCAAAAACATCAGAAAAACCGGCCATTTTAATGTACCATTTCACATTTTGCGGGATGGGTTTTTCCTTTAAATGCCCCCAAAATGTCTAATCACTCTTTTGAACATTAAGGGTGATATCTCTTTTAGCATAAAAAAATTTCATTGATGCTCTTGACATAAAAACAGTAATTTTGGATTCATTGGTCCATGATAAATTTCTGACTACATTTTTTAAAAACGATTTTAAAAACAGAACTTAAAAATTAAAAGTTTAAGATGAGGGAAGAGTTAAAAAAAATTAAAGTTGTTAAAACTATTTCAAAACAAAATTTTAAAGTTGCTAACAATTTTAAAACAAAAATGTAGTTGAAGATATTTTAAAACAAAACTCTAAGATTGCTTATAATATTTTAAAAATAAATTTAAGATTGCTAAAATTATAGAAAATCTCATGTATTTTGTTGTTTGTGAAGGATGTTTCAGTTTATATGAGTACTAGTTTATTGACCCATGTAACACATGGGTATGTTTAATAAATAATTATATTTTTAAAATTCTATAAATTGAAGATATTATTATAAAAATAATAAATGATGATATTAAACTGACACAAAATGTTATACAAAATATGAAATTAGTTTTATTATATTCTAATTATAATAAATAGATAGTCAATATAAAAACATGTTTAATTGGGGTTAAATAACATATTAAAGAAATAATTGAAGTAAGGAATACAAAATAAATCAATTATATCATTATAGGTAAAATGAAATGATTAAGTCATCTAATTAGATTAACTTTCATTAATAGGAGTTACTTAAATTGTAATTAATTCTAGTTCTTAAATTTTATAAATTACAATAGTAAATTGGAAGAATTAAATTAGAAAATTTAGGCGGGAAAACAAAAAAATGGTTAGATGAGGTTATGACATGTGGCATCATATGTTCTCATTTCTTAATATATAAAGATATATAGAGAAAGATGGTGGGAAGAGTTTCAAAAAAAACTCACGGTATACTTGGTTGATCAGGTCGCACTGTTGTTGCCAAGTGCGACCTGAGCAAGCTGTGGTTAGCAAAAGCGACATACGCCAAGGCTATGTATGTGTTACGTTTATTGAGATTGAGACCGTGGTTGTAAACCACGTACCAATTATTCTGAAAAATGCACCAAACAGCAATTAGTTTCGAAAGGTTTTTTTAATTATTAATTATGTGATATTTCAGTAATTTTTCCGACTTTGAACACTTATGAGCATATCATTTTCCATGTGAAACACATCATATGATTGCAAGGTCTAAATGTAGAATAAATAAACAATTGAGTAAATGGGGAACAGGCACTAGATAAGTAGAGGTAGGGTTGCTTGAGATATTCATTCAGAATTCAACTTAACATAGCAAAAGGAGACAAAGAACAAGTTAACCCCATCATAGAGCAACAAAGAAAATAACAATTTTTTTTACAGAAATGAAGCTCATTAATTTACAAATAGAATTAACATGGGTTCGCTTTCGCTAACATATTCAGTTCTGTTGCAAGTTGCCGAAGGACCAGACATGATAGAAGTGTCTGAGTGTAAGTCGATATAATTTAACCTGTCAAAACCGTAACACAATACCTATACCAAAATAGAAAACTGAAAGAAGAAAAGCCACATTCCTTTGATTTATAGAATTAACAACATTTGTCAACAAACTCCAAAAACCTCAATCTACCCATCAGGAAATAGACGAATTAACATGCTCACCAGTCAAACAAAACAAATAAAACGCAAGAATGTGAATTGCACATGTCATACTTCACTCTACAAGTCAACCAGGAAAAAAAATCATAGGAATGAAACAGAATTGGAAATTAAACAAAGTAAAATTGTAAAAATAATTTATATCTGAAGACTAAAGGATAGATGTTAAGTAATGAATAGATTATGTCAATATTCCATAGTATTTTGGTATTAAATTTGATCGAGAACGCCAAGTGGAATTCATGCAATTAGTTGCCTAGGCATCTGTTCAGGTTCGGATTTCTATGTTCTTCATCCATGTTTATTATCTACATTAGATACCTCTCAATTGTCAACCCTATTCCTAGCACACTTATAAGTTATAATGATTCTTATGATATTTGATCTGTATTGGTTTGAAGTTTGCAAAGTAAACATATCGCCTATCATTTGATTAGAGCACTTCATTTTCATCTCGTCACTTATAATTTAATTTGATTCTTTTTTGCATTTGTAAATTGTAAGTTGTATGCCTCACGTCCTCACCTTTCCTTAAATATTCTCCAGGTGTTATGAGATTTCTTCGTAAATTTGATTTGGGCGTCTTGGTTGCAGCCTTATTGTTGTGATGATGTTGCATATGTTATTACACACACATCTATGAACACGATTAGTCATTTGTTCAATATCATGTTCGTGATATAACATAATCATCTTCATTTGAGGCTTTGATTTTGGGTATACGAGCTATTAACCAACTACAGAGGCACGTCAGTGGCACCAATGACATGACACGGACCTTGCCATTGTTGAAAAACATACGACATAATTAAGAGAACAAATTAAGTGATAATCACATTAAGCGGAATTTCCACTGGTAGATTTAAGCTTGCAGAAACGGTTCATTCGTCTATGTGAGGATGAACTCAAAGTTCAGCTGAAAAATCTGCCGGTCAACTGTTTAGGGCTTGAAACAGATGTAATAACAGCTCTTTCACAATAATCATACATAACAAGGCTATAATAAACAATACTAGTTGAAAAGAAGATCGAAATAAGAAGGAAGACCTGGCAAGAGAGAGACATAGATTGTAGAACTCTGTATTATCGGTATTTGCATCACCACGAAGGTGAACAAGTAATCGGCTAGTGACGGCGGAGATGCGGAAAGAGTTGACATACGACGGCGATATATTCCCCACCGGCTTCATCACTGTTCCGGTCATTCTCGAAAGCCGTCTCCGCCTCACGAATGTTTATGTCCCTGTCCGGAAAACATCAGCGCTGTCTTCTAGAACGAAATAGACGGAAAAAAAACAGAAAGAATCACAAGAGTTAATTACATGGACTCTTCCTGACCCTGTGGATTTATGGTTTTTTTTAGGGATTGTGTTTGAAGAATTTAAATAATCCGTTTAAAATTTAGATTTAAAAATGCTCTCGTATCATATTTAAATAAAAAAGATAAAAAAATAACTTTTATCATTTCATATTCCTCACTAGGTATGGCAAAAAAAAAAAAACCAACCCGACGGAGAAAACCGATCTAATAGAGGGGTTTCTCCGAACCCGATTAAGTTAAACGGGCGATGGGACGGGTATTGGTATGATAATACCCGCCTCGTATACCCGATTACATTAAACCGTTTAAATCTCTAAATATTTCGATTATTTTTTTAATAGCAACATGCTTATTTATATATACATTATACATAAAAGATGAATATTTTTATCAATTTTATATATTATACATAAAATTATTATGTATAATTTAAATAACTTATTTTTTAATATATAATTTATTAAAATAATGTTTTTTACGTTATTATTTGATAGGGATACGAATTTAATTTAATATTAGTATTGTAATTTTAAACACATGGGCGTTTTATAAATGGATTTCCCCGATTCCCCGTGCGTTTCATCACGTACCCGATATGGATCCCCGTTTAATACCCGTGGTTTTTTTTTAAACGGGGACGGGATTTCCATTCCCCGGCCTGAACCCGCCCCGTTGACATGCTTATTCCTCACTTCTCGACTTTTCATAATCTACTTATCCTCTTATTTCATTTTAAAATCTTATCATTTTAAAATACATCATTTTAAATTTATGCAATACAAATGACAAATTAGATTCTTTTGTTACTCAGATAATTCCTTGAAACGAAACAAATGGATTTACCATATGTTTACGCACCAATGTTGTTGTCTTTTATCAATTTATATAAGAGGAAAGGGAATATAAGGTCGTCTTGTATCTAACCTTGGGTGTGGAATCTTGTTAAACGACGTCATCTTTGTAAAAATGCATATCGGTTGTAAAACGTATACGCGTCATTTGGCATATTGAAAACCTTTCCCACGATACATTCATCTTTATCACCTTCAAGATTCACATCGACTTCATTCGGTTTTTCACATTCAAATGTTGAATCTACATTGTTAACCAAATAGTCGTTTAAGTCAATATCTTCAATCATGTGTCTTTCACCATGCTCCTCTGCTAATTCAATTTCCGAATCCATGATATTATATTTTATTTTATTATACCATAAAAAATAAGTAGAACAAAAATATAAGTAATCAGGGATAAGAACATTTGACGATGAATAAATAATCAAGATCAAAATGAAAAATAAAACAGCAACTAAAGACCAATAAAGAATCAATCAAACAACTTGATCAGATTCAATCCAACAACAATTAAAGACCAATAATGAATCAATAACAAAATGAAAACACAACAACAATATTCTAAATCTATTGTAGCGGCAACGATGAAAAAATGAAGTCAACAACAATAAGAACAATGAAAAAATAACATGAATATTTTAAAACGAGTGATATTACCTTTATGTATGAAGTTTTGAACTAGAAAGCAAGAACAGTTAAAGCTTTTGTTTCACAACAACTTAACTAAACCTATATAACTCATTTAAAGCAGTAGCAGCAAGAACAATTAAATTAGTACAAAATTTTGATAACGTTAAGGGAACTTACATAACCTGAATCGATTAAAAACATGGGAGATTTTAAGATCAAATACATGATTCGAGAGATACGTGGGGTGAGAATCGATCAAAGAGATTAGAGAGCAAGAGAGTCGATCAAGAAGATTAGAGAGAACGAGCATATGAAAATCTGATGAATTGGCGCTATTTTTTTGGTTGACTGTAACAACCTAGCTTTTGAATTTATGTATTTGCATTAATAATGTAATTCAATTACATTATTTGCTTTGTAGTATTATTTAAGCTAATAAAAAAATATATTTAAGCTATATATGTTAATTATATGTATTTTGATGCTAAATTTAAAGAAAAGAAAGAAATATAAGTTTGGGGGTCAATTGATATAAGAAATGAAATGTTTGGTCTAAATTGTGATTTAGGAAAAAGTTAATCAAATAAAAACCCACAATCCTTGTATCTGCTCATTCTTGGGATTTGCATTTTTAAAATCTTGTGTTTGGTTCACATATTTCAGTAGGAATTTAAAATCTCAGGATTTCAAAAATCCCTTCCTTTTTTGTTATTTAAAAACACAGCCTCCCCTAGGATTTTAAATCCCAGTTACCTTGCGTTCTTCAGATTAAATTTTTTTTCTATAAGATAATGTAGATTATTTGACAAAATCCTGACAAATGCAAATGATGTATAATGCAAATCTTTTGACAAAATACAAATACCAGAGAAGAAAATATGCGAACCAACCGCCCCCTCATCACAAGAAATTAAATCAGGATCAAAATCAAACCAAGAATTATCAAGCAACAAGTTATATACAAGATTCAAGGTAATTTTATCATTTCTATTTGTTCATTTTGTTCATCTAGAAGCCCATGACTTGGCTTCTGGGAATTATGTGGGTTCAAAAATGGTTTCAAATCATCAAATTGAACATAGTTTGGTATTATAAACTTGAAATAAAATACATGCATGTTCTTGTTAAGTGTTCGATTGATTATATAAAAATTTTGAGAGTTTAATTCCAAAATAAAATCAAAAGTCTAAGACTTATTTTATACTTCTATCCATGTTGTGTAATTAGGTTTAAACTCTCTTGCCCTTTTCTCATTAACAACCATCATATAAATAATACAAAAGGAATAATGGGCCTGAACCCAAAATACAAAAAGACATATATTATAAAAGTCCGTTAATAGTCCCCCGCAGTTTGAGGGGGAGAACGAACACTCAAACTGGAACGAAAATCTGCAAAAAGTTGATACGGAAGGCCCTTAGTGAATATGTCGGCATACTGAAATCTGGACGGCACGTGTAAGACGCGAACATGACCGGTAGCTACTTTATCCCGAACAAAATGAATGTCAATCTCAATGTGCTTGGTTCGCTGATGTTGCACCGGATTTGCTGACATGTATACGGCACTGACATTGTCACAGTAGACTATGGAGGCCGTTTGGAGTGGAAAGTGAAGTTCGCAAAGAAGATTCCGTACCCAAGATAGTTCAGCAACAACATTAGCAACACCTCTGTATTCTGCTTCGGCACTAGATCTGGATGTGGTATCTTGGCGTTTGGTTGACCAAGAGAGAAGATTATCACCTAAGAACACGCAATATCCAGATGTTGATCGACGAGTGGCCGGACAGCCTGCCCAGTCAGCATCAGTATAAGTGGTTAGCTGGGAGGTGGTCGAACGGAAAAGTTGAAGCCCAAGATCAATTGTTCCACGTATGTAGCGCAAGACACGTTTCATGGCATGAAGATGTGGTTCACGAGGGTCATGCATGTAGAGACATAGCTGCTGAACTGAATAAGCAATATCTGGTCTAGTGAATGTGAGGTACTGAAGGGCCCCGGCTAGGCTACGATAAAGAACTGGATCAGACACGGGGGGGCCTTCAGGTCCTAGTTTGCTGTCAGTATCAACCGGTGTGCGACACGGATTGCAGTTAGCCATGTGAGCCCGTTCTAAAATTTCCAAAGCATACTTGGATTGAGACAAGAAAAGATCTGAAGCTGAACGAACTACTGAGATTCCAAGAAAGTAGTTAAGTGGACCTAGATCGGTCATAGAAAACTCACGATGAAGTAAAGTAATGACTTTCTGCAAGAGAGGCGAGGAGGAAGCGGTAAGAATGATGTCATCAACATAGATGAGCAAGTATGCAATATCTGAGCCCCGACGAAAAATAAACAGAGAGGTATCGGTTTTGCTGTGAGAGAATCCAATGCGAGTGGCAAAATTCGCAAATCGTTGAAACCATGCACGGGGGGCCTGTTTAAGGCCATATAATGATTTCTGTAACAGACAGACATGATCAGGATGTTTGATGTCTTTGAAACCCGGGGGTTGGTGCATGTATACCGTTTCGGATAAATGCCCGTTGAGAAAGGCATTTTTCACGTCAAGTTGGTGAATGGGCCAGTTGTGACATACCGCAATGCTCAGAACGGTACGTATGGTGGCTGGTTTGACAACAGGACTAAATGTTTCGTGGCAATCAATACCCTGTTGTTGACTTCGACCATTGGCTACCAACCTAGCCTATAGCGATTAAGGGAGCCATCTGCATTGAATTTATGTCTAAATAACCACATGGAGCGAACTATATTAATACCTTTTGGTCGTGGTACAAGTTTCCACGTACTGTTTTTAATTAATGCATTAAATTCATCTGTCATAGCATTGTGCCAATCGGGAATTTGAAGAGCTTGAATATGAGAAGTAGGGAGGGGAGCAATGTGAGACGCAAGGAGGTTCAGACGTTGAACGGGTTTATGAATGCCGGATCGAGAGCGGGTGACCATGGGGTGAGAGGGGTTTGCGAGGGGTGGGGGTAGGGTGGTTTCAGGTTGAGTAGATGAAGAGGGGGAAGTGGGGTTGAGTTGAGGTTGATTTGGAGAGTTATTGAGAGAATCAGTGGGAGGAGTTTCAGTGTTAGGGGATGTAGAAGGTTGTATGACTGTGGGAGGTGGAGGTGGAGTGCTTTGTGGAGACGTGAGAATGGTACGAGCAATAGGGGAAGGACTATCGAGAAAGGAGTACGATGGGGGGGTAGAGGTAAGTGAGGTGTATGGAAATTGAGATTCATCAAAGGTTACGTGACGAGAGATTATGACTTTGTTGGTGGTAGGTTGAAAGCAGCGATAACCACGATGATCAGTGGGGTAGCCGAGAAAGATGCAAGGGGTGGAGCGAGGTTGTAATTTATGAGAGGGGAAGGTGTGCGGGTAACATAGACAGCCAAAAATGCGAAGATGGTTGAAGATTGGTTGTTTGTTGAATAGTTTAGTGAAAGGGATTTCATTATTGATTGCAGAAGATGGTAGAATGTTTAGTAAGTGAACAGCCATAAAGAGGGCTTCGACCCAGAAATTAGGAGGCAGGGAGGCTTGGAAGAGGAAAGTGCGGATATGATTGTTAATTGTGCGAATCATGCGTTCAGATTTCCCATTTTGTTGAGAAGTTTTTGGGCATGAAAAACGGAATTGAATGCCATTATTTTTTAACAAGGTGTGTTGTTGGGAGTTATCAAATTCACCGCCATGGTCACATTGGAAAGCTTTTATTTGTTTATTGAATTGGGTTTGCACATATGCTCGAAATTGAACAAATTTTGAAAACGCATCTGATTTTTGCTTAAGCGGATAAACCCAAAGAAAATGAGTATAATGATCAAGAAAAAGAACATAATAGTTAAAACCACCAACACTCGGAATTGGAGAAGTCCATAAATCCGAATGAATAATATCAAAAGCATTATCAACCACAGTATTAGAAGAAATAAACGGAAGCTTAACATGTTTGCCAAGTTGACAAGCATGGCACAAAGTCAAAGGCTTTGTATTATTACAACGAATTAAATTGCAAGAAACAAGACGACGTAGCACTTCCTCGCCGGGATGACCGAGTCGTTGGTGCCACGTGGAATGACTGAAAGAAAGAAAAGCAAGCTGGGTATTGGTGGTGAACGGGTACAGATCTCCATTGCTATCACAGCGGTGGAGTAGCTTCTTGGTCAGGTAATCCTTCACAGAAAAACCAAACTCATCAAATTCAACTGTACATTTATTGTCACGAGTAAAACGACGAACAGATATAAGGTTTTTGACTATTTGGGGAGTGACAAGGACATGTTTTAAGTGAAGGGGACGAGGGGAGGATGACAAGATGCTATGACCAGTATTAGTAACAGGAATGGATGCTCCGTTACCAACAAATATAGATGAAATTAATGCATTATTATTAAAAATAGTAGTAAGATTACTTGTACCTGCCGAGAGATGTGAAGTAGCGCCCGTATCCATGTACCATCCAGAGTCCTCACCCGCGGAGGGTGGCTGCAATGTCATCGTGCTAAAGGCTTGTGGAAGAGTAGTGGGCTGATGAGTGTATGGAACAAAGGTCCAGTAACCATGTTGAGAGGGTGGTGGTGCAGTTGAGGGAGGCAAAGGGGGTCGTGGGGTAAGAGGTGTAGGGCCGAGAAGACCAGGGGTATGAGCCGCAGGGGTTGGGGGTTGGGGCCTTGGGGTATGTGGGCGTGGTTGGTTGTTATGTGGTGAGTAGGATGGTGAGTATGATGTGTTGGGTTTAATATGGAGAAATCGACACTTGTCACCAAAGCGACATGGGCCACGTTGGTAGTTTCGACATATTTGTTTCGGAGCCGGGTTAGGGGAGGATGAGGCAAGTAGAACTGTTGGAGCGGAAGGGGTATCATGGTGGTTGGCTCGAGTTTGTTTGCGGTTTAGGCGGGATTCTTCTAGGGTGAGCATGGAGCGGGTTTCAAGAAGCGAGGGTGGGGATTTGCTATGACGAATAATACTTGCAACATTATCGTATTTATCTCCTAAACCAGCCACAACATACATAACCAAAGTTTTTTCTTCTATGGGTTGGTCAATATTAGCAAGAAGATCAGCAGCTATTTTAATTTTCTTAAAATACTCAGCAATAGATTGATTACCCAATTCGAGAGAGCGGAGTTCTTCTTGAATTTCCATGGCACGAGCTTCCTTGTTATCGTGGAAAAGGTTGTGTAGATCGGTCCAAACAGAATGGGATGTCGCGTTCCTTTTCAACACCGTTTGCAATAGAGAGGTGGAGATCGAGCCATAAATCCAGACTTTCACCAGGGAATCCAAGCGTTTCCATTCAGCAAGTGTTTCGGGGTTGCTAGTTATAGTGCCATCAAGAAAACCTAGAACCCCAAAACTATCACAATGAGAGGTAAATAGTTCACACCAAGCATCATAATTAAGTTGATCAAGATCCAAGACTAGGGGAACGTGAGTTTTGATGTTGGTAACGCCAAATGCTTTGTCGGCATTGAAGGCGGAGGTGGGAGAATTTGTTTCTGACATTTAAGTAGGCGGCGGCGGGTGATGGCGGCTGTTGACGCCGGAACAGAAAGGAAAAAGAAGAGGGGGGGGCGGCTAGGGTTTGGCGGCGGCGCCTAGGATTAGAGGCGGCAGTCTTGTCTAGGGTTTCACGGAACAGAAAGTAAAAAGAAGGGGGGGGCGGCTAGGGGCGATCGACGGTTGAGCAGGAGGAGGTCTCAGGCGGTGCAGCGGCGTCGTCGGCTAGGTTTTCAGCCGGCGGGTTTGAGGCGATTAGGGTTAGGGTTTCAGACGATTAGGGTTAGGGTGGAGGAACGGTTAGGGTTTCAGACGAGCGGTGGTTATCAGCCGATTAGGGTTTCAGGCGGCGCTTAGGGTTGCAGGCGAGCGGCGGTTTGCACGAGGTTTCAGGCGTGCGGCGGCTTTCAGGCAACGTTTAGGGTTGATGCAGGAATATTTAGGAACAGAGAGGGAGAGGAGCGTTTAGGTTTCAGGCGGGCGGCGGCGGCGGCGGCCGGGAGGATTAGGAGAAAAGAATTAGGGTTAGGAGAAGATTAGGGTTTCTCTGATACCATGTAATTAGGTTTAAACTCTCTTGCCCTTTTCTCATTAACAACCATCATATAAATAATACAAAAGGAATAATGGGCATGAACCCAAAATACAAAAAGACATATATTATAAAAGTCCGTTAATATGTTGTTCTTCTTTTATTTGTCAAGAAAAGATGGCCAAAAAGACCAATTGGTCTTCGGCCTTGATTATATAATTATATTGGATGTTTGTGTGATCGCTTTTCCCCGTGGTACTCAAATTATATTTGTGACAGCTCCTTCGGCTCGGCTACTTTTTTTTTTTAAGGTAAGGGGGATCTTTACATTCTCAATAAAAATGCCTATCTATAAAGCGCTGAGTTAAAGAGGGAACAAGTCCCACAGAGAGATGATAAGTGGGGGAAAGAGTGAAATTAAAGCTTGAAGACAGAAAGAGAAGAGATTAACGGGATGCTTTATAGTCGAAGTTGCGCCTAATGCTTAATCTAACTATTAGGTACTATATTAGAGAAAGACTCAATCTGCCCAATACTATACGCTAGGAAGAACTTGATTATTTATATACTCAAATCACCATTAATCCATCTAATATAGCTGCTGGAAATCGAATTAAATCAGAAAGAAATTAGTTAATTAAAATTTCCAAAATTTTCATCTCACTTTACAAAAGAATGAAAACTTGTCTACTTAACAACAATTTCATACATTTTCATTCCACTTTTTAAAATACCACTTTTCAAACTCTTTCTTTTACTTTTCTATTACCTACCCTATATTTCTTTATAATAATCTCTTTCTCTTTTTTACTTCTCTATCACATATCATATTTTTCTTATTTTATAATCACTTATCTTATTTTTCTTAAAACTAAAACTTTATCATATAAACAAGTTTTCACTTTTTATAAAAACCATTGTTTTTTTTCCCAGAAAACTATAACTTTAAAACTTAAATTTATTAATGACTAGTTTTTATGCAAATTCTCATCAAACTTTTTGGCAAAACACGAATAGGGCAAAATAAGGCTATAACTTCTAGAAAGCATATGGGGTTTGGGGGTGTGATCAATATCATCATCTTTAGAGAAAAAGCTTGAAAATTGGCCATTAGATTCAACAAAACTTGAACTAGCAGGAAAAATATGTGTATTCTGCTTGTAACTGCATGATGTGTCATCATCATACATACCATAAACATTACCATTACCATAACCATGATGATTATAATCAGGGGCGGATCTAATATAAATCTATGAATGTCACTCGACACTGATAAATTTTCAAAATACTGCGTATGTGTCAAAATTTGAGTGACACCTAAGATTTTTTTAGTGACACCTACAAAAAATATATAAAAGTATTATATTCATATATAAATTATATTTGTTGTTTTTATTACCTAAATTTATTGAAATATTACTAATTTTTAATCATAAAAGTTTAAATGATAAAAAAAAAAGCCCAATAGAATTTTAAAAGAATAAGCAAATAATCAACCAAAACCTTAAAAAAAAAAGGAAGAATTTCATATATACCCCTCCAAAACTTCATAATATCATATATACCCAACCTAAAATTTTAATATCATATATATCCCTCCTAAATATCATAATATCATATATACTACAATTTTAATTATTAATATCACATATATCCCTCTTAAACATCACTAATATCATATATACCCAAATTCATTAATTTAATTATTTTTAAAACATTTAAAGCTCATAAATAATATTTCTTATTAATTAATGACCATTATACCCTTACTCATTTCTTCTTTCAACTACTAAACTTCAAAATATCATATTAATTAACTTAAATTAAAATATCATATCACTTTTAATAATTTTATATAATTTATTTTTGTAAAATTTACTAAATAAAATTTTCAAACTAAAACAAATTAACATTAAAAAAATATAAAAAAATTGTATCATGTTTTTGCTCGTTTTTAATCAAACCGTATCGTCTTATTGTATTTTCTTATTTGTTTTCTTTCTACAGTAATCTATATACAATTAACTGATTACATTTTATGTTCTTTCAACAATCAGTTTCATTGATAACATGGCGTTCCAAAATCTATATAGATCGGAAGGGAAAGATGATAAATGTTCGTGATGCTGTGTAAAATCAACCCATTCTGCTGACTATACGAACATGGTATCCCAAAAAAAATAAATCAGTACAACTAAAAATAAAATCAGATTACCACTTTGTATATATAGAAAACATGGTTTTTTGGTGGAATATCTAGAGTGGTTATGTACTTTACGTCTATATGACATTTGCATAATGTTTTATAATCGTGAGTCCTAATCATCATTGTAAGTTACAAATGTAAATCTATAAATCGTTTACTTGCCCTGTTCCATAATAAGCGCTCACCTTTATAATTTCTCCTACCCATGAAAATTGCAATGTTTTCCATTTGGGACGTTTCATAGTACTTGTATAGTTTCAAGCTAAAGTAACATTTTTGCCCTCATTATCTTGATTTAAATAATTGTAGAAAGAAAACAAATAAGAAAATACAATAAGACGATACGATTTGATTAAAAACAAGCAAAAACATGATACAATTTTTTTATATTTTTTTAATGCTAATTTATTTTAGTTTGAAGAATTTATTTAGTAAAGTTTACAAAAATAAATTATATAAAACTATTAAAAGTGATATGATATTTTAATTTAAGTTGGATAAATATGATATATTGAAGTTTAGTAGTTGAAAGAAGAAATGAGTAAGGGTATAATGGTCATTAATTAATAAGAAATATTAATTATAAGCTTTAAATGTTTTAAAAATAATTAAATTAATGAATTTGGGTATATATGATATTAGTGATGTTTAAGAGAGATATATGTGATATTAATAATTAAAATTGGGTATATATGATATTATGATGTTTAAGAGGGATATATATGATATTAAAATTTTAGGTTGGGTATATATGATATTATGAAGTTTTGGAGGGATATATATGAAATTCTCCCTAAAAAAAACCCAAAAAATCTTGTTATTTGTTAAATATGTGTTGACAAAATCCATTTCGGTGACCTGATTCGTTTTAGAAATTTTTTTAAAATTGAACTCTAAAATTTACTCTAAAAAATGACACCAACGACAAATTTTTTTGGATCTCCCCCTTATTATGATTATGATTATGGTGATTGGTAAGTGATGATGTTACATGAGGGATCTCACCCAACAACATTTCAAGCTCATCATCATCCTTCAAATCCTCACTAGGAATCTCAATTCTCTCAACCATCTTCGAAACAAATAAAACAGAAATTGTACAACAACAAAAACGAAAACAAGAAATTCGAATTTTCAACACGCCCACATCAATAAATCGTAAACCCACATCAAATTACCGACATTTCATCATCTGGATTCGTCTTGGAACAATCAATAATCCGATTGAAGAGGTGGGTTTTAATTAGGCGACCGTAAAAACAAATCCCATTTCATCTCTTTTTTCAATTTTTGTGAAAAAAATTCATGAGTTTGTAAAGCATGCAAAGATGAAGAAATATTGTATATGCTACTACTCATACAGTATGTATGCATACATAGTGTACAAATCGGTTTACTTCTATGGCCTCACGCCATAAAACCTGGAGAGAGGAAACAAACACACAGAGTCACACAGAGACACTGTGAAATTGTGTGAAAATTACAAAAAGGGTATGCAGAAAAACAGAAAAAAAAACAATGAAATTACCCACAAGAATTGATGGTTGAAGGGATCATAAATCAACACAAAGGAACTGATGGTAGAGATTTTTTATATGAGTTTTTTATTTTCTACACATGATTTATTCACAAATCTTTGAAATTTTCATCCATGAGTTTGTTACATTGAAATTTTGTAGTAACAAACCCTTCCCACTTTTTGCATTTTTAACGGCCGAAGATCATTAAAAAGGACCCAAGTTTACGAATATTTGGTCTAAAATGTCATTGCTTTTAAATGTATTTTCACTCCATCTCTATAATAAAATTAGGGTGAAATTTGTTCATCTCGTCGGGGTTTGCAACTAAAATTTTGATCAGATCGATAACCTCGGTTTGAAAATTTTCAAACCAAACCATAAAAAAAAAAACGGTTTGATTCGAATGGTATCACTATTTGATTGTTTGAACTTAAAGCCATTTAATCCAATGTTGCAAATTTAACAAATATAAAAATATCAAGTAAAATCAATAATGTAAACATAACAAAGAAAAATAAAAGACAATTATACATCAAAGTATCAATGTTGTTGGAATTTGGTGCGTTAACTTGACGAAAACTGAGGTGTTTTCGGGTTTCGTTTTTTGACGAAAAAGTTTTATGAAAACATGTTCATTTACCTATTTTTTTAAAATCCAATTTCAAATTTCATCAAATTTTCATTTTCAAAATTTCGAATCAAACCGTTTTTTTATGTTTTGGTTTGAAAATTTTCAAACCGAGATTATCAATCTGATCAAAATTTTAGTTGTAAAAACCCGACGAGATAAACAAATTTCACCCTAATTTTTATGAAAACATGTTCATTTACCTATTTTTTTAAAATCAAATTTCAAATTTCATCAAATTTTCATTTTCAAAATTTCGAATCAGATCGTTTTTTTATGGTTTGGTTTAAAAATTTTCAAACCGAGGTTATCGATCTGATCAAAATTTTAGTTGTAAAAACGCGACGAGATGAACAAATTTCACCCTAATTTTATTATAGAGACGGAGTGAAAATACATTTAAAAGCAAGGGCATTTTAGACCAAAGATTAGTAAACTTGGGTCCTTTTTAATAGATCTTCAGCCGTTAAAAGTGCAAAAATTGGAAAGGGTTTGTTACTACAGTATTTCAATATAACAAACTCATGGATGAAAATTTCAAAGATTTGCAAATAAATCATGTGTAGAAAATAAAAACCCATATAAAGAAATCTCTACCATCAGTTTCTTTGTGTTGATTTATGAAACCTTCAACCATCAAATCTTGTGGGGTAAATTTATTGTTTTTTTGGTTTTTCTGCATACCCTTTTTGTAATTTTCACACAATTTCACTGTGAGTGTGTGTTTGTTTCCTCTCTCCAGGTTTTATGGCGTGAGGCCATAGAAGTAAACCGATGTGTACACTATGTATGCATACATACTGTATGTGTAGTAGCGTATACAATATTTCTTCATCTTTGCATGCTTTACCAAACTCATGAATTTTTTCACAAAAATTGAAAAAAGAGATGAAATGGGTATTGTTTTTACGGTCGCCTAATTAAAACCCACCTCTTCAATCGGATCATTGATTGTTCCAAGACGAATCCAGATGATGAAATGTCGGTAATTTGATGTGGGTTTACGATTTATTGATGTGGGTGTGTTGAAATTTCGAATTTCTTGTTTTTGTTTTTGTTGTTGTACAATTTCTGTTTTATTTGTTTTGAAGATGGTTGAGAGAATTGAGATTCCTGGTGAGAATTTGAAGGATGATGATGAGCTTGAAATGTTGTTGGGTGAGATCCCTCATGTAACATCATCACTTACCCATCATCATAATCATAATCATAATCATAATCATCATGGTTATGGTAATGGTAATGTTTATGGTATGTATGATGATGACAAATCATGTAGTTACAAGCAGAATACACATATTTTTCCTGCTAGTTCAAGTTTTGTTGAATCTAATGGCCAATTTTCAAGCTTTTTCTCTAAAGATGATGATATTGATCACACCCCCAAACCCCATATGCTTTCTAGAAGTTATAGCTCGATTTTGCCCTATTCGTGTTTTGCCAAGAAGTTTGATGAGAATTTGTTTAGTGAATCGGGTAATGATCGAACTAATCGAAATAGTGTCACTAGAGTTCAGTCCCAATTAAACAGTGAAATGAGTCCTTTTCTCGGGTTTTCGCAACCTCATGGCTTCAATGGGATGCAAATTCCGCTTGGTCGAGCTGACAATTTGTTCCCTCAATCGAATCTCAATAGGAATGTGTTAAATTTTCGGTATCCTGTAAGTTTATATCAGAGGAGAATTCCAGCTTTAGATTTAGCGGTTTGTAACGGATTACATCGTGTAAGACAAAATGGGATGTTGTTGATGGATCAACGGGGTGTTAGCGTACAACCAAATCTGCATAATGTACCTTTTAAGGGTTTAGAGGGTAGTGAGGATGGTTTGATCATTCAAGGTGAAAGTGTAAAGCTTAATCATGCAAGAAACAAAGTAACCGGAGCTTTTAAAGGGCAAAACAAAAAATGTTCTTTCACTGAAAATGGTCGAATTGTGATGTCAAATAGGTCTTTTTCTACGCCTATAAGATGTAACACGTTGTTTGACGCTCAAGGTTACATATATATGCTTGCTAAAGACCAAAACGGGTGTCGTTATCTACAATCTGTTTTTGATGAGGGAAATCAAGGACATGTAGAGATGGTGTTTGATGAGATCGTTGGGCATGTGGCGGAGCTTATGGTTAATCCGTTTGGTAATTACCTTATGCAAAAACTATTGGAAGTGTGTAACGAGGAGCAAAGAATGCAAATTTTAACGGAAGTCACGCGTGAGCCCAGGGAACTTGTTCAAATTTCTTTGAACACTCATGGGTAAGGCCTTGTTTGTTTAGTACTGAATGGAATCATTAAGAGGTGGTTTTAACCTTTGAACGAACTTCTTAATGATTCCGTTAAGAAGTAAACAAACAACAACTAACTTTCTTTTTCTTATGTAACTTATCCTTTGTGTTTGGATGTGTGTTTTGAACCTGCTTATATCTAATGATCAATTTCTTATGTTTGGATTAACAGTTTCATATCATCTGCAGCAAAAGCTGAAAACTTATATGAAAATTTCTAGTTTTGATAAGTAATTTCATATGAGCAGTAACAAAACTATTTTTACTCTCATTTCACAACATTCCTATTATTTTTTTACCCCAAAAGAATGTCATATTTGGTTAAAAAAAACAGAATTTTCAGAACATTTAACTTCAAACAGCAGAAACGCTTTCGTATAGCTTATTTTATTACTACTCTTTAATCTTTATCTGATCTTGATTATTCAATGTTGTATAATAACATTCAAAACGGACATCCAAACAACCCCTTAGAGTATATATATATGCTTCAATCAAATGCTTATTTGACATAATCGTTAACGTTAAAGAAATTGTGATTGTTAAAGGACAAGGGTAGTGCAGAAGCTTATAGAGACTTTGAAGACAATACATCAAATTAAGATGGTTATCTCTGCGCTTGAACCTGGATTTCTAGCTCTTATTAAGGATCTCAACGGTAACCATGTTATTCAACGATGTTTGCAGTGTCTTAGTAACGAAGACAATAAGGTTTGGACTTTTCTTTGAGTATTTAAGCTTAAATTACTTAATTTTGTTAGTGCATATGTCGATAATGATTGCGCTCGTGATCTTTGATTGTAACGAATGTTTATATCCTTGTTCTTTATTTTCATGGTCATCTGTGGAAACACAGATACCAATAGGTTTAGCTCATTTCATATGAGGGTGATAAGTAGATGTGAGATCACGGGTTCGACTCCCGTTGGAGGCAATGTTGAATTTTGGTGGTGAAAGTAAGTCTAAAAGTCCCCATTTGGGGCAAATGAGTAGTTTAGGAGTAAGAGTAGGTTAGTTTGCTGTTAAAAAAAATGTGGAAATACATTTAAGTAGACTTTATTATAACAATTTACATATAAAACTGCTTGATCATGACGGTCTATGAAATAGGAAAAAAAATTGTGGTTAGATGGATATTAAGAAACTCATGTGACAGTGTAACTAAAGTATTATATGCCCTTGGAAGCGACCCTATGCTATTTGTTCATTTTTCTTGATCATTTGAAGAGGTAGGAGAGCTAGTTACTCTTTTAATAGAGGTCGAAATACAAATGGATTGTAATTACCATTTGGAGGGGTCCAAGGGGGTGAAAAGTTTTTAATTTATGAATTTATACTAAAGTTTTTAAATTTTCTAAAGATAAATATGAATTTATACTGATTTGAAGAACTATTGTTGTATATGTGAAGTGAAAATATTCTAATACTTTATCTTACGTATAGATTTATTTGAATTGCTTAAAACCGTTGACTAGTATTTTGCTCCTCAATGTTTTTACCTTTTTTGGCAACATAGATCGTTAACCCGAGTTTTTTTGATGCATAATAGTTACATTATTGATTGGATTGACTTGTGAAGGCAAAGATTCTAATTTTCAACCTCAAATTTTATATGAATCTTTAGGTTTTCATTAAAAGGTGGGTGCGTTTAATTACCGAAAATTTTCAAAATTTCCATCTCACTTTTCATAAAAAATGGAAACTTGTTTACTTAACAACAATTTTATAAATTTTCACTTCACTTTTTAAAATACCACTTTTCACATTATCTCTCTTCCTTTTCAATTATCTACCCTATAATTCTTTATAATACTCTCTTTCTCTCTCTTACTTTTCAATCACCTATCCTATTTTTCTTACTTTATAATCACTCATCTTATTTTTCTTAAAACTAAAACTTCACCATATAAACAAGTTTTCACTTTTTATAGAAACCCTTGTTTTCTTCTAAAAACTATAATTTGAAAACTGAAATTGAAAAATGACTAGTTTTCGTTAACTAAACGCAACTAGGTATTTATGTTCCACCTCCTTCATATCTACCACTCGAAAGCGAGACCGTGAAGTTGATGTTAAAACAAATTTCAGATCAATTTTGTATCCGAATAACAATAAGCTAGACCGGAAGTTTCAAAAGGTCATTTTTGGACTTCAATTTGTAATATGCAGTTCAGTTTAGTGTGTTTGACAAGAGTTGATTCTTTGATTATTTAAGATCATGATAAATAAATATGGATAAATAGGTAAGAAATTCCTTTAAAAAAACTGCTTTCTGAGATAAATATAAGATTATAACCATCCTTTATTCTGAGCATTTTATTAATTGATCATCTGATTCTGATTCTGATTCTGATTCTTTAAGTTACTATAATGTGGTTTCCTTTGCTGGATTTTAAAGGATCCCATAGGGTATGCATTTCATGTGATTTTTTAGAATCCCTGGTTTACATAATATCTAAATCCTTCGATAGTTGTGAAGATTTTGAGATCCCACAAACTAGAGATTTCAAAATGGGATAATTGCGCAAAAAACCATCAACTTGTCAGGTTTTTGTGATTAAAACCCCAAACCATTTTTCGTTGTATAGAAAACCCCGAACTAACTAAAAATAAGTAAATCAAGGTTTTATCAATGGTTAACCGGTTGAAAACCGGTTATTAATCCTACGTGGACCGATAAATAATCTACGTGAAATAATTTTTAATTGTTGAAACCGGTTGCCAAGTATTATACATCATTTAAACACTCGTTGATTAATGCCGTTTAAAAATTACAATTAAAAATTATCAACGGGGGTTTAAATGATGTGTAATACTTGGTAACCGGTTTCAACAATTACAACTTATTCCACGTAGGTTATTTACCGGTCCACGTAGGATTAATAACCGGTTTCAACGGATTACTCATTGATAAAACCTTGATTTACTGATTTTTAGTTAGTTCGGGGTTTTTTATGCAACGAAAAATGGTTTGGGGTTTTAATCACAAAAAGTTGACAAGTTAATGGTTTTTTGCGCAATTTTCCCTTTCAAAATCCTCACACTCTTTGAAGGATAAAACGGACACAATTTACTTCTTGATAGTATGATACGAGTCAAAACCTATGATACATCATTTGATTGTTAATTTGAGCGTATGCCCGCACTAGAACTCGAAAACTCCAGGATCTTTTGTAAGTTTTTATCCCTTTTTTCTTGGATGACAGTTCATTTTTGAAGCTGCTGCAAAGTTCTGTGTCGACATAGCTACCCATCAACATGGGTGTTGTGTATTGCAAAGATGCATCAATCACTCCACCGGCAAACACCAAGAAAACTTAGTTCTAGAAATTTCTTCAAACGGACTTCTTCTAGCTCAAGATGCATTTGGGTATGTATATTTAGGGTAAAATTGCCAAGAAATGTAATATAAAATACATATTTTGACAATAAAGGTATCATGAAAATTTTCAAGTCAGAATAAGGAAGGATATGAAATTCCTTTTTTAGGCTGAAAAAAGGTAATGAAATGTTTTTTTGCCGAGAAAGGAAACATAAAGTTAATTTTTTTACCTTCCTAATTGGCCATCGATACCTTTTTTTTGTCAAAATTGAATTTTATGTTACATTTTTTTGTTTAAAAATTTTTAGGTTACCTTTATCGTCAAAATTGAATTTTATGTTATCTTTCTTGGCAATTTTGCTCATAAATTTAGGCGTTGATAATCATCATAATGGTCAAGAAAAGATAGTAATTTACGATCATTGAGTTCGGTTTACGTTGAATGCAGAAACTATGTTGTACAATCTATATTGGAGCTACAAATCCCATCTGCTGTATCGATCTTGATCTCTCAATTCGAAGGCAATTACGTCCATCTAGCGACACAAAAGTTCAGTAGTCATGTCGTTGAAAAATGCTTATTGGTGCTAGATGACCATGCCAGATCAACGATAATTCGCGAACTTGTTTCCGCAACTCAATTCGAACAATTGCTTCAAGACCCACATGCCAATTATGTTGTTCAAACTGCTCTTCGTGTTGCTGAGGTTTGAATCTTTTTTAATTTCTTTCTAGCTATGAAATATATATAACCAAATGATTAGGGTTTTATTATAATGCAAAATTAAGAAAATAATACAATGAGATGATAAATCTAACAATAGTAGAGCCCTGTATATTATACACAAAAAACACTAACAGGGCAAAACCCTAAAAGCCTAATAGGTCTGACATTATACTAATAACATTTATATCTGGTTGATAGATATAACATGATACATGCGTATTTTTTCAAACAGGGCTCCCTTCATAACTCATTGGTGAAAGCAATTGAATCACACAAAGCAATCTCAAGAAACAGCCCGTATTCAAAGCGGATTTTCTCGCACAAGCTTTTGAAGAAGTGAATGCTTTCGCCGTAATATGTTGTTGTTTCCTGTGTTCACTATCGGTTTTCTCTCTTTATCGTCTTACCCTTGCCATAATTCTTTTAAAGACTAGATGACTTGATGTGTTCAATAACTGAATTCCGTCGTCGCTTTGGTGCTTGTGACTGGGTTTGTTCATTAGTTTTGGTTGATTTATGCATCGTTTTTTTTTGCTTCCAGTTGATTAAATTCGTGTTTCAGATGTTTATGTAACTTTTATGATGTTTACTATAATATGTGCAAGATATTTCTCACTATCTCTTCTTCCTTTTGTTTGAACTAAGAGGCATTTGTATGTTTGGTACATTGAAATCGACTAAGTTTATAATTATTTTTAGCTAATGATGATTATACATAAATAAATATTAAAAAGTAATGAAAAAACTATAAGACTTTGTTCTTCTTTCACACTTTTTATTCTCTAATTTCTATTTTAATAAAAGGTAAGGTAAATTAAATTTATATTTTCGATTGAGAATTAAAGCAAATAAAAAAAAAGGAGTTGTAAACCTTCATTATCTTGATTCCGTTAGCATCAAATACACATTTAGCGCATAAGGTGCATATTTGGTTAATTGGTTGTGTTCATGGACTTGGTCTATGTTCAATCGAGAAGAGGTTAATGTTCACAGAGAAAATAAAAGTGGTCGGAGCAAAATGCAACCGGTTAAACCAATTGCAAATCACATTTTTGAGAATAATCACTGTTTTGATAAGTTTTAATTAGTTAGAGATTTTTCGTGGCAACAAAAATGGTTCGGAGTTTTAATTGCAAAAAGTGGTCCAATTTGAAGGGTTTTTTATTTCACAAAAATCCCTATAATTATACATAATTATTCAAAAGGTATATATGTAGTCTTATTTTTATCCCTACGCAACATGTAATTAACTAGGGTTATAGATCCCCGCGCGTTGCTGCGGATTTCCGTCATAAATATGTAGTTTTTATCGATTAAAATAACCTATGATGTTAAGAAATAGAAACATGTTCAATACTTTAATGATCACAACAACGTCAGTGCATTTATATGTTTAAGCATTAGTATTTAGTGGGTTACATGTTTTTTTTTACGAATTTGGTTCAATTGATGATGTCTAAGGTATATTTTTAGAGTTTTATATGAACAAAACAACATGTTTTCATGTTTTTTGTGGTTTCGCCTCTCCATGTTATTTTTTCCTAATAAAGTCCCTTAGTTTATTATTTTCTTTCTGGTTTTTGAAAAAAAATATCAATCCTGTACGTTCCACAAAAAAAAAACCAACATGTTTTCCATGAAAGCCCTCAAACTTGACTTTGTTGGCAAAAAAAAAAAATTCTAAAAATCACAAACAAATAAATATCATGAGGATTTATTGGTAAAAAATAACACGGATAGACTATACTGCAAAAACAAAAAAAAAAACATGTCGCTTTTATTTATATTAAGCCTCTTTTTTACACAAAAAATATGAATAACAAAAGTTGATATTTTATATGCATCTTGTGAGACAAAAAACAAAAAACAAAACAAAATGAATCACAGTCATTTATTCTTATAATTGAGGTAGAAGCGAAAAATTTCAATATTAAAATATGTAATTAAATATTGAAGAAGTTGATGTACAAATGAATACTTTTATTTACAAATAAAATATAAAAGATGTTGAATTCAATATTTATTATTTAAATAGTTTCATATATAAAATAAAAAAAAATTATGTATAAATATAAAAACATAAAAATAATCAGTTATAATACTGTCCAACAATAACATTTTTTATTAAAAAAAATAGAAATGACAATATTACCTACAATGTAACAAATATTTCTTATAAACTAAAAAGACATTTAATTAATTAATTTATTTCACAAAAAACAATTTTGAAGTATAAAAGAAAAGTCAAAATACAAATTGAAATTTATATTTAGGCACAAAAACTAAAAAACAAAACAAAATATTACAGAAGGTGAAAATAAAAAAATTCCTTACTTCTTTGATTGAAGACAACAATCACAACATGTTATTCATTAAAATTGTTTGAACTATTTTTTTTATGTTTTTATATGTATAATTATAATTTTAAAGTTTCTCAATATTTATTGGCTCAATATGACGGTGCAATTAATGCAACAAAACTTCCATGTTTTTTTTATTTTACTTTATTTTCATTTCTTTTATTTTCATTTCTTCAAAACAATCACTATACCCTATGCTAAAACTCAGCATTCTACAATTACAACCGCCTCCACAGAGTGTGTGTGTATATATAAATTTTTGATTTTTTATTGTTATATGTTTATTAATCAGTTTTCATCAATTTGTTTGTATTATATTTAGTTTTAATAAGTTTTCAATTTTTAGTTAGTTATATATTTTTTAATAAGCTTGTGAAATATTATATTTTTATAAGTTTTTATTCGGCTTACGTGATTACTTTGTTTGAAAAAATAAGTTTTTATATATATATTTTTTGTTCCGTTAAATTGAAAATCTAAATGGTTCGTTGTTTCATGAATTTCACTTGTTCAACAAAAAATTAAAAAGTGAAATAATTTATCTTTTTTTTTTTCTATCGGATAATTTATAGTTAATCGTTTTTACGTTCAGTTAAATTAAAGATCAAAGTTTCTCGTTGAGTGAAAACATTTAAAATTAAATCAGTTGACTTTATTTCCAGTCGTTTAAATTTAATATAGTTAATCGTTTTTTTGTGAGCAAAAGTATATAAAACTAATATGGTTAGTCGTTTTTTCGTTTGGTTAAATCAAAAAATCGATGTTGTTAAATGTTTTTTCAAATAAAAAACGCTTGAAATTAGATTAAGCAGTTGTTTCTACCATTTGATTAAATTGAAGACCGAAATGGTTCGTTATTTTTTCGAAAGAAAACTTTTAAAGTTGAAACGACGAACGATTTCAATTATTACAACGAAATGGTTAACCAAATGGAAAAAGCGACCAATCAAATATATTTTTAAGTATTTTCGACGGAAAAAAATGAATAACCATTCCAATTTTCGATTTGACCAAATGCAAAAAACAACCGACTAATCTAATTTTTTTTGTTTTATAAGAAAAAATGATGAACCATTCCGATTTCCAATTTAACGAAACGGAAAGACGACGAACCAATTTAATTCGAATTTTTTTCGTGCAAAAAAAAGGTATGTGTGTGTAGGAAAGTCGTCTTAGAAAACTACAGGAACATTTCTGTATAAATATAGGAAACCACAAGCCCTTAAATGTAGTAAACCAAAAGGAGTTTTCTGTAATAATTTATTAAAATACAATGACTATTTTGCAAATTTTGAAAAGTACAAGGACCTATTTGCAATTTTGAAAATCATGAAAACCAAAGCACCAAAACGGTGCGTTTTGGTTTCGTAAATGTAAGTTATATAAAAACCTTAATTACCACCAAATCTATCTTCTATCTATACTATTAAAAGAATAACTATACTCATTTCTGGTGAAGCCACGTGTCGTCACAATGAATCGACACGTGACATTATAGATTTTAAAAAGAATAAAGAAATTTAAATCAAATCTATCCAAATCTAATATAATCCAATTTAAAATTCAAATCAAATCAAATCAAACAAAATCTAATACTCTACTAACTTATTAATTAAATCTATCCAAATCTAATATAATATACTTTTAAATTCAAATAAAATCAAATCAAATCAAATCAAATCAAACAAAATCTAATAATCTACTAATTTATTAATTATAATGTAATATAATAAAAGTTTAAAAATATATATAAGAAAATAATTACTCTTCATATATATTTAGAAATATACAAAATTAATAGATCATAATAAATAATAATATCATCTTATATACTTTTGTATAAAAAAATAATATTTATATCTTTATCTTTTTATTTATTATATTTTATATATATTAAAAATATTCGCGTAATACGCGGGTAATAAACTAGTATTATTAGAAAAAGCTTTTTTATAACCTGTTTTGGAATTTTTTTATATGTGTCCCACAAAAAAACAAGGTGTTATATGCAAAAATAAATAAATCTGAGGGTTATTTTCTAAATTACAAAACCAAACGACGCAATTTAAAACCGCAAACCCGTAAATCAGCAGATTAATATAACCTTTTGAGTTTTGACCCCTAAATTACGCAATTAAAATCGAAAAACTCAAAAATGGCGGAATTTCGTCCAGCTGATCCAGAGCCAACGGAAAACCACACCGGAGGTCATACGACATTTCTCTATAACATTTTCCGGCGCCGGCCGTCCTCCTCTTCTCGGACTAATTTAACTAATCAGAAGATGCGCATGTGTTTGATGAAAATAGAGGGAGGTGAAGTTGGAATGTGATACAAAATATTCCGAATTTCGAGAGAAATTGTAGTCGGTTCGCAATTTTAGATTTGTTTGAATGATATGCATTCTTCGGGCATCATGAATAGAGTTTTCAGTAGAGTTCGGAATCTGGATGCGTACCCTAAAGTTAACGAGGATTTCTATAGCCGTACGCTGTCTGGTGGTGTTATTACTCTCATTTCCTCCATTGCAATGCTCTTTCTTCTTTTCTCGGAGCTCGGTAAATTTTGTTGGTGTTATAGCAATATAGCGTGTGAATCATTGAATTGCTGTTTGTTTATAGGAATTGATTTATTTTTCAATGATTATGTGTTTGATCCGAAATTCCTCATTGGATCATTATTACTGCTAGCAATACAATGTCCGTGCTATGAAATCCAACGAGGTTCCTTTTTTATTTGGAGAAATATTAGCATGCATTTCCTTATTGGTACATTGACATCATGCGTATATAGCATAAGAGATCCAATAAAATACAAGTTAGTAGGCGTTTTCTAACCATTATACTTTGTTATTCATTGTATTTGTATAGCATATAAAAACGAACAATATTTGTAGGATGAACAATTTTGGGAAAAATGATATGGTTCATTTATTAAGTTACATTTTGCATATAATTGATTATATATCTTGCAATGTTATAGTGTTATTGATGGCATTCCATGAAAAACAAAAGAGTTTCAGCCATTCTTTTGTATTTACATTTTTCGAAAATCAATATTTGTGCAATCTACTGTGTTATTTTTGGCATTTTTAGAAAATGAAGTACATTTTCCTACCAAAGCCAAATATGTTAGGCAAAAAAAAATTATCACTCGATAAAATATCCATTCAGAATTTGTTAATATACTTATGCAAGTAAAATGTTCTAATTTCAACATCTCAATGTTGGTGGCTTGGTGCGTTCTCCCATTGCAGGACTATATCTCCAAACAGTTACTGAAACAAAGCTTGTAGTTGATACTTCCAGAGGGGAAAAACTCAGAATAAATGTAAGATCATTGATAATCTGAGATTTAGATTGAAATATGGACTCAGAACTTGACTAATGTCGGTTGCTTATAAATTCAGTTTGATATCACATTCCCTGCCGTCTCATGTACACTGCTCAGTCTTGATGCTATCGATATCAGTGGGGAGCAACATCTAGATATTGTATGTCTGCTTAAAGTGTTTTCTAACTATTTTGTTCATGCCATTTTGACTGGCTGACTGCCATTTATGCTTGCAGCGACATGCTATAATGAAGAACAGAATTGATTCTAATGGTAATGTGATTCAAGTGAAATTTGATCAGATTGGTACCCCTAAGATAGGGAAGCCAATTCAGAAACATGGTGGAGAGATTGAGCATAATGAAACATACTGTGGGTCATGCTATGGTGCAGAGACGGTATGTCTTTGATGCATCAGTGATCAGTCAAATGAACCCAGAAAAATTATCAAACCATTGATTCTTGTTCTGTTTGACAATGCAGTCAGAAGATGAATGTTGTAATTCATGTGATGAGGTTCGTGAAGGATATCGAAGGAAAGGATGGGGATTGATGAATCCTGATTTGATTGACCAGGTTGGTGGTTTGATTAAACGTTATGGGGGTGTTTGGACGTGCGCTTTGAAAGAATTATATGATATTAAATATATTCAGCTAATAAACGTACTACAGGATATACTGGTGTTGAGTGTTTGGAAAATTCTGAGTATTCAAGGATGTAAAAGATAAATAAGATGAAACAAGGGTATATAGGTAGTGTTATACTACCCTTTGATTATCAATCATGTTGTGCCTAGAATCAAGCTTACTACTTGAACCGTAGATGATTAGAATTTGTGACTTGAGATGACAATATCAGATAATTACTTCTAAGACTCGCATCCAAATTCCAAACACCCCCTATATCTAAATCTTCATAAGGAATGCTAATATTTTTATCATTCTTGACATGGTAGTGCAAAAGAGAAGGTTTTGTTCAGAGAATTAAAGCTGAAGAAGGTGAAGGATGCAACGTATATGGATCTTTGGAGGTCAACAAAGTTGCTGGGAATTTTCACTTTGTCAAAAGCTTTCATCTGGCAAATATGCATGTAGCCCCCAATGCCCATGCTTTTGAAGAAGATAGTTATAATGTAAGCTACAATCTTCTACACTTTTTCTATAGAAATTAATCACTATGATATCAGAGATTTCTTCGGTTACATTTTAAGTGCTAATAAATTTTGCAGATAAGTCACAAGATAAATAAACTAGCTTTTGGAGACTATTATCCTGGTATTATAAATCCACTTGATGGGTAAGATCATTTATTACCTAATATACTTTCTCGAGAGAAAAAATAGAATTCACATAGAACTTCTGAGGGTCTAAACAGTTTCTTTTTTTTTTTTTTTAAATACAATGACAACTGTCAATTCTTTTTATCATTGTTGTTTGTACAATCATTCAGGGTGCACTGGTATCAAGGAACTCCAAATGGAATGTATCAATATTTTCTCAAGGTTACAATTCTACAGTGACTCTAAAAGTCTCTATACATTTGGATATATAATACATAATTGCAATACGTAGATACTAGAGGTGGCAACGAGTCACATGAGTTGGGTTACAAGTTAAAACAAGCAAACTTTGATTGTACATCATACGGAAGGTTTGGTTGGGTTGGGTTGGCCCACAAACATTTTGTTGTTATTTTTTCCCTTTCAAAGTTTCTAAGTAATTAATATCACATATATGATTTCAAAACTACAGTAAGAATCTTTTTTTTAAATCAATTGAGCTTTTGTACGTATGTGTGGAGGACTTGATCCGAATCCATATTAACTAATTTTTGTTTCTTAGAGTTTTAGTGTTCTACCCATTTAATGTGATAGTACATAGATCCTAAAATCAACACACTTACTGATAAATGAGTCAAATTTGACATCTCTAAATTACTATTTATGAGTTATGATAATATCAATCTTATCTGAATTATAGGTGGTGCCAACAGTATATACTCCTGTTAGAGGTCCAGTTATTCGGTCAAATCAGGTATCTAAGAAAGTTTAGAGAGGTAATGGATAATGATCAACTACGGTGTCCTAAACGCATGGATTCTGTATCCTACAGTTCTCTGTGACAGAACATTACAAGGGTCCAGAAATTGGTCAAAGGTCGCTTCCAGGAGTCTTCTTCTTCTATGACCTCTCTGGAATTAAGGTCTGTTTTATTTCTGTAGCCATGGCTCCTTGAAGAAATTTAGCTAGTATGCATAAGTTGAAAGTTAGGTAGGGTCAAATAAACCAGTTCCCTTTCCAACTGGGCTACACGCCCGAAGGCACATAAGTTGAAAGTAGACACTTGGGATTATGGGTTTTGGCCACTTAACATTTTCATTTCTTGGGGCTCTATTCTTGTGTTATAAGAGAAACGAAAGACGTAAAGGTTGAACCTCCAAGATATGAAACAGTTTTTCACATTTCGTACTCTCTTTTTAATGGTATTTTGTGGCGTCTGCAGGTGAATTTCACAGAAAGGCATGCCTCTTTCTTACATTTTCTGACCAATATCTGTGCAATAGTTGGAGGTACACGTTCAGTCATGCTCAAAAGTCAAAATGCTCGATACATAAAACTGATAAGTTTTTCCATCAACTTAAATGATCTTTTCATGTTGTATTCAGGTATCTTCACAGTTGCAGGAATCGTAGATTCATTCATTTACCATGGTCATAAGGCTTTGAAGAAGAAAAGGGAAATCGGAAAATTAGGCTAGTTGGTTGTAACGATATCACAACTGCTAGTTGACAGAGCTGAAGCTTCATGCGATGGGCCATTTTTGTGTATAGTTCAGTGACATAGGTACCTTTTAATGTTCTTTTTATTCTTTGTAATCGGTGTACACAATATATCAAAGAAAAAAAAAAAAGAAATATTTTTGTCAGCGATACCTTATGCTTTAAGTCCAAACTCATTTGTGGTCCAGAACTTTAGTCCCTATAAATGTAGTGTTGCAAATCGGTTAAGCGATTGACCCTACCTAACAAATTGGTTAAGCGAACCTGCCTTCTATATTTCGCTGGTTGATTGAGACATGCAAAGGCTTCAGTTTAACGGGGTTCATATTCGGTAATTCTTCTCTTGCTCTTCATTTGTTACTTATATTGATAAAGACACTAACGTATCGGTTTGTTGCTACGAGGAATGGAGGAAAAAGACATAACCTATGAAAATTTGGTCTGTTGGAACTTGATATGCGATCGAGGTTGGCTTAGCAGGTATTGAATCATGAATGTAGTCTTTTATCATTCTGTGTATGGGATTGCTTATTAGCTTCAAGAAACAAGATTTGAAAACCACTTTTGGGTAATTATATGACTCTTAGGTTGTGTTTGGCATAGAGAATCGAAATGAAATGAAATTAAGACAAATTATTAGTCAGGATACTTGAATTGTATATATATAAATTCTCTATGAATTCTCAAGTTGTATCAATCTATAGGTTAAAATCCAGTTATTTCATTAATCTAGGAAGAGAATTACATCAACCATATTGTTATTGTATTTTTAATTTCATGGTCTAAAAAACCGTTGATTTTATTCTTATTTCTTTTCTTTTCGATTTTATCTGTCAAACGCAACATTATGTTGCTAAATGCTACAAAAAGTAAGTATTTGATAGAAACAACACCGCTTAGTCGCTCGCTGGTCCCAAGCTTTAAGGGGTGTTTGTTTCTTGAAGGACTTAATACTACCATTTTGTCTAGTTTTTTTTTTTTTTTTTTTAATTTTGTTGCAGTGTGTCGTTAAGACTGTTTGTTTATTATAAACCCTCATTGTTTGTTGTCTCGTTCTCCCTCGTCTCTTATCTCTTGTTAAACAATTATATATTTATATGTGTATCTTCTATCTCTATAGAATCCCTTTCACTGGGCTCAAATATACATAGAGGATAAAATGAGGCATACATCAATCCCTTTACATTAAAAGAAAAGCTATCTAAAAAGTTATGAATGTCATTCTATCTAAATATGAATTGAGTTTTATCTAATTATGAATAACGTTTCTGGCGATCGATGGGTGGCAGGCCAAAGTTGCTGACGGCCAGCCTAGGAGAGGATAAATTTTTTTCATAAGACAAAAGGTAAGATGATGTTTTGCACGAATTATGAGGCATACATCAATCCCTTTGAAGGTACTGATAAAATATTGACTTTTAGATCAAAACGAGTTTGATAAAAGTTTAACTATATGACAATTTTTTAAAAGGTGGTTATTTTGTGATATGTAAGTCCTTAAGATGGTTATATTTGTGATTAACCCAAAATTTCATGTCGGGGTGTATGATTAGTAATTAAGGATAAAAGACTAGTTTTAGTCAAATAAATGACAAGAGTTCTCACATGCCCAACATTCACATAGGCGCTCCTCAAGGGTGCATTGGGCACTCATAACCAAGCTCACGTAGGTGCTTTTTGCTCACATATCGACTATAGTGCTTAAAGCAACCCTCTCGGAGTACTTTAAAGCGCTTACTCCGGTCCATTATACATAATGTTAATTCCTCTCACCTCCCTCGGGAATTCACTATATGTTATAAATACTTTCCTTCAAATAAATTTCAATTACCTTCGCTTCGATAATCAAACATGACAATAAAATGAATTATCTTTTTCATCAAATTCCTTTATAATACATGAACCAAACGACACTAAGAGTCCAATGAGAGAGATCGGCCTTAGACATATTTAATAATTGATTCATATTAACAGACTTTACGAAATATTTATAGTGATATATATATATATATATTGTATATAAATAAAATTTACTTTTATGTTATATATTCAATAAAGTAAATAATTTGATTAATATATATACTGTTTAATCGTGAGAGCTTTATGATGTGTTTCTCGATCACTTGTAGCTCATTTTAAATCTTTTGTAAGAGTTTATAACAATACTAAACAAATCATGAACAATTTAAATTAAGGGATAATTGCGTAAAAAATCCCAAACTTGTTAGTTTTTTGTGATTAAAACTCCAAATCATTTTTCGTTGTATAGAAAACCTCGAATTAATGAAAATCAGTAAATCAATGTTTTATCAATGGGTAACCGGTTTAAACCAGTTGTTAATCATACATGGACCGGTAAATAACCTACATGGAATAAATTTTAATTGTTGAAACCGGTTGTCAAATATTACACATCTTTAAACCCTCCTTGATGATGTAATTCCGTTTAAAAATTACAATTAAAAATTAGCAACAGGTGTATAAATGATGTGTAATATTTGACAACCGGTTTCAACAATTAAAATTTATTCCATGTAAGTTATTTACCGGTCCGTGTATGATTAATTATCGGTCTATTCGACGAAAAATGGTCTGGAGTTTTAATCACAAAAAACTGAAAAGTTATGGCTTTTTTACACAATTATCCCTTAAATTAAATACATTCCAACTTATTATTATGTTTATTATTGCATACATGAATCAAATAAAAGACTCGGTTACCTACTTGCATGCGAGATGTTAGATTTATTTTCTTATCGTAAGGTTCCAAAAAATCATTTTCCGACAGTGATCTGAAGATTTCGTTGCATCATGGAATTCATCTTGACGGGCCTGTCGAAATCGAATCATCGGACAGCGAACGATCAACGGATAAATCATCTTCGCTCTCGGACTCCACATTAGGGACCTTAATGCTCTCGACTTCTCTTACCACCTCACTCATATCGGGTCTCAGCTCGGGTGATTTGTTGCAACAACGCACCGCTAGTTGTAGTAGTTTCAACATCCCATGGATCGCACTTCTTTGTACCATGATCTCCAAATCGAAGATCTCAGCCGTCCATTCCTCACGAACCGCACGATGAACCCAACTGCAAAGATCAACGGCTTTGTCGTCTTGTGGAGCCGAGTGAATGCTAATTCTCCCGGTTAGGAGTTCCATAACTAGGCTTCCGTAGCTCCATACGTCGGACTTGTTTGAGATCTTTTTTGAGGCCAGGTACTCTGGCGATTTGAACGAAACCATTCGTTGAACGGAGATTGTGTTTGAGATGATCGAGGTGAGACCATAGTCCGAAACTAGAGCCGTGTTGTTCTCATCGATGAGTACATTCGATGGTTTTAGATTGCCGTGAGGAACCAAAGTTTGTGGAATGGGATTCATGTGTAAGTATTCCATGGCTCGAGCCACTCCTTGTGCGACGGTTAACCGTGAGCCCCATCGAAATGGAACCCGATCGTTCGTACCTCTTCCTCCTATAGTCACAATTGATGGAAAAAAAAATTTTCAACATTACAAATTAAAGAAACAGACTTGTTTTCCGTGAATACGTAAATGCAAATTAAACGAAAAAGGGTTTGGCATACACTTTTTCATTTGTCACACTTGTCTTGTTTTTTTATCGTTTAAGCAACAAATTTTCATGTTTTTTGCGGTTTCATCCCTCCGTGATATTTCTTTTACTGATAAAAATCTCAAGTTATTCATCCTTTTTCTGGTTTTCAAAAGGGTTAATTGCCAAAAATAAAAACAATTTTGTATAATTTTAGCATTTATAGCAACATTATTTACATTTTTTTATAATTTATAGAAAAACTTAAAAAAGTTGTTGCTATAAATGATAAAAAGAATACAAAAGTTATTGCTATTTAGGAAACAAAATACAAAATTTGATATTATTCATATAAAAAAAATACAAAAGTTGATACTATTAGTGACAAAAAATAAATAATGTTGCTATTAATAATAAAAATCAAAAAGTTTTTACTATTTTTAGTAATTGACCATTTTCAAATATATACCTATATACCCGTATACAAGGATTTTTGAAAACCAGGTTATAATAGGTAAAAAAAACTGAAAACCTGAAAAGAAAAATAACTTGAGGTTTTTATTGGATGATAAAACTAAATTGTAAAAACGTGAAAGACATGTTTTTTTTTTTTCATTATATTTTCAAACCGTGTCCCAAATTGGTCATTTTTATAAATAAAATGTCACTAAAAAAAGGTTGCTAAAAGTATAAACGGGGTAAAAGTGTCTCTAAAAATCTGTAATTAACATATTAAAATGTATATTGTTATTTATCATAAAGATAAATTAAAGAAGGCAACCAAGTAATATATTACCATAAAGACGATTGAAAAGATTCTGGTTTGCTACAAACTTCTGCACCAACAGTTTCTCATCTTTGGAGTAATAGTAAGCAAGAATTGGTGCCAAGTTCGGGTGTTTCCGAGCCGCAATGGCTTTCAGTTGATTCATGAATTCGTCGTTGCTCAACGGCCTCAAATCCCTTAGCCTTTTCACGATCACGCTTCTTCCATCGTTTAATTTAGCCCTATACGTGTTTCCGAAACTCCCTTTCCCCAAACTCTCGGCGGAAGCCGTCATAAGGTCACCTAGCTCGAACGCCGACACCCCATCTGCGAAAACGAGCTTTCCTTGGTCGTCTTTTAGCCCGTTTTCATGACGCCCCATCACTTTACTCGGCCTTTCCTCATCGTCCTCAAGTATCGGGTTCTTAGTTTCGATGATCTTTTGATTAAGTTCTTTGTTCTTTTTGTAAAACACCATTAACAATAAAAGAAGGATAAACAAACCTATAATATTAACAATGAGTAAAATACCATTAAAATGAGACTTTTTTGAGTTATTGTGACCATCATTAACCGGTGATGTGTCGCCACATGTCGTGTAAGTGGGCGGTCCACATAACAAGTTATGATCGTACGACGAAGCGCTAAATGATTGAAGTGTTTTGGTATTCGGTATAGGTCCCGAGAGGTTATTATACGAAACGTTAAGTTCTTTCAAACTAGATTGATCGAACCACGGAATAGGACCTGTCAGTCTGTTTTCTTGAAGTCTTAACGACTCCAAAAGAACAAGACTGACAAGTGATGGTGAAATCAGCCCATCAAAGTTGTTGCTAGACAAATCAAGATGGGCCAAGTCCATATTCTTTGAAAAGTCCATTAGTTGACCGAATATCGAATTATTTCTAAAGCTTAAAACCGACAACGAAGTAAGATTGAAAAGCGCATCGGCCTTGATTTCCCCAGTGATTGCTAGATTCTCGAGTGTTAAACCGACAACTCCGTTCTTGCTGCAATTCACCCCGTACCAATCGAGGCAATTGAAACTTTGCCATCTTTGGTCAAGAAAAGCATTACGAAAACCAGCCTTGAGTGCCAGAAGTGCGTTTCTTTCGATCTCCGAGAACCCGATGGTGATCTCGGCAGCGAAAACAAGTGGATGGTGTACAACAAAAGATGCAAGAAATACAAGTATGAGAAGCTTAGAAAACCCCATGAGTTTGATTTTTGATTTGGAATTGTAAAGTGAGCATAGAAGTTGTGTACAAATAGCAAAACAGGGTAAGAAAAATATACCACAAAGATTCCATGACACCTATATTATTATTATTAGTTATAAATTCTCCATTGTTTGAAGAAGAAATCAAGAAATTAAATTCATAATTTAAATTTTTTCGGAATTTTCCAAGTTGGGAATCCTATGACTAAGACAATAATGTGGTACTATATTTATATATATGTGGCTTCTAGGTTTATAACAACGTGTATTTTGTAATTACGAGACAACTTTAGGCTAATTTTTTTTTTTTTAAACAGCAGCAATATTATTCCACCAAATACTTCAAGCAAGATGTTTAGAAGTAAAATTTACAACCAGAATTACACCAAAGAGAAAAAATTACACCAATCAAACAAAACAAGAAACTAAGCAAGAATCTCAGACATCGGATCCAAAAGCCACGAGTTCCATCAAAGTTTATTTTGGGGGTTTCCCCGAGAATTAATCCAAAAAAAGGACTGACTTTGGATCCAACCAAAAGACGTAGAAGAGTTCAACGCAGGGCCGGCCCATACCTAAGGGCAGGCTGGGCCCAAGCCCAGGGCATCAAATTTTCAAAAATTTTAGGGGCATCACAAATTTGGCCCAATATTCACAATAGTAGGTTCAGTTGGGTACCGTCAAATACTCAGCCGTCAAGCCCTTAGCCTCTTACGGTTACCCTTACCCGCTGAGGCCCGAGGCGCATGAAGACCGTGCGTCTTCAGAATATGGAGCAACGAGTAGGCGAGTAGCTTCAATGGGATATTGACGGACATCTTGGAATTATTCAGACATGGATTAGGGTTTGGGCGAATATGGAGCGACGAGCGCAAATCGTCTTCTCGGTGCTTGGATTTGGCGGATGTATAGCAAACATCCATTACATTCGGTTGCTTAAAATCTTCAATCCATCGCTTATAATGCTTCAATCCATCTGTGCTCTGTACGATCGCTCTGTATACTGTATTTGTATCACTGTGTGTTTGGGTTTTTCATCTGGTGTGTTCTCGTATCTGTGTCATTGTGTGTGTTCTTGACGACAGTCACAGAACTCATAAGTAATCAAAATCAAATATTCAAAGGTATATATTGTTTTGAGCAAAGCATTCTGATTTTGAGCTTTACAATTTACAATCTGATTTAGTGAAATTGAGCATTCTGAAATTTTGATTATTTTGACTTTTGAGCATTTTGTGAGATTGTAATGCTCAATTTACATTACAGTCTATTTTAATCTGATAAATTTACAATCTTCCGTAGTTCTATTACATTCTGATTTAGTGATTTAGTGAATCTGTGAGATTGAAATGCTCAATTTGAGCATTCTGATTTAGCAATTGAATTTGTGAATCTGTGATCTGTCAATCTGATTTAGCAGTGTGGTTGTTGGCTTGTTGATTTTTTATTAATTCTATCAATCTTTCTCTGTTTTCGTATCTTTAATACATAAATGTTCATCGAGTGATGTAAAATAGTTCATGTGAATCTTGATAGGTTGTTATGTGTAAACAAATTCTGTATGCTTTCAATCAAGTGAGAAAGTAATCTCAGCTCTCTGTGTATATATAATGTTGTTTTCTATTACCTTTTTCTTTTGCCTTTTCTCACGGTGTAAGGGAAAAGAACACGGGAGAATTGGCAGGTTACGGGTTGGGGGTTATTGGTGTGTTGTTTCTTTCTGTGTGTGTCCATTGTTATTTGCAACAAAGCACTGATGAGCAATCTTGGCTTTTCTTTTGGTAAATATTCTATATATCCTTTCACTGTTACTTGCATTTCAAGTAGTATAAGCATAAGTTTACCAATTTTAAATGGTTAGAATGGACAAGAAAATTATTATTTCTCTTATTAATTAATGGTCATTGTCAATGAGAACAACTTAATCACAGTCTTTCCGTCAATTTCCTTTTGATATTGTTGGCACATTATTTGCATGATACATAATATCTTTTGCATTTATCATATATAGACCATCATTTTTGTACTTTATGTATAAACGATGATACTCTTTGGCCTTTGGATTGGTAAATGAGTTCTAGCTTAATCTCTAGTCAAAACTAAAAGAGTCCTAGTTATTGATGTTAGGTGCTACCAACATTTTACATTTTGATTTTTTGTTATATGATGCTGAGAAATGAAAATGTAAGGAAGGTCCCTATTTTCTTGATTCGAGGAGATTAGCACAAAACAAAGAACCAATAATCATTGATGTAACATTGACTACGTTTCAAACCCTTCAAATTTGGTGTGTGGTTTTGTTTAGATATTTATATGGGGCATTTTTTTTTTGTTGTCGCCCTAGGCATTAAAAAACAAAGGACCGGCCCTGGTTCAACGAATTTGATTGAAAGACCAAAGAGTTCCTAAGCTTCCAAATAAACCAACAAAAGGTAAACACTGACGCCGAAAACGCTTCCAATCCAAAGCCTTTAAAACCAAGATCCAGCCCCCACGATAGAAACGAGGCTACCGAATCTATATTAGGGTCGTTTAGACCCCATCATCTTTTAAAGTCCGCAAACAACTCCTTTGAAACTTTACACCTTTGAAAAAGATGATCTTCACACTCTAATTCAACACCGCACATCGGACAATTTTAAGAAGGCAATTGAATTCCTCTTGAGGAGAGATTACAAAAAGTAGGCAACCGAGTATGGAGAATCCTCCAAGCTAAAATGTTAACTTTGGAAGGAACCAACTTAATCCACAAAGATCGTAACCCACGATGAGAGAACGATTGCATAGCATCCAAAGCTCTACGAAGAGAAGCCACCGAAAAAAACCCCGAGCTTTCTAAGGACCATAGCCAAGAAAGCACCCCATTCCTAGTTTGGACAACAGGAAAAAGAGAGGCTAAATCCAAGTTATAGTTATCAAAATGAGATTGAAGAGATCCAATAATCTTCCAACAACCACTTTTCCTTGAGAGAAGAGGATCAATCCGAGAATTTCTTTTGTATCCATGTAAAGCAGTGATAACCAATTTCCTTAAAGAGTTCGAGTCCGACTTCAACCTCCACCACCATTTAGCAAGAAGAGAAAGATTAAGAGTTCTAAGACTATTGATACCAAGCCCCCATGTTCCATTGGAACAATCACATCTCGCCAAGCAATCCAACGAATCTTTTTACATTCGTTCCCACAACCCCAAAAAAATTGGCTTCTCAAACTCTCAAGCCGGTTAATTATACTAATTGAGTCTTTATACAAAGACATAAAATAAATACCAAGCTGACCAAGAACAGCCTTGCAAAGGACCATTCGCCCCCCAAAAGAAAGAAGAGATGCTTTCCAATTTGCAAGCTTTGCATGCACTTTATCTAAAATAGGATTCCAAAGGTTTTTTCTATTAAAGTGTTCACCAACCGGTCTATTTATTTTAATAAGTTGATTGAATAATGAATAAAATTTGAAATCAATTGAAGTCAGCAAACCAAAGGCAAAAATAAAAATCAAATTTACCAAACTAGATCAAACTGTAGCTTGTTTAAGTAAAAGGATAATTGTGTAAAAAATCATCAACTTGTCAGTTTTTTGTTATTAAAACCCCAAATCATTTTTTCGTTGCATAGAAAACTCTGAACTAACTAAAAATCAGTAAATCAAGGGTTTATCAATGGGTAACTGGTTGAAACTGGTTATTATTCCTACGTGAACCGGTAAATAACCTACGTGAAATAAATTTTAATTGTTGAAACCGGTTGCCAAGTATTTCACACCATTTAAACCCCCATTGATAATTTCTACTTGTAGAATTAATTTATTGATATTTTCAATAATTAAAATTATTCCACATATGTTATTTACCGGTTCACGTAGAATTAATAACCAGTTTCCTATCAATAAAACCTTGATTTACTGATTCTTAGTTAGTTCGAGGTATTCTATGCAACGAAAAATAATTTAGGGTTTTATAAAAAAAAAACTAACAAGTTTGGAATTTTTTGCGCAATTATCCCTTAATTAAACTATTGATTTTTACTCATAAAACCCTTAAAATATCCAATTTTTACGGATTGAATCCCCAATCATTTTTGTTGTTACAAAAAACTTTATCCGATTAAAACTTATCAAAATAATGATTTTTCTCAAAAAAAAAAAAAAAAAAAGGACTTGTGCAACAGGTTTAACCGGTTGCATTTTGCTCTGACCACCACCAAAAAATTTCTGACGAAAATTTAAAAACAAATCAACCATCTACCTATCAAATCAAATCCAAAGCTTACTATTTGATCCAATCAAGTTTTGAAGGTTGCATACCCTTCGATTTACCACATAGACCTCTTTTGCTAGCCCCTAAATTTACACTACACAAAATTTAAGCTTACTATTAATGACTCTGAATTTAATACATAACATCGATCATAAACATTTCATATAAAACACATTTAGTAAAATCAACATATTTTAATAAAACATGCATAAATAACCATGCTTAGGGATTTCTCCCACATTTTGTAATCACAAGAACTCAACTCCTACAGGATAACCTCTGCAGTTTGCACAACTTCAATATGAGAAGCCTTGTGTAAAATTCTTTTAATTTTCATGATATCAATATATAAATCCTATTAATATTTTTTTTCCCTGATTTTTTTAAGATGTAACAAAATCAAGATTCTTGTAGAATACCAATTCTAATGCATAATTGCTTGTAAGAAGTATTAAACGTCCATTGATCCAACCCGCCTGCACCTAGAGGTGTTATTCGAGCGGGCTAAATGAGTATTGAGTTATTCTGTTTGAGTATGAAGGTGTGGGTTAGCTACCCGAAACAAATAAGGGGACGGGCTAATCGGTTTCGGGTTAAATGAGTATCGGGTTACTGGGTTTGGTTTAAATGAGTTATTCGGTTTTTGTATAAAAAATAAAATCCTCTACAAAGTTGTATAAACGGATTAAATGGGTTGGATATTTGGGGTAAAACAGGTTAAATGGTTTAAGTATTAAATTTGGTATTTAGATCTTTACATCTATATATAAACAATTCTATTCCTAATTATAAACAAATCTACAAGTAGACAAATATATAATAAACGGGTTATTTCGGTACCCGAATAAACATGAATCCTACCCCGTAAACCGAACCAAATTACTTATTCGGGTACCATTTAAACCATATAATAAACACGAAAACCAAATAACCCGACCCATTTAACCCGATTAAGGTTCGGTTCGGATGAGTTATTCGGGTTCAGTTATTTTACACACCCCTACCTGCACCTCTTACATCCGAATCCAAATCATCAACCTCTGACTTCAGGGGTGATCATCTTCTGAATAATCAACTGTGTAATTCGATCACCGCATTTCACTTCAAATCAGCATCAGAATGGTTAAACAACATCGCTCCAACCGAACCTCAGTAGTCAGCATCAATCACACCTACCCCGACATCAATTGAATGCTTCCATGTGAGACCAGATCTTCGGAGCTGCAGAACAAACATATGACATTAAATATAACCCTTTGTTATCTTGCATTGCATGCTCTTTATAAGATTTGTTAAAAGGTAAAAGTTCATTTTTTTGGTGGTGACTTGACACTAACGAATACAATGTTGTAAAACTCGTTAGGCGTTACTTGAGCTGTCAGTAAGGGAATAGCGAGCAATCGGTCTAGGTGTTTCCTAGGTAATCGGTTTTTCTGGTTTTTTAGTTTTCTGGTTCAGTTTTTGTTCACCCCTATCGAGAACTACTTGATTTGAGCTTTTTATATGTAAATATTTGAATTATATATACACAATTGTCATAAATAATCAAATATAAATATAATTGTTCAATATCCATAGCACTAAAGTGATATCACTAACATAATTATTCAAAACTTCAAATACGAATTTTAGTTTGACCGAGCAATTAGACCGATTTTGACCAAGTTTGATCAATTATAATTTATAAATCATTTAATTACCAATTCCCCGAATTGCCTAGCCATTACTCCCCAAATATTCGACCACCCAGGAACAGTGCTAATGATCAAATATGACCCTTTTCATAAAATATTTAAAAGTACATTACCTTTCATTGGATCAAAACTTAGGAAAATAAATTGAGAAGAACTGAACGTCGTAAGCATATGCTCCAAGTGGTAACGCTATGCTTAAATCAGTTGGAACCAATGCTTTACCCATTGCTGTACTTTTGTCTCGATTGCACTTGATCAAACACAAATCCAAAATTGAATTTAAAAAAAAAAAACTTTTTAAAGCTGATATATCGTACTTTACAAAACCAATTCTGTGGATTCCCATAACCAATTAGAAACTATAGAAATAGACGCAACGAAGTAGATTTGCGTCTAGGTTTTGGTTGTGGTTTTTCTTAAGAAAAATGGAAAATACCTAGAGAGATCGTAACCGGCCGCAAGTGAGGAAGGCAAAACAGGTTTCTCCGAGAGCTTTTTGACTCTGAAAAGAGGGAGTTGATGATCCTGGAGTTTCTGAAGCTTTGGGATGGGTCCTTCGACATCAGCGCTGTCCATGAGGTTGTGTGCCATGGCTGCAACAAGCTGCAGACTGGATGATGTAGTAATTATGAAATAATTGAAATGGAGAAAATGGGAATGGCGGATTGGTGGTAGGGTTTATAATTAGCAAAACTGCCCGCCAAATGCAAATGGGGGGAAATGGCGGTATTATTTGATCTACGGATTTTATTTGGATTTTGTTTCATTTCAGTATAAAAACCAATTAATTCAACCAAATGGAACCATATCTGGGTAACGGGTTGCTTATTCGGTTTAACTGAAATTGATTAATCATATTCGAATCGGTTATCGGGTTCCAAGTTTTTTGACGGGGTGTGTAAAAAAACAAAAAACCGAAATCAAAACTAGAAAAACCGAAACCGAAAATCTAAGGGTGCGTTTAGTTACCGAAGATTTTCAAAATTTCCATCTCATTTTTCAACAAAAATGAAAACTTGTTTACATAACAACAATTTCATAAATTTTCATTTCACTTTTTAAAATACCAATTTTCGTATTCTCTCTCTTACTTTTCTACTACCTACCCTATTTCTTTATAATACTCTCCTTTTCCATCACCTATCCTATTTTTTTTATTTTATAATCACTCATCTTATTTTTCTTAAAACTAAAACTTCATCATCTAAACAAGTTTTCACTTTTCATAGAAACCAAGGTTGTCAATATCGAGATCTTATCTAGGATCATTTTTGTCATTGCAAGATCGGGATCGTAGAATCGGATCGGGATCGTAAGATCCTACCGAAATTAAATATTATATATCACAGTATTGTATCATAAACAAAAGAGAGTCATTTCCTACCCATTCTTTCAAGTCACGTATATAGTGCCCATTTGATAAAACAAAATTCGCAGTCATGAGCAGAACTATATTGGTACATTGGATTCAAAAAATATGCGGCTAGATGGAGGGGCCTAACGATCCTACGATCTTACGATCTTACTAACGATCCTATGAAAACAAACCGTATGTAGGATCGGATCGTTGTACGATCTTACGATCTACTAACGATCCTACGATCTTGCTTACGATCCTATCCAAAATCGATCATACTAGCGATCCTGATCGAAATCCACTTGTAGGATCGTCGGATCGTACGATGCTACGATTTAAATCGCGATTTTGATAACCTTGATAGAAACCCTTGTTTTTATCTAAAAATTATAACTTGAAAACTGAAATTGAAAAATGACTAGTTTTTGTTAACTAAACGCAACCTTAACCGTTTGGTTTGGACGATGGATTTTAAAAAATCAAAAGTTTTGGTTCGGTTTCGTCGTACACAAATACCAAAAAAAACTTCAAATCAGATCGAAAGCTTTATAAATATTTAAAAAACACTTGAACGAAAAACTAACTCACTCCTGCTCCTAAACTACCCATTTTTCCGAAATGGGTACTCCAAAACTTACTTCCACCACCTAAATGTTAAAACTTTATTAATTTGAATATTTTGTTATTTTATTGAGCAATTCTTTAGTGTTTTATTCTTCAGGTTATTGGTTTTTATTTTTCTCTTTTAATAACAATATCATTTGTTTTTGTTGTTTTTTTTAATAGAAAATGGCGTCAAATAGCTACGTACTTTTGAATTTCTACATATTTATGTAGTATACTTTTTTGTGCACATTTGGTAGACAATTTTTTCAAGAAAAATGACATTAAATAGCTATGTAGTTTTAAAATTGTACCCATTTACAGTGTGTACTTTTCTTTTGTGCATATTTAATAGTCAGACTTTTAAAATTGTTTCAATTAAGTAGTTCGGTTACCTGAAATTCGATACCAACCGATACCAATCGAAGATTTTAGTTTTAGTTTTGGTTGAATTATTTTAATAATATCATGTTGAACTACTTAAAATGAGTGAAGCTTAAAAGTTGATTGATACATAAAATACCGTGAATTAACCGATTTGAAAGATTTATTTGATAAAAATATTTTATTTTTTTTAAAGATATCTAGTTAAGGTCCAACGGTATAAAGAGTTAAAAGTTGGTAATTCCATGGTGTATTTTAAGCTAGTTAAAATAAAATGATATAAATAATAAATAATGAAACTTTTTGATGCAATGATATATCATAAAATAAAGAAAGCGCAAAACTAATATATTTTAGTTCTATAATTGATGTAAAGATAGATATTAATTATTGTTAGTTTGATTTTTCGACTATTTCTTTTGATGATTTAAATGTGATGTTCAATGGTTGATTATTTATCGTTTTAATACCATTTTATAATTTATAATTTTCTGTATTTAATATTTATTCTAGACATATAAAAACCTTTTAAAAAAAAGTTAGGTGATTATACAAGTTCAAAGATTCAGACTAAATAAATATAAATAAAATATTATAACAAATATCAAGGTTATTAATTAAAAGAAAGGAATTATTATTATTATTATTATTATTATTATTATTATTATTATTATTATGAAAAAAACTAACATGTTTTTATGTTTTTGCGTTTTCGTCCCTTCATGTTATTTTTTTTTCATAAAGAACCTTAAGTTTTTTTTTTGGTTTAGTGAAATTTGAACATTAGACCTCGGTTATAATTTGTGAACCGGGTTTTAAAAAACTGAAAAACAGGGTTCTAATGTTTAAATTTCACTATTTAAAAAGAAAAAAATAAGTTAAGGACTTTTATGAAAAAAAAATAACATGGATGGACGAAAAAGCAAAAAAACATGAAAACATATTGGTTTCTTCCACAATAAACCCTTATATTTTATATTTATATAATAGTATAATTAGAGGGTCTTTGGTTTTGAGTTATAAACAAGATTATTAGCTTATTACGTTACAATAACGCAAATAATTGGTTTAAAATGTTTGGTTTGCTTACATTAATAAGTGATTATTTGCGTTTAGCGTTAGTCCTACCACACTTCTTCATAAGTTAAAAAATATAGTTTTTTTTGTTTAGTAAGTGATTATTCGGTCATTTTACAAGTTAAAACGTAAATCCAAACACTTTAGTTACGAAGCAAATAACAGAATCTAAAGCAAACAATGCATGTCCGTCAGCGCAATTATTATCTAATTATTAAAACGCTAGCACGCTTTTTCAAACAAACACCTCCTTGGTAGACGAGTCGGGTGTGTTGATGCTGTTGCGGACAAGTTCAGCACAATTCGCGACTTGAACGAAAGGCAAAAAAAACCGCATAATAAAGAGTTCCTCTGCTTTTTCCACAAATCTCACTTTTTTCCTCGTTAGGGTTTCGATTTGATCAATTTCTCCTACGGAATTTCTGTTCAAATGGAGCATCATCCTTGATTCGATAGTTCGAAACGGCATAAAAAGGCTCAAAAATGGCGGAAGAGGGATCGGAGAGAGGGAGTAGGAGTACAAGTAAAGGAAACGGTGGGTTAAGTTCCATGGATTCCATGGAGTCTCATCGCTGGGTGTTTCAAGACGAGGAGGATTCGGAGATCGATCGCGACGATAATCATGATGGTGAAAATGATGATTTTACGTTGCAAAACGACATGGATTCGGAGGAAGAAGATAGTTTGTATCAGAAGCTGATTCGCACTGGGCCAAGGATTGATTCGTTTGGCGTCGAAGCTCTTGAGGTTCCTGGCGCTCACAGGAGTGATTTCGAGGTACGCTGTGTTTATCTTCTGATACTAGAACCATTGTTCTTTAGCCGTTCCAACTATCCAAAAATATAGATGTAAATTCTTTCCATTTTGAGAAAATTTGGTAGCTACCTTACACTAGAAATCGCAACCTTTTGGTGCTAATAAATAAAGAGATTTTGAGTTGCAATTCATGGTTCATGCAATCGACCTCCTGTATGAAGGTGCCTCCTCGAAGAGCTCTAGCCTAGAGAATAAATTAGGGAAACAAAATTGCTTAGCTTCCAGCAATTATTGGACACTTCCCTATGTTGTTGTGATTATCCTCTCCATGTTTAACTTTGACCACCACAAACACTTTGAAACAAGAAATTAGTGGAGTTGAGCACACAGCGGTTACAAATACGATGCAATGAGAATTTGAATGCTTGATGGGTTAACTGCACTTTGATTTAATGAGATTGGTGTAGAGTTATATGGATTTATGCTGATAGAATATAATGAGCTTTTGGATACTTGATGAAATCCGAATATAAACTGCACAGGGACTTGGGTCACAGTCCGCCTCAGGTTTGAATTTGGGCCTATAGCCAACGAACAGGATTTGATTACCTCTGAAGTGATAACTGGCCTCCCTCTAAACTTTTAAGGAAGATATTTTGATTGATAAACCTATAGCAACCACCCTGTCCCATCAAATCCACAATTTCGTTTTTTAATTTTAAGATGGAATGCAATGTAATATGAGATTATCTGCATCAACTTTAATGTTCTTTGGGTGAAATGTAGTTGTGGTGAAGAGTTTGTTGCTCGCTTTTGGTGGTTTCCATTGACTTGCCTCCTATCTAGATAAACTATTGGTACATAGACTTCCATACGAGTGCAATAGATAAAATCATACGATAGAACTGAAACAGTTGAACCAAAAAAATTTTCTTGATTATCTGCATTAACTAGTGGTTTCCATTGATCCTCAAGTTAAATTTTCTTTCTGGTTTAGTGAAATTTGACTATTAGAACCTGGTATTTCAGTTTTAGAAAACCCGGTTACTAATTATAACCAGGCTCTAACGGTCAAATTTCACAAAACTAAAAAAAAAAAATTAACTTGAGGACTTTTCTAGGAAAACAATTAACATGGAGGGATGAAAACGCAAAAACCGTGAAAACATGTTGGTTTTTTTTTTATAATAAACCCTTTCATTTTTTAAGAAATCTCAAATTCCCAATGTTCATTCTTGTCCATGTAAATTGAAATCCTACCTGATTAGCATCCTCAAATTCCAGCTTAAATTGTGGATGATAATCTGGAGCTATCCTAGGAATTGAAGCTGACATTGAGATCGCCCATCAACACCCGTGGTTCATCCTTGATGGCTTGTTAATGTAACTTCGGTTCGACCCATAATTAACATCTATTTCAGCAATAATAAAGGAAAGAAAAAACCCTGGTTACCATCTAACTGGCAACTGTGAATGTACCATAAGGCTGATTGGTAAAATTGTTGGATAATATTAGGTTAGACAAGCTCAGATTCCAAGCAACGATTATCCAACGCTCTTGCAGTGTTGAATTTGTTGCAGGGAAAATAAAATTGTAATCAGTTATTTCTGATTCTTTTTTCCATTAGGACTGCTTAATTGTTTCTTCTTGCTGGTTTGGATTCTACGTATATGCTTTTTTAGCAATATGTATGATACACAATAACACAAATGTGCTGGTTTGGCTATGCTTTTTAGCAATATGTATGATAATTATTATCTGCAATCTAAATTTCAAACTATACTTGCAGGATGCTAGTCTTGGGAAGAGTATTTTTCTGGTTTTCCAGACGCTTGGTGTTGTTTTTGGGGATGTTGGAACTAGTCCACTATATACCTTTAGTGTGATGTTCAGCAGGGCTCCGATTGAAGGAAACGAAGATATTATTGGAGCTTTATCTCTTGTTATATATACATTGATTTTGATCCCATTGATCAAGTACATCCTTATTGTTCTTCTAGCAAATGACGATGGAGAAGGTAATGCTCTCATGTGTTCGTAGGTTTTATTGTAATATGTCAAGGCAAATGTTATTTCTTGGGTTAGTGTGGTCTTTTAGCAACCATCTCAAATGTACCATACAAGACCTTTATTATTTGTACAAGTCTTTTATCCTTACTTTTTGGTTCTGTTCATGTTAACTTTAGCCTGGAAATGTTATTTTTGAGCAACCAACTATCTCCAGTGTCCCTTAAAATCTCAAATTTTTACATAAGTGGAACAAAAAAGTGAAGTTTTGGGCATGGTTGTTAAAAGTGTGTCTAGGCTCATAGGCGCATGAAGCTCTAAGCAGCAGGCTATTCACAGATTGAGGCGAGGCACATAAAATTCAGTTATTCAGTTCCCCTGATTGTATTTGAAAAGGTTGCTTTTCTGATGGTCATAGGCAACTTTCTCTGTTCCTAATTTTGGGTATGTTTATGCAGTTCCATTGATTGCATTTGATTCTATGTTGATGCAATATGGACATGAATTACATTTGATACTTTTAAGTGCTGTAGCGAGTTGTGTGTGTGTTTGTGTATTTGATGTAGTGCACCTATGCCTAGGACCTCAAGACCTGTTTGCGCCTAAGTGCGCATTGAGCCTTTAACAAATTTCTTTTAGGGATTTGTATACAAAAGGATCTTAGGGACTTTTGGGGATCTTTCAGATGGTTGCTAAAAATCAACATAAACAATTTTTTTTTCTGTTACCATCTTATCTTGCACATGTTTCAGGTGGTACGTTTGCATTATACTCACTCATATGTAGGCATGCTAAGGTCAGTCTTCTCCCAAATCAGCTTGCGTCTGATACACGCATATCAAGCTTCCGATTGAAGGTGCCATCTGCAGAACTTGAGAGATCATTAAAAATAAAGGAGCATCTTGAAACTTCATTGGCTCTGAAAAAGCTTGTTTTAATGTTGGTGCTTGCTGGTACCTCCATGGTCATTGCTGATGGGGTCGTGACACCTGCAATGTCAGGTTGCTAACTATTTTAAACATATTTTCTTCTCACTACAAGACTTCAATTTAAAAACCTTAATACTTGTTGAGAAAATGTTGGAGTATGTATTTATGCTATAGAGTTGTAGTCTTCGTTTTCTACTTCTAACATTCGTTATAAATTTATTTCTTGCAGTGATATCTGCTGTTCGTGGTTTAAAGGTTGGACTTCCTACAGTTGAGCAAGGTGACATGATCCTACACGTAATGCTTAGACGGAAGATAATATACAGCTAATTCAAAATGTGATTGCTTCTTTCTGTTTTATTTTTTCATTAGGAGAGCAATAGGAGAACATGTGTGTGCATGTGTAATTGTTTATGTAATGCATGTTTTTTTCCCTATCATCTCTAAGTTAGGCTAGCAAGCAGCAACATGTGTCGCTCTTGTCTGAAAAGGCTACATATACTGTCTGAACCATAGGCATTAGGTGAATATCTATTTCCTTGATGTTGAACATGTGTTGATGGTTGAATTGATTGAGACACTTACAGGAATTTTAACGTATCTTTCATTTAAAAAATGTCTCGTCAGCAAATTCAAGTTTATATCTTTTACTTTTGGCTAAACTTTTATCAGCTTTCAGGCATACAAGTTCAGTGACTAAATCATGTTTATTAGTTTAGGGATAGTAGCTCTGTGGTCCACCATTGCTATTAGTTTTTTATTGGTAACCCTACTTATTGTTACGGATGTTCGTTCGAAGAAGATGCAAATCATACTTGGGTCTTTGAAAAATCTGGTCTATATGTTGTGCTAGCCTTTTGCTATATTTTCCTTTACATGTGAATGAAAGATTAAAAGGTCACTATATCCTTCTAACCAGTTTTGATATCTTGTTTTGTACATATTGCAGATCATGTAGTGATGATTTCGGTTGCATATCTTATTGTTTTGTTCAGTGTACAAAAATATGGAACAAGTAAAGTTGGGCTTGTTATCGGGCCAGCCTTATTTATATGGTTTTGTTCTCTTGGGGGTATTGGCATCTACAATCTCGTGAAACATGACAGCAGTGTTGTGAAGGCATTTAATCCTGTTCACATTTATTACTATTTCAAGCGGAACACATATAAAGCTTGGTACTCTTTGGGTGGATGCCTTCTATGTGCAACTGGTAAATGCTCATGCAGATTTGGGACCTTATTGACTATTATTTCTGCATTACATTCTAGACGCTATTTGCAAGGTCACATCCAGATTTTTCTCTGAATAGTTGACATCAGTTTTAAATTAAATCCCAGAAACCGTCATTTGTTCAAATCAAGAAAAATAATTGAACTCACCCAATCCCTGTTATAGAGTTACTTCATAGTGGAAAACAAAACAGTTATATAATTTAATAATTAAGCCTAGTTGAACTCCTGCAGGGGTCGTAAGTCCTAGAGTGGATCAACTAGGCATGAGGTGTATAGAGCTTAATGAATAAACTTTGAAAAGCTACCAAAAATGAATGCTGGTTCTTCATGGCTTGGTCTAATATTATGGTGCCAGCACATTGCTTCTTAAATAAAAGTTGATTTTTCTACCCTTTTGGAACATAAAGCACCTTGTAACTACTGATATCTGTTCTAAATGGTTTCATTCTTTTGTCCATGATGTAATTTAGGTTCTGAAGCAATGTTTGCAGATCTTTGCTATTTTCCTGTGAGAACAATCCAGGTGAGGCGGTAAACTGGTACCCTATTGCAAATATCTAACACAACATTAAAGTAATTGATAGTTGTGAGATGTGAATGCTGACTGTTTCGATACTGTAGTACTAATTTCTCACAGCTAATCTTGTGCAGTTTACTTTTCTTTTCCTTGTACTTCCATGTCTTATGCTGGGTTACCTGGGTCAAGCTGCATACCTCATGGATAACAGCAGTGACCTACAACAGGCTTTCTTTTCTTCCATACCTGGTGAGCCTTCTATGTAGATCCATTGATTGTTATCGTGGCACTAATAAGTCTCTAATTATTACGTTCTTGGTCTGCAGGTGGTGCCTTTTGGCCAGTATTTTTAATTGCCAATTTTGCTGCACTGATTGCTAGTAGAACAATGACAACAGCAACTTTCTCTTGTATCAAACAGTCAGCAGCCCTTGGTTGCTTTCCTCGCCTTAAAATTGTGCATACATCTCGCAAATTCATGGGTCAGATTTATATTCCTGTTATCAACTGGTTTCTGATGGCCTCTGCTGTGCTGCTTGTCTGCTCTATTGCAAGCACCAATGAGATAGGGAACGCATATGGTATTGAAAATCTAGTTAACATGCTAGTGTTTTTGTTCAAGTGAATGATCTTTATTCTTTTGTTCCATTAAAATTGGATTCCTAGTTCAATCTACAACTTTATGTCCTTTCTGAAATCTGAACTAATCCATACGATGCTTTCTGAAATAACATGTATTAAGATGGCCCGGTGTCTAATGTAGATCCGTATTACAAATACAGGTGTTGCCGAGCTTGGAGTGATGATGATGACTACCGTCTTAGTAACCCTAGTGATGATTCTTATATGGCAGATACACATTATTATTGTGGTCTTATTTTCTTTAATTTTTCTTGGGCTGGAGTTGGTATTCTTTTCATCGGTCTTACATGGTATTGGGGATGGAAGTTGGATCATATTGGTGTTTGCTATTGTTATCTTTCTTATTATGTGCATCTGGAACTATGGTAGCAAGCTCAAGTATGAAACAGAAGTCAAGAAAAAGATGTCTATGGACGTAATGCGTCAATTGGGAAGCAATCTTGGAACGATCAGGGCTCCTGGCATTGGTTTGGTTTACAATGAACTGGTGAAAGGCGTGCCTGCAATATTTGGACATTTCTTGACTACTCTTCCAGCTGTTCATTCAATGATTATTTTTGTATGCATCAAGTACGTCCCTGTTCCAGTGGTGCCTCAGAACGAGAGATTCTTGTTCAGGCGAGTCTGCTCCAAAAGTTACCACATATTTCGTTGCATTGCTAGGTAAACATCTTTCTTGCAATTTCCTACATGTAGGTAGATAAATATATATATTCATTTGGGTCTCTCTCGCCTTGGTTGTCTTTTTTTTTTTCTTGCATGTATCTAATTAGTGGTATGCACAAGCACACACAATATGTATATGCCTTTTTCTTTGGATGATCTCCCCTTTTACCAATTGAGATGTCATGAATACAATTTCATGCGGAAAAGGGTGCAAAACAAGGGATTGAGTCAGAATGGGTAACTTTATGGGTCAGGTTGGGTTTTCCCACCAACATATATGTTAGTTTTTGGAAGTTCTAATTTAAATATGAATACAGACCTTGGACAACTTTCAACCTGCTTTTGATTTTAGCCAAGAAAGATAACTAGACCGGAAAGATAACTAGACCGGTATTATCCGAAGTCAATACCGTGGAAGTCGAATAGTAGTCGTTGGTGGTCTTTCCCGCTTTTAAATTGCATTATGAGATCCATTATTAAGAAATACGGAATCAATATTAAGATATTAAACATGATTAGTGACAACGTAGATTACTTAGGTTTTGTTCTTTTGCGAAGTGACAAGTGACTGAAAACTTATTGCAGTGCTGATTGATAAGTGACTGACTTTGATTATTGAATACTGAGTCTGTCTTTTTTGCATGTTGAATTTGTATCAAAATTTAATTCATAGGCCATCCACTTTTGCATATACATCTATACTAGTGTCAATAATCCAACTATACATCTATACTAGTATCATTTAAATCCAAAATCCGAGTACACTAGTATAATATAAATCCAAAATTCAAGTTACTTGAACAAATATCAAAATTTATAGATAATTATTATAAAAATTCAAAGACAACCGATGACGACGCAACCAACGATTGTCGTCCATTCCCGTCCTCTTTCTCCTCCACACTCACTCCTTCACCTTCTCGTTGTCATGTCTCCGCTCGATCTGTTCTTTAAAAGAATGTTTGGATCTGAGGGTTCAATCAACTTTGGAGGTGGGATGATGGTTGCTGATCATCATCGGTAGAGGAGCGACACTGGTTGCCGGTGGGGGTTCGTGAAGAGAGAAGGCAAAGGAATGGGAGGATCGTGACATGAGGCAAGAGAGTACAGGGAGTGTTTATTTTAGGTGCTCACTCATTCATGATAAGTAACAAATTTTAACCGATTCAATAAGTGTATAATAAGTAAAAAAAAAACACTTATCACTTAATTTATAAGATTGCACTTGTTGGGTATTTTCACTTACCGAATAAGTGAAATTCCCATATAAGTACTTATTACATTCAAATGGATCGTCTTTAATATGTTTACCTGATTTAGTATTCTCACAATTGAAAGACCATGGTTCTTGACAGGTATGGATACAAAGATGTTCGTAAAGAGAACCACCAGAAATTTGAGCAGCTGCTAATTGAAAGCCTAGAGAAGTTCATTCGCCGTGAAGCTCAGGAAAGATCATTGGAGAGCGATGGGGATGACGATGATTCGGATTTTGGAGACAAGCAATCAAGAGTTCTCGTGGGTCCAAATGGCAGCGTCTATTTTGGCATCCCTGAGGGTGGAATGAACAACCCCCCAATATTCTCGGAAGCAGGCACTTCACATGAGCCTGAAAAGGTTCCTCCTAGCAACTCAGATCCAGAACAAAGTCTTGAGAACGAGCTGGCTTTCCTACACAAGGCCAAGGAGTCGGGAGTAGTTTATCTTCTTGGACACGGAGATATCAGGGCAAAGAAAGAATCATGGTTCATTAAGAAGTTGATTATAAATTACTTTTATGCGTTCATGAGGAAGAACTGCAGGAGGGGGATTGCAACTTTGAGTGTGCCTCACACACACTTGATTCAGGTAGCCATGACTTACATGGTTTGAATTTCATTATCATCCTTCCTTCATTCCAGAAATAAGTTAATTCTCGTTTTTTTTATGATGACTGGCCTGGCGCCGACAACACATGCACTTCATTTTAGAGTTGGCACCCTTGCAGATTTTGATATCTTTAATGGTCTGGCTTTCGAGTTGTAGTTATTTCTAACTCGATGGGCATGCATTTACTGGTAGACTCTCATCCTGCTACATGCTAAATCATGTTAATGTACTTATACCATTTCGAAGTATAATGAATGCACAGAGGACATAGGAAAGGCAATGGTTTTTGTAGAAGTGCACACAATTGCAAATTCACAAATAACATTTTACCCACGGTTTGTTTCTGGAATTGTTCAAGGGTTCTTTATTTTCTGTGTAATTTCAATCAAATCATACAATAGCTATTAGAAAGCTTAACAGTTTATTGAACCTAGTTTAACCAAGTTACTTGAAGATCTTTATTCTAAATGTGCAACTTCGCCTTACCAATCTACTCTAAAAAATAAGGGCTGGAACATTAATTTTGACAGTTAATAGTGTTTGGTCAGGTTCGTGGTAACTAACCGTTGCACAAGTTAACCGAGTAATGTCTATCATGAGTAAACATGCTAACGACTTAAACGTGCCCACAAAAACCAGGTACAATCGTAATAAAACTGTCAATTACATATTTCTCTCAATTGAGGGAGTGACACAATAAGAGAATACACAAATTTAGCTGAGAGTTTTGGGTGCTTCAATGTCTTCTTGGACTGCGTACGATGATGTCCTGTTTATTTTCTTCTGTTGAGACGTAAATCTGAACCTCAAAAGCAATGAATTAGTCATCACACCAATCGAACTCAGACCCATGAGTGCTCCGGCAATTGAGGGTGTAAGCATCAACCCTGTCATCGGCAACAAAGTTCCTGCAGCTATGGGAATCCCCACCTGAAAGTGCGTAAATCGTATTACAGAGAGCAATTGTTTAATCTATGCTCAATGGCAAATTCTCTCTTTGAAATTCATAAAAACTGAAACTTATCACTGTTCGAAAGTAAAATAAGTTTGCACCAAAAATTGTGTAAAATAGAAACATTTACTCATTAAAATAGATGTGAATAAACCTTTGCACTATTATAATTATTCTAGAGGGTTAAATCCATATAACATACTTTCAATAGTTTACCATTGATACTAATGTCCTTTATTTTCTACCATCGTACCATTTGACGTTCACATTTGTACGGTTTATAGCAAGGTGTTTTTGGATTATATGCATAAAATAACAAGATACTTCAATGCTTGTAATGTTTATAGCAACAAAGTTTTTGAAGTTTTAAATCACAATGCTTCTGTTTTTAAAGTACATTTTTATGACTGATAAAAATAAAGAATGTTGCCATAAACAATGAAAACTGTGTATTGCTAGTTTGCTAACTGCTGGAAGACAATTTCATACTCTGTTGAAGAGATCTCAACTGAACCTACTGCAAATGCCTTTTTGGTCATCCAATATGATGCAGAGAAAATCAACAGAAGTTTCTCCTTTTATATTCTTTTTTCGCATTGATTAATAGGAGTGCATTATTTAAGATTTAGAACTTACAATATTGTACCCAAAAGCCCACCAGAGATTTTGCTTCACGGTGTTCATGGTTTGTCTGCTAAGCTCCAATGCATCAATTAACTGCAAAGAGGGCAAGCTATTTTATTACTGTTTGGTTCAAAAACTCATGTCTTAAATATAAACGACGACTCTTATGTAAATCATCACACCTATGTCGAGGTGGCAAAAACTGGCAGGTTTGAGTAACAGGTAATGGGTAGTGCTACCAACACTCTTTTGTCCAATTATTTTGCATTTAATGAATAACTAATATATTATATACGATCATAAAACTATTATATTCGAATAATAATCTTACTTCTTTTGAATAAAGTGGTTTAAGAGGTAAGAATTTGAATACACTTTTGGCGATTTTAAACCCCTTTGACCCAATTTGATTTTACTGAAGTTATCAAAATTTATTCATTTGATCCATTAGAGATGGATATCTCAAATCAACCCATTTTCAAGTAAATGGCAGAAATCTGCACCTCTACACCTATGGTTCAAATGGTACAAAAGAGTGACTGTACCTGTGATATTTTGTTACGCATGAGCACGATTGATGCAACCTCGCTAGCAGCTCCAACTCCTCCACCTATGGCAACTCCAACATGTGATGAGGCCAGGGCAGCAGCATCATTGATTCCATCCCCAACCATAGCAACAACATGCCGATCCTTTTGAAGTCTACTTATAAATTTGCTTTTTTCATCAGGTTTGACCCCATAGAATACCTGCCGCTCACCAGTTTCAGGTATAGAGAAAGCAGGTATAATATAAGTATAGTATTTGCAAAACACTAATTCGTCTGCTTTTATTATCTACTTTCATCTTTTAAAGCAAGGTACTTTTTTCTTAACCATTCATAGGAACTTGCTGTACATAAGATTCACGCTCATAGCAATCAAGTAATGCATGACCAAAACCATGATAAAAGGAGTTGCTATAAAGAGAAACAGGTGAAATTGTATTGATAATGTGAAAGTGTGTTTATATCAATTTGATATAAACATAGAAAATGTGAAAGTGTGTTGCTATAAATGGTAGAAAAAAGAATTGTGTTGTGACATACGGTAGAAAAGGTGAAAGTAGGTTGCTGCTTTACATATTCAACCTTTAACAAATAACAATACACGAAACTGAAACAATTATGTTGCAATCAAAGACGATCAAAAACATTTCCAGGAGCTAAGCTAAGTTCACACATGGGTACATTCCTTGTGTTTTACTAGATCTTTCTCATATTCATCATGTGGGTTTAACAATTGCTGCATGTTGGCACAAAAACAAAAAACTAGATAAAATCCTTATACCTGTTCCTTTGGAATACCAACTACAGATGCAACATACTCAGCTGAACTCTTTTTATCCCCCGAAAGGAGGTATACATTTATTCCTTGAGTAGTCAAAGATTGAACAACGTGTGCAGCATCTTCTCTTATCTGATCTTCAACATAAATAAGACCTGCAAGTACACCATCTATACCCACATACACTACTGATTGATTTTTATATTCTTCAGTTTCCAGAAATGGATTCTCAACAACTCCATGCCTGCATAGTCGTGATATCTAATCAAATATTACACACGACCTTGGCAGGTTCATTTAAGATTACATTATGAAGTAATTGTGAAAATATCAGAACAATAATCAATAGCCTCTTAAAAGTAATAGAAGAGAATAAATAGTGAAGCCATAAAGAAATTTTTTTACCATCAAAAGCACGTTAAAAAAAATTCAACGCTAGTAAATTCATGCCATATCAGGATCTGTAGCAGCATGGTTGTAAATTAAGTACCTTCTAACCCATTCCAGTGAACCAACAGAAACCATCTTCTTCCCAATCGAGGCTACTGCACCAGAACCAGGTTCCTCCATAAATGTTCCGTCGTCAGCCTGCATAACAAATATTCGAAAGAAAATACGATCACGTTATTCATAGTCACCAACTTATGAGCAGCTCACACAGTGATATTATTGAATCAGATCGCAGGCACTTTAATTATCACATGTAGGGAAGAGAAACAGAATCAAATATAATTATCATAGCTAGCCATCTTCACAGCATAGAACTCAAATGGTACAAGCCATGGATAAAGAACTAGATAGTATAAATGTTTTTCTTCAAGCACTTCAAAAATGGAAATTACCACAACCAACATCAGATGGTGCCAAAAAGTGGAACTTGTTACAAAGGTAGAAAAGAAAAAAGAAAACAAATTTGGTGGTAAATATCAAATGCCGTACCAAACCTAAGAAAAAGAACAGGGTAAGTTAGTTTAGAAATAAAATTAAAAGAACACTGTTCATTAGTGGAAATAACATGTGTCCGGTAATCGAGGCTAATCCAATATATCATGGTCTACAAAATTTGGGTCAAACTCTAAACAGGCCTTATAGACTTCAAAGTTGCCAAAATTGCCAATGAACACCATGATATATTGGATTAGGATAAGCCCCTCTACCTTATGATGTCCCTCATACGGTAATCCGTATCTTTATTCTTTTGAAAATATGATGACTTCCTTGGCAACACCATTCGGCAGAAGAGCCGAAAACTAAACTACTAAAAAGCAAAGGGGGCTTATTTGTTACAAAAAACAAAAACAAATCGATGTCTTTATATGAGAAAGTTTATAAACTTTCTATAAGAACAAAAAAAAAGTTTACATGAATCAAATTAGAAGGCAGTAGAGAGAGAGAGAGGAGAGATGCAAGAGATGGAATCATGGAACTATCAAAAGGCTAACGAACCAACACACACACACACACTCTCTCTCTCTCTTATATATATATATGTGTGTGTGTGTGTGTGTGTGAGAGAAAAACTACCATACGAGAGGGTGGGTGAGGGTCTGGGGATCCAACTCTTGTTGGATCCGAGTTCAATAATCACAATCAAACTATAAGTTGATTCTTATTATTCACAAATCCATGTGAAGTTTCAATATGATTGGATTTACAGCATTATTCCAGTATATTAGTCATGTCATACAATGAAACTACAAGCCAACTCTACTAGCAGCCCATCCTACTGAAAGAGGATGAATAAATTATGCGCTTATATAACTTACTCTGCTACAAGAAGAGTAGGGAATACTCTTTTATTATATGGAATGCAAGTCTCACTAGGAGAGTAACATGGCCTAGCTGAAGGTTCAGGATGATAAGAATGCTGTTTTCCATTATACATCCCATTGAAATTCCAGTATGTAAATGTGTAGATGTATGAATATACGAGAACATATACAAATATACTAGCACATGTAAGTCATGCAAACAACAGCTATCAATCAGGCCTAAAAAAAGATAGACATTTTTAGCAAAACTTGTTTCAGATTGCAGATATGTGCATATGTGATATGCCACAAAAGAGAGTAAAAATATACCGTTACATTAAGACATTTAGCACCCTGAGCAGCTTCCAGGATAGCTTTCCCGATTGGATGAATTGTATTAGATTCAACCGCAGCAGCGAACTTAAGTACATCAGTTTCAGACCATTTCTCGTTTGAATTTAGCCTGCATATAGTTTAATTTTAAACTTTGTATAATTATTATACTAGTTAATACAAATTACATCATATGGTCATACCACTTGACAAAGTTTCAAATACGACCATTGATATATATAAGCAATGACTTAAACCCCCAAACTATGACTTCCACTCTAACGTTTGGTAGACTTAACTTATGTAAAGATTTAACAACTTAATTTACCTGAAGTTGTAAGTTACAATATAGTAGTTTAGAAACAAAAGCTAGAATCAATACTCAACTGTAGCTCGGGATAATCATCATATGTTTTAGTCACTATTTTCGTGACAACAGGTTTCCCAATGGTCAAAGTCCCTGTTTTGTCAAAAACAATTGTGTTCACGGCAGAGAACTTCTCTAAGATACTTCCACCGCGCAAAAGTAATCCTCTTGTAGCACCAAGTGAAGTTCCAACCTAGAAAATTAGCATGATAAAGTAAGATTGGAGCTATATTAATTTGTTCTCAATATATGAGAGGGCTAATGACTTATTTATACAACAAAGATACTCATTTACCAATTTCTTACAAAATGACCCATAAATCGGTAAGAAAACGAAACATGGTTTGCATTAACCGATAAGAAATCAACTTCATTGCATAAATTGGTAAAAAGGCGTAGCTTCATTGCATAAATAAGTGATTGGAAACAGGCGTAATATTTTAGCAGGCAATTTCATTATTTTATCCCCACTCAAAGAAAACAAACACATATAGACATATAATATCTCGAGCAAAAACGTTACCAGCACGGCCGTTGGTGTTGCTAAACCCAACGCACATGGACAGGCAACAACCTGCAATCAAAGCACAGAAGTTAAACATGCATTAAATGAAGATCTGAAGAATAGAGAAAAATACTAAACGCATTCCTAATCCACTACATCATTATTTGCCAAGGATCTTTCAATTCTGAACACATTTATATACTTGTGGATTGATAATCTTGCAATACATGGAGTTCCACTTTATTGACCAATATGATAAATATCCCTTGAAAAAGTGCAAAGGCTACAATATGCAGACTCTTTCTAAGAAAAGTATATGAACTAGTAAAAGACAAGGTGTATTACCAAAACACTACAAGAGAGCTGCAAAGCTAATGACGTTGCACTTGCATGGTGAAGAGTGGCTGGCAGAACACGTGCACCAAACAAGCTCCAGAACATAAATGTGGCGGCAGAGATTGCCATTACACCGTACGTGAAGTGGCCAGCAACCTAGTAAAGCAAGCAGAATCATACCAACGTTGAAGTGGGACTTTTACAAGAAAAATATAAGACATGGGATATAGGACCTTGTCAGCCAAACGCTGAACAGGAGCTTCCCTACTCTGAGCTTCTTCTACCAAACGGACAATGTCTCCCATGAAGGTCTCACCTCCAGGCCTTTGTACTTCAACAGTAAGTGCTCCATTAAGGTTGATACTTCCTGCTGACACTTCAGCCTAGAACACATATGTAGTTGAACACCAACATTAATATAAGAGATGGCAAAATGCTCGGGTTGACCCGGAACACTTTTGTCCATTTTTTAAAGTTTTTTTTTTCTAAATAACTATTTTGTTAGATATGATTACAATACAACAATAATCCAAACTTTTTTGAATAAAGAAATTTAAGAAGTTGTATTTGGGCAGCTTTCGACCTATTTTCTTTTAGCAGTTCATTGATTTTACCCTTTTGGCCTATTAGAGATAAAAACATAGAACTCCTTCAAAAGCAAATGGGTCCGATTTGCCACCTCTAGTCCCACTTTTAAACCATAAATATAAAGTGGCATGTCCACTAGTAACATAATGGCAACCAGCTAAAATTTTAACCCCTAGGATGTCCAGATTCTTGCACAAAAAAATCTATACATGTTGCCATTTTTTAGATAGCATACAAATTTTAAAAATGAGGCAGCTTTCTACCTGTTTCCTTTTTAGCCAAGTTGATTTTACCTTATTAGAGATAAAACATAGCCTAGATCAACCCCTTCATAAGTAAGTGGGTCAAATTTGCCACCTCTAAGTGAGACTACAACCCACCCCCAGCCTCCACTTGTGAGCAACCAAAAGGAAATGCATGCTCTTATGCTGGAGCATGCATTTCCTTTTGGTTGCTCACAAGTGCCACCTCTTATGTTGGCTGGGGGTGGGGTTGTAGTCCACTAGTCCCACTTCTAAATCACAAATATAAAGTGGCATGTCCACGGGTAACGTACTGGCAACAGGCTAAAATCTTAATCACTAGGATGCCTAGATTCTTGCAAAAAAATAGCTTACGTTTTTTTTTACTTTTAAAAATGAGGGAATAGAGACTAAGGTGACATTTAGTTATGCGCATCAGAATCACTGTGGAAATGGGTTCCTTACAAGGTTGGCGGGTTTTGTAAACCCAAAGCCCTTGGTGGGTTTCAAGCATCCCAAAAAATTTGGTCTAGTTATCTAATAAACCAAACATGTGTAGTGGTTTCAAACCTATTATTTTATTCCTAAACCCTTAAACCAAAATTTCCCAAAATATATCATTGACAATGGTAGTATCATTACCCCTGGAAGCTTAGTGACTGGGAGTGGCTCCCCAGTGAAACTTGACTCGTCCACTGTGCTTCTACCAGCTGTGACTATACCATCAGCAGGAACACGATCCTGTACGATAAGGATACAATTTCGTAAAGCAATTAAATTTAGAACAATATTTTTATTGATATTCTAGTTGGAAAAATGTGTGCTCAAGAAGAAACAATAAATTAGACAGCGGACATACTCGAATTTCATACAATTTATATATCTGATCATTTTGAAGACATTGAGCATAGAACAAGATGATAACAGTAATATGCAGAAGAAGTTTAACTTACTCCAGGTAGTACAACTACTTTATCTCCTACAGAAAGACTGTCACAAGGTACATCAACTGTTGGGCCTGACTCTTCAGCATCACCATTCACTAGCAGACGAGCTTTTGGCGGCAGAACACTAAGAAGGCCTGTCATGTCACTGGTGGCCTTAATTTTAGCTCTTTGTTCAAGATTCCTTCCCAGCAAAACAAAAGCTATCAACATAATTGGTTCTTCAAAGAATGCTTTCCACCCCTAAAGAGAAGACGATATCAATACCGGCAAAAGAAAACTCAAAATCAATTATAGCAATATTCCCTTGTGCCAAGAGAGGTGCATACAATTTTCAAAGAGCTGCTGCTTCAAATACTAAAATCAATACTGAGAGAACAAAATATGGAATGGTTAGCTGTGTACAATTAGGTTTTGTATCATTAATACGAAAGTAAAATTTTGTTGAGTGAACCGGTAATTTCACCTCATGGGCTCATGGTGATCCGTGAATGTGGCTATCTATATGGTCATAATTCAATGTTAGGATCAGAATTCATTCTCATTTTAACCAGATTTGGCACTGACCTGGACTTCAAGTTATAAGTTATTCACATTAGTTATTTCATGTTTGTGTTTAGATCTATCAAATATGGTACGAGTTGATGTTTATGGCAACTTTTCATTAACTTGGAATGTCCGGCACTTCAGTTGGTTTTTGCTTTTTTACTTATTACTCACCGAGTCAAATGCTATAATTTATTACCAAATAGCGAAAACATAAGCAGTTCTGATAGGGTATGTATGATTGATACTGCAGAGCACCCTCTTGGACTAGTTAAAACAATCATATCCTTTCGTTTTATACTCAGCAGTCAGCAGAGCTCATATGTATAAATTGTGCTAAAGATGCGATAACAGAAGAATCCGTGTTCATTTTTTAGGGGCTCTAGGGATGCTATTACCAATTACAGCTCCAAAGCCTGTTTTTTAATGTTAGATGCCGTCACTTTTAAATGTCTAAAGAGAGAAAAAATGAAGTTTCTCAATGCAGACAATGAAATGCTTGTTTCAAAAAGGTTAAGTGCATGTAACAACCAAGGTGCCTTTAGTAAAAACCAAGGAGACTCGTGAACCCAGGCTATGTGTTGAGGATTAAGAACAATGGTGAACTAGTTTAGCACGAGTAGAGAACAAATTAAACTAAGAGATCCTATGATGTATAGCCATACGTATAGGTGTGAGATGGAACACCCTAACATTATCCACCAGTATCTTCCCCCCCCCCCCCGCCCCCCCCCCCCCCCCCCCCCCAATGCAAATACTTCCAACCCTAACTAATAGATGAATCTTGCTCAAATGTGTAAAATTGTGAATGCTTTGATAGCATCAAATCCCGAGCAGATGACCAAATAATGTGGTACATAAAGACAGCTTTGAAATTGATATCATGAAGCTAAATCTATGCCATACATCATGAAGCGGGTAAAGAAAATACATACTTCTAGGTAACAAAAAATATCTGACAAAAGAACGGTAACGATTACCAGTTTTGGTATCAATGCTGCAAATGAGCTAACAGTAAATGACGATATTGCTCCAAGACCAACTAAGGTATTCATGTTTGGAGTCCCCCTCATAAGACTTTTCATCCCGTCAACAATAAGTTGGCGTCCAGGAATCAGCAACGTAAATAAAGACAAAGACAAGTGGAAACCAGTGGAATGCATGGCATGGATCCACCAAGCCTTTGATCCAATGAAATGAGAGACATGCCCAAAGAGGCATACAGCACATAAAGCCCACGATACTGCAAGTCCCCTACCTGTTAAACAGAAAGTATTTAATCCAAAGATTAACTAGAGATTAAGTTATCTTTAGTTGGTCCCGTTGTGAAAAGTGCGCCTCAAGCGCGCCTAGGCCCTGAGACGCATAAGGCTCAAGCCGCGGGGCTTTTTTACTAACAATGCTACACACATAGCAGAGGCTCACCAAGGCGCAGCGCCTAGGTCTCAAGGCTCAGGCAAGCCTAGGCGCGCCTCATGTATATGGGCTCCTTTTCAATGGTTTTTTTTTTTTTTTGTGTTTTTAGTGGGCTATATTTTCAATTATCAGATCTGGTAGTAATCAAAAACATTTAATTAAAATCCCTACGATCATTATTTCTTCAAAAACATACAAAACTTCATCTTGACGAAAATCGACTTCATAGACTTAAATTAGTTCATCCTTAGACTACTTTTTCTCCAGTTTTCATGCTTCATTGACTTCTTCTTAAACAATGTTAGTATGTTTGATGTTTTAATGTCATAACTTAAGACATTGCTTGATGTTTATTATTTTGTGTACTCTAGAACTGAAATACTCTTGCTACTCTATGTGTGGAACATAGATTTGTTTGATATTATAAATGTATTATGCTATTTACGTTGTTTAGACATCATACATTTATTTTTTACAATTTTAATTTAATGCGCCTCGCATTCATGAGGCCCGCGTCTGCGCCTAGGCCCCTAGGACTAGACCTGGCAATTTGGTACACGACATGACATATACGACACGTATACGACACGAGTTTTCCGTACATGGGTTTTACAAATTCGTGTTTCGTGTAAATTCATGTCGACACGAATTTAAAATTTTGTTTCGTGTCTTATACAGGTAAATTACGAATTTACCTGTATAAACACGTGTAAGACACGTATAAATATCATGTTACACGATGACACGTATAAGACACATTTAAACTAGGGTTTCGAAATTTCTAAAAAAAAATTGAGTCCCACTTAATTTGAAATATTTAAAAAAGTTCGGGTTGTCTTTCACATTGATGATGTGATAAATGAAATTGGCAACTTGGATATCAACAATAAGTCTGGTTCGGTCAAACTTCGGCTCAAAGTTACGACCATTAATAGTGGCTTTAAATACTTTTGATGTGTTGTTGTTGGATACTTGGAGTATCATGTTTTGGATTTATAAATTATAATTATATATGTTTTGGATTAAATTCGTGTATATATTCGTGTTTGCGTGTGACACTTGTTTTATGTGTGGCGTGTCACACGAAATTTTTACGTGTCGTGTTCGTGTTTCATATCCAGACACGTTTTATAATTCGTGTCGTGTTCGTGTGTTACAAATTCGTGTCGTATAACATTCGTGTCTGACACGACACACGACACGATTACACGTATTGTCAGGTCTACCTAGGACCCCTTGCACCTCAGTGTGCCTTGAGCCTTTCACAACTATTGGTCCCCCCTTATGGATCCATGATTTTAGATTTCTTTTTGCTTTATATCATGCCCCTATATCAGAATGCTTGAGAATATAATCCCATTTGCTGTCTTCCTAGGGCTGTTCACACCTATTATGTATTTTGTTTCCCCTATATATTTAGATATACCCTTTTACCCAAAATCATCAAAATCATAATGAAAGTATTATTTAAGCACATACCACTTTCTTTTAATTGCTTACGCTTTTCTTCCACCTTCCTTTGAAATGTTTGGAAGACGCTCTCTTTCTTAGAATCTGCAGAAAGTTGGTGAAAAAGGATGGTCATAGAACCATTGCAAGTCATACACTAATAAAGATGTCTACAATCAACATCACAACATACTAGTATACTACAAAGACACCCATTTTTACTTACCGAATAAGTGAAACGGGCCCACAAGTGCTTATTACAAGGGAAAAGAACTGGGTCTTAGCTTTGGTTGACACCAAAACTGGGTGGGATTTCACCATGTTCTTCAGTCAATTGACTTAGAAGACATCATGACAAGATTAATAGTGATCAAAGCACGGTAACTTTGGAAAGGATCTAACAATCCTCAATGAAGTTCTAACATTCAATTATATTCAATAGACATGCTATTCTGGAAACTTATTAAGGTAGACAATCATTTGCTAATTGATAGAAAGAGCGCATATGGCTCAAACAAAATGCATATGAAAGTCGTACATGAAATTCCACAAAAAAATCTAGGTGACTAGAAGTCGAAGAAACATATGATAAACATGTAATGCATAAATATTGTGAATTGAGGTTCAATCTTGAAGAATTAGAAGCCAATTTATGAGTATATAAGCGAGGGGAAGGAGGAAGAGTGATAATTCCATTAAATTTGGATACATACTTTTCAGTTCAATGTTCTAACAATATCAACGAACAAAAATGCCAAAGTCATTACCCCAAAACACTCATACATTACATACATTGAGCATCTCACTTGCACCTTACATTTGTCCAACTTATATGATCAAGTAGTGCTAGAAACATAAATGAAGTTGACATGATACTAACTAAAGATCCTTCTTCCCCTCAGCAAGAGAGTTTTATATTTTATAAACATAAATGAAGTTGACAAGGAGATGGATGGTATATCTTATTTCAAACTCCAAAAAAATGATACAACTGAACTAGAGTGTTCTTCAACTAAGAATAAAGTTATCATCAATTCATCATTACTCGGTACAAATGAAGAGTGATGCTTTTGAAGGAGTGAGTTTCTCTACTACACAACAAGTGGGGGGGAAACTCTGACTACGAAAACCATCCACAATGTGAGGGTGCTCCAGTGGTATAATTGCCTCCTTGAAAACAAGACTCACCTATGGATAGAAAAACTAAATTAAACATGACTAAAAATCAAGCTACCTCTCATAGATAAGAGTTCAAAATCCAACATGAACAAGACAACATTTTGAAAACATTTTTTTTTAAGAAGTCTCAAGTGACAAGGACATACCAATGAAGAAATATGGTTGCTCTTACAAGAATCCTTTGCATTTATTACGATAGCTCTCCTTCAGTTGCAGCCTCACCTGCCAGATACCCACCAATCCTCAAATATTAATTACCGAGTCAAGTAGGACTGAAAAAAATTAATACTACAAGTGTTCAATTTATTCGTGAAGGTCTTTTAGAGGAGATCGAGAGGAGACCAGTATGCTTTTTCGCTCATCTTGGGAGGTTGATACCTAAGTTATCCCAAATAATATTTAATTATAGGATAGGAGGAGACCATCATGAGTCTTCCAAAACAAATAACTAAAGATTTAGTAAACATATACGTTTTTCGCATCCTCATTTAAAATATTTTTCATTTTAATTTATTTCTTACTTTTACATCCGCTCAAAACTGGAAACCTACTTTTGCTAAAACAATGCAAAAAGGACTGTGTGAATTGACACAAGTCATTAATATGATTCACTAGGTCTAAAATTCATTGCCATCACAGTGATCACACATCTAAAAAGCTTTACATTTCAGAAAATTGCAACTATTATAATCAACTATTGTGTACTAATTTTGATTTAAAACCCACCTTGAAGAACGCTCTTTTGGTTAGAGGAAGTTAATATTATTAAAAGAATGTTCTAGTTAAAAGCATGGACTTTATGTAAAAATATGACAAAAAAGGTTGTTCAAATTTTAAAAGTAACCAAAAAGCTCAAATCTTCTAGAAAGAAACCAAAACGCAAATGGCCCGTTAAATTTGGGATCGGGAGATCATCAGATCATTAAGTACTATAGTCAACGAAGACCATTTTAGAGCATTGTGTTATTGTACATGTCAAGCCACAAAAAACATGAGTGAATCTATCATTTAAATTTTTTTAACTACTTAAATTATTAAATTGCTCAGTTTAGTAGCTTAAAATGTTTGAATGACATGGTTGTAGCTCTGAAGAAAATCCATCTCTTTCCACAAAAACTTATGCCATGGCCCCATGATAACACAAATCATTGGAACTGAAGACAGCATAATATCCTTCAGTGCGAGGAGAGCATATCATGCAAAGATTCTTGTAGGTCAACCAAAGGGAGATGGATCCATGTAGCCTTAAATTTGACCGTAAAATTAACAAAATAAAGAAAAACAGGAGCAAAAAAGGCACAAAGACAGACACATGGAAAGTATCCATGGTGTTGTTGCTGGTTCATCTCTGATATCCATAATCCTAGATGAGCAATATTGTGTGGTGTATTTGCTTATGCATAAGAGCATCGCCGACAATCATACCAAGCACTCTGAATATTATACTGAAGAGATATTGACAGTCTAAACATGTTTCTTCATGTATGCCATAAGTCACTAGATATAAGAAGTCACTTATCTAGAGCACTATATAGATTACTGATAATAAGCATCAAAGGCATGTAGCTTTGATGGTTCGAATCCAATATGTAAGACCAGAAGGGAAGTCAGTGTAGAGAACATCAGCAGAAGCATTACAAAATCTCAACCTTTTGAAACACTTTGAATAGTCATACCCAAAAAAACCTTTATACAAAACGACAAATCTTTGCCAGAGGCATAAGAAAATATTTGCATTAAAAGGTTTCATTAAATACCATTTAGCACTAACCGCTCTGCTATCAATAAGTTTATAATGATAATACCAGATGAAGGGAACACAGGAGTGACCATTAAAATATAGATAAAACTGGGAATTCAGATACAACAGGGAATTCAAAAATTACGGTGGAGAATATACTGACCTCTAAGGTTAGAATTAAATCCACAAGTTGTCAAATGTTTTGCGAGTTCTTCTCCTATGGCTTTTTGCCAGTTTGGTGTGACCTTGGCTTCAGATACAGGCCATACAATTGCCGTTTCAGTTGTAAGATTCACACTGGCAGAAGATACCAGTGGCTGTGGACATACAAAGGATTTTCAATGCTAAGCTCATTTCAAGATGCATACACCAACAAATAACTTAATTTACAAGAAAAACATCAAAGTTGCAGAATGGAAAGAAACAGCCACGCAATAGACCAGGAATTATGGTCATCATCAGTAAGTTCTTGGTGGCGGATTTTGCAAAATCTTTCTGTCATTATTATCTAACAATTCACTTTCAAAATTTCTAGCGATTTTTTTCCGTAAGTGTGAACAATTACGTGATTTACGTTCTCCTGTTATATGGAAAATGCGTAGAAAATTACGAAAAGTCGAACATGACATCAGAGGTACTCTAAAATCAAAACAAAACCCTTACATTTGAACTTTAAAACATCTCCTATATCTTTATTGCTAAAGCACACAGATACGAAACCATAAACATGCAAGGCATGTAGAAATACTTACTTGGCTCTCCAAAATTCTTTTTACACTTGCAGCACATCCTCCACAGGTCATGCCCTGACAGAGGAAAGAGGATCCATAAGTTGAGAAATATAAAACATACAAACCACACCTTTTCACAAATATTGAATTCTAAATAAAATCTTTGGCATTTAATAAGAGAATGTACCAATCCATAAGTTTAAGTCCAATACAGTTTCAATTAATGCATGCCTGTTACATGAATACGTATCTGTAAACCATTTGAACTTTTAACTTAGCATGTCATCCATAATATAATACATAACAAAAAGATTCATGTAACCAGTATCATCACCTTTTATTACCAGCAAAAACATAATTTATGCTTACGCACAAGTCATATAAACAAAAGCACACTGCCAGTACATCAACCTTTTGACAAAATAAATACAAGCCACCATGAAATTTTAAATATAGTATCATTGTGTAAATTCGATTGACATACATGACAAGCTGTTTATTTCAGTTTAGTGCAAAAATTGGTGCATGAAAGAAACAGAGCCCCTAAGGTGTCTAATTCTCCAATCATCGGATACATACAGAATTGTCAACCTTCTGGTTTCTTCTACTTTACCTACAAATATCCATTGCGCTTGAACAGGAAAAGTTGTAGATATAACAATATAAACATCATAACAATCTCGGATTTCCACAGATACGCTTTAAATGAGTGGTGCGATTTCTGTGTTAATATCATGAACAGTTATTAAGAACAGCCGTAACCAAACGAATGCAAGGAGAACAATGCTTACTCCAACATCTAGAATTATAACATCAGACGAAAAGGCAGAAGCATCATCAACTCCTACAGCGATCGGATTCTCCTTAACCTCCCCTCCATCTCCGCCGCCTCCGCCTCCGCCTCCACTATATCGACCTCCTCCGATTCCCCCACCACCGGAAGCAAATGAAGCAGCAGAACTCGAAACACATTCCAAACGACACCCCAACAGAGGCACTCCACCGCCAACATTCCTCAACCTAAACAACGGAGTTGCAGAACCGAACTTGGCGGACGACCTCCGAAACTCAGCTTTGACGGCGGTTGTAGTCCGTCGGACATGAAGAAGTGCAAGGTGACTTCTGAGAGTTAGAGCACCGCCGGTGGAGTGATTTAGGGCTTTGGAGAGAGCTAAAACAGTGGTTGTTGTGGTTGCCGACAATGTTGACTCCATTGTTACCGGGAACTCGATTGGATTGAGGGAAGAATCAGAGTGAAATGAGCATTTGCTTTGTACCTACCACCTTGAAAACCCTAGATTAATTAATGCAACGTTATCTGCGCCAAAGATTATTTAAAATCATATTTATTGAATCAGAGGCAAATCAATCACTATGGTAAATGCTTTCCACGTGCCTATATGAACTGAATTCTACCGCAACTACCTTGCGGGTAGGTGGCTAACAGGCTATATAGTTAAAGGAGTCACCTGTTATATTTTAGCGTTACATAATTGCGTTACATAATTGCTTAAAATAATTAACAACTTTTTTGTTTTTTATTATAAAATTAGTTTATGCCTCATTTATTACGTGGATATTTTTAATTAATTTTATTTATATAAAATGTATATGAGTAAAAATAAAAACATACAAAAATAATAATTGTGTTTATTTTTTATTATTTACAGATTAAAAAATAGAGTATATTTATCTTTTTAAAAAATATTAAATTGTATTTATCTTTTATTTTTAATAAGTTGTAATTATCTTTTTGGTGAACGTAGAGGTGACACGTGACATTTGATGTTTTCCTTTATTATACATAATAATAATAATTTCCACAACTATTTCAAAATTTTACATTTGGATCTAATTATGATTATTATGGATAATAATGATAGATATTTATTATACGTAAACATTAATATTAAATGTTACAATATCTAATTTATTACTAATTAATTAATGAAAAAAAATAAAGTCAAAATTTAATGCAATTAAGTTAAGGTGTTAAATTTGGAAAAAAGATGTGGAAAAATAAAATTTTCTTGTATTCTAAAAATGACATATGACGTGAATTGTTTTCTTTTATTATAATATATGGTTTGATTAAGAAAATACATATTTTTTAATATTTTAATATATAATTAAAATAAAAAAATTTTGAAAGCTAGTTAAATTAAAGATATAAAAAATACTTAATTGTTTAATATTAAATAAAAAATATTATTATATTGTATTATTAAAAACAGATAATATGTGTTTGCAAAAAATATTTCTTTTAATTTTTATTAACTTCAAATATGAAATATCAATGTAAGAAACAAAAAATTTCAATTATGTGAATGTGTATATATTTTGAAAATGATAAACTATAAAAATGAAATATCTGAAAATCAAGAATCAAAATTTATCATATTCAAAATTGAAGTTTTATCAATTAAATTTTAAATTTTGTTAGCAAAATAATTAACAAAAAAATTTAACTTTATTTACTACACTTTTACATTTAAATTCAAATTTTTACATTTGAATAACTATGATCATTAAGGATAATAATGACACATATTTATTTTAGGTAAATATTAATTTAATATTAATTCATTAATGAAAAAACTAAAATCAAAATTTAATGTAAATAAGTTAAGGTAGTAAATTTAAAAAATGAATTAAAAAATTGGCATAGGTATAATTATTGATTTTAATTAAGGGTATAAGAGACATAGATAATTATGAGTTGTCATTAATCTGGACCATTGATTTCTTTCCATCCAATAGTCCAGAAACTCCAAGTGGTTTTCTTATTTTATATAGTATAGATCTCGTAAATTTTGTCCCAAATAAAATAACCAACTTTTTTTCATTCCCGATTATAACATTTAACCGGTTCAACAAAATTAACCGGTAAAAAAAGGTTATACATAGGTTTTGAAATAACAATCTACTTTTTATTTCTTCTTATTATGTCAATCATTTTAATCTTTACCATTTAATATATTGTTTAAAATAACAACCTACTTGTTATTTACCGGTTAAATGTTATAATCGGGAGTAACCAATAGTTGATTCCATTATTTGGAACAAAATTTACGATATTATTATTTAACAAAAATTCATTTGCTATTTTGAGCAATTATTCCTTTTCTTATTTATCCTTTTCATCAATCTAACTTGAAAATATGGGGTTGTCTAAAAAGACACCACAACTTACCAAAAAGACACCTCTATACCTATGAAAAAATGATAGATGAAGTCATATCAACCAATAAACACCCACCAACTAACTTCTATTAATCAATGTCTATAGAATGAAGAGAGCAAAAGTGATGATTACACCCTATTAGGTTGTCTTTTTAGCATCACTCGAAAATATTCATAATTTTTATCTTTTTTATTAAAAGAAAAAGAAATTCATTTAATAAAACAATAAAAACTAAAATAATTAATTTTATAAACTGTAACACCCACAATTCTCACACAAATGCCACGTCAATACAATACACAGGTGGCAATATCGCAATCATCTAAGAAGTACACATGTCACAGAATTAGCGGAAAACACTGTTAATTAAAACTTTAATACAGGAGTCATACATCGTCTCATAAACTGACACTGGCACATATACACAACTGATTACTGTTAACAGGCATAAGTAGATCAGATACAACAGTTTCAAAACTAATATCAACAAGACAGTCAACGCACACAACTCTAACTGCCCCGATCTCTACTTCGGCTGCTGCGGCTGTGGCTGCGACCCCACGGTATGGCTGCCTGACACACAGAAGACTCGAAAACATAAGCTGGACAGCTCGTGAGTACGCGAGGGTTAGACACTGCAGGTAAGCACATATAACATACACAACACATATATCTCGTCACATATATGCAACTCGATGCATAACACAAATCTCTACTCAAAAGGGGACGCCGTTCCCCAGCTAACAGGCCGCACACAGCAGCGGTTAGCTACTCAGTAGGCACAGGAGCGACCTGGCAATATCACTGCCGTATATATACAGCCTCATATCTCGTGACTGGTTAGGGACAGTCAGCCTGCGCGATCACATATCGCGGACACCTGCAATTCAAACACATATAGCACGTATAAGGTAGAGAAACTCATACCTGCGCGCTATCATAGTCTCATACACGTGTATATCACAATCACATAGACGACTCGAAAGAATGCACGTGCGTTTGAAAAGAACTCGAGTACTCACCGACTACCCGATTCCGACTTGAACCCCAAAACTCTTAATGCAGCTCGGCACGTGATCGGCTAGAACCTTGCACACCTCTAGCATACAAGAAGAAGATGAAGATAAGATGCAACACCCAAGCTCCTGGTTCTGGCTTTCTTCCTTGCTGGAGTTCCACACCAAAAACACACACACACACTCTTTTAGGGTTCTCTTCACAATTGGATAAGGAAGGAGAAGAAAAGGGGCTCAACACACATATATACGTCTTTATCCATATCCGGTTCCGAACCCAATAACCCGGACCCGATATCACTTTTTCAACATTAATATCATTAGGACCCATTTAATTCCACGAACTCAAGGAGATAATTAATCCCCTAATTATTAGCTCGGAGACACGTATCACTCAATCTTGACACGTTAAATCCACGGAACGGAATTTAATTGGAACACACAATAATTATTAAAATAATGAGCCAATAGATTAAATCCACGTACCAGGCTCAATTTCGGGATGTTACAAATCCTCTCCTCTTAAAAAGATTCCGTCCCGGAATCTAGCTCGGATTCGGGAACAGCTGCGGATATCGACTTCTCATCTCGGCCTCGGGCTCCCAGGTGGCACTAGTACCCTTATGATGTCTCCACTGAACGAGTACTAGCGCGATCTCTTTATTCCGCAATCTCTTCACTTTACGGTCGATAATCGCCTCAGGCTGCTCGACATACCTCAGATGATTATCTACGGTGATCTCGGATAAAGGCACAAACTGATCATCTTTGGCCAGACATTTCCTCAGATGACTCACATGAAATGTATCATGGACTCCGGCCAACTCAGGAGGCAACCTCAATCTATACGCCTGATCTCGGACTCTGGCAATGATCTCGAACGGACCGATGTATCGCGGACTCAGCTTACCTCGATGTCTGAATCTGATAACTCCTTTCCACGGCGATACTTTCAGCATAACGCGGTCCCCAACACTGAACTCGAGCTCAGTCAGACGACGATCGGCATAACTCTTTTGCCGGCTCTGTGCTACTCTCATATGCTCACGGATAACCGCCACTTTATCGCTCGTCTCCTGTAACAACTCAGGCCCACTGATAGGTCGCTCGCCGACCTCGCCCCAACACACCGGGGTTAGGCACTTACGCCCATACAGTGCCTCGAACGGAGCCATCTTGATGGAGGAATGGTAGCTGTTGTTGTACGCAAATTCGACTAACGGCAAGTGAACGTCCCAACTACCACTGAAATCGATCGCACATGCTCGGAGCATATCCTCGAGAGTCTGATTCGTCCGCTCTGTCTGCCCGTCTGTCTGAGGTCTGTACGCTGTACTCAACTGAACTCTCGTTCCCAGCTCGCGCTGAAAGCTCTGCCAGAACCTCGAAGTAAACCGCGTATCTCTATCGGACGTAATCGACATCGGAACGCCGTGCCTCGAAACTATCTCACTGATATACAACCGGGCCAACTGATCCATAGAAATGGTGCCTCTCACTGCCAAGAAATGAGCACTCTTAGTCAACCGATCTACAATCACCCAGATCATATCATTGCCTCGAACGGTGCGCGGAAGTCTAATGATGAAATCCATCGTGATATGATACCACTTCCACTCTGGAATCTCTAAAGGCTGCAAATGCCCGTGAGGCTTCTGATGCTCGGCCTTAACTCGCAAACAAGTCATACATTCCTCGACATACCGCCCCACATCTCTTTTCATCCCAGGCCACCAGTAGAACTTGCGCAGATCTCTATACATTTTGGTGCTCCCGGGGTGGATGGACAATCTCGAACGGTGCGACTCATCTAAAATCAGCTGCCGCAGATTACCGACTCTCGGAACCCACACCCGATCATGAAATACCCACAAACCTCTGCTATCTCTGCTCAACATCTCAAGCTGTCCCGCAAGACGCTCTCTCTTCACATTCTCTGCTCGCAATCCCTCTAATTGAGCATGCCTCAGACTCTCCACAAGAGTCGACGTGACCTCGAGCCTCGCTGCTCGGGAAACCACTGTCTGACCGCACGCCTTGCGGCTCAGCGCATCGGCCACCACATTGGCCCTACCAGGATGGTACTGGATCTCGCAGTCATAATCTTTCAATAACTCGAGGCTGCGCCGCTGTCTCATATTTAGCTCTTTCTGACTGAACAGGTACTGAAGACTCTTATGATCTGTATACACTACAAACCGCGAACCGTACAAATAATGATGCCATATCTTCAGAGCGAACACTATCGCATCTAACTCAAGGTCGTGCACGGTATGATTCTCCTCGTAGGTCTTCAGCTGTCGCGACGCATATGCAATCACCTTGCCTCGCTGCATCAGAACACATCCCAACCCGGTACCTGACGCATCACCGTAGACCACGAAATCCTCTATACCCTCGGGTAATGCTAATACTGGAGCCTGACATAACCGGGACTTCAACTCTCTGAAAGCCGACTCCTGCTCATCGGACCACACGAAAGGAATGGACTGCCGTGTCAATCTCGTCAACGGCCTGGCAATCCTCGAGAAGTCCTGAATGAAGCGACGATAATACCCGGCTAGTCCCAAAAAGCTACGAACCTCAGGCACGGTCTTCGGCGGCTCCTAACTCATAACGGCCTCTATCTTCGCCGGATCCACAGAAATACCCTCGGCGCTCACAACATGCCCCAGAAACTGGACCTCGCGCAACCAGAACTCACACTTGGAGAACTTCGCATAAAGTCGCTCCTCTCGCAGCACAGTCAAAACCTCTCGCAAGTGCAGCTCGTGGTCCTCGGCACTCCTCGAATATATCAGGATGTCGTCGATAAAGACAATCACGAATCGATCCAACATAGATCTACACACCCTGTTCATCAAATCCATGAAAGCCGCGGGTGCGTTAGTCAGTCCGAAGGGCATGACTAGGAACTCGTAGTGGCCATATCTCGTCCGAAACGCGGTCTTCGGCACGTCCTCGTCTCTAACTCTCAGCTGATGATAACCCGATCTCAAATCAATCTTCGAAAAGAAGCTCGAACCCTGCAGCTGATCGAACAGATCGTCGATACGTGGAAGCGGATAACGGTTCTTCACCGTCACTTTATTCAACTCTCTATAGTCGATACACATCCGCATAGAACCGTCCTTCTTTTTTACAAATAGCACGGGAGCTCCCCACGGAGACGAACTCGGACGGATGAATCCACGATCGAGCAACTCCTGAAGCTGCAACATCATCTCTCTCATCTCGGTAGGTGCTAGCCTATAAGGCGTCTTCGCAATAGGCACCGCTCCAGGGATAAGGTCGATACGGAACTCGACCTGACGATCTGGCGGTAACCCAGGCAACTCCTCTGGGAATACCTCAGGGAACTCTCGAACTACGGGTATATCCGCTAGGTTCTTATTCTCTAATCTGGCGTCAACAACATAAGCCAGAAAGGTCTCGCACCCCTTCGCAACATATCTCTGAGCTCGGGCCATCGAAACAATACCGATCTCGCCTCGGCGCCTCTCGCCATACACAATCACCGTCTCACTGTCTGAAATGGGTATCCGGATCATCTTCTTCGCACACAGAATATCGGCCTGCCTGGCTGTCATCCAGTCCATACCCACTATCACGTCAAAATTGTTGATCTCTATCGGCAGTAAATCGATAAAAAACCGGTGAGCATCGATTTCTAAAATACAATCTCGGAATACTCGACTCACTAACGCAGTACTACCATCTACTCTCTCAACAACCAACGGCACAGATAAAACAGTAGGAGGCACAGAAAAGTAGGCACAGAATACAACAGATACATACGAGCGATCCGCTCCAGAATCAAATAAAACACGGGCACTAAGCCCGTTCAGGATATACGTACCAGATACCACATCGGTAGACTCGCGGGCCTCCTCTGCCGTAGCCTGAAATACTCTACCCCTGCCTCTGGGCGCTGACTCACGGCGGCTAGAAGATGACGGCTCAGCTCTGGCACTGCTGGTACTCGCTCCCTGTACGGCAGGCGGCGCATCTGGGCAATCTCTCACAATATGGCCTGGCCTTCCACAGCGGAAGCACAGGGAATCCCTCGAAGTACACGTAAAAGAGGTGTGGCCATACTGACCACAACGATAACATCTGGGCTGCTCTGACATGCAAGGACCGGAATGGCGACGGCGACACCTCAGACAGTCTCTCTCTCCACCTGAACTGTCTGCCCGGCTCCCTGACGGCTGGGACCCCTGTCCCACGCTGCTCTGACTCTGACTGGGAGCACTGTAACGAGAAGTCTGCCCCTGACTCTGACTGGCCGTCCCCGACCCCTGATACTACCCAGACCTCCGGGATCTGCGATCTCTGCCTCTGTCTTTGTCTCTACGGAATCCCGAACCCTGCCCCTGAACCTGCTGCTGCTCAGGCTGCCTCTCTCTCTGGAACTCCTGGGGCTCTCGGTAATAGCTACGGGACTGCTCGGACGTCTCTGTCCTCTGTCTATGGGATGGAGGCTGACCCCTCTGCCTCTCAATCTCTCTCTCTCGGACTCGAGCCAACTCCAAGGCTCTCGCAAATGTCGGGGTGTCGTGAAGCCCAACGAACTCCCGAATATCAGATCTCAACCCATCGATAAAGGCATCGGCCTTACGAACCTCTGAATCCACATGCTGGGGTGCAAACTGAGAATACTCATTAAAACGGTCTACATACTGCTGAACCGACATGCTACCCTGCTGAAGATGCAAGAAACGACGCTCCATCTCCCGGCGCTCATCCCGGGGAATATACTGAAGCTCGAAGATAGCACGAAACTGATCCCACGACATAGCATACGCTGCAGCTGTAGTCATAGACGACTCAATGGACTTCCACCACTGTGAAGCCCCTCCTTTCAGCTGATACGCCGCATAGCCGACCATATCACGAGGATCGACATGGGCAACTCGGAATGCCACCTCTATCTCTCTCTCCCAATCCATAGCCGCACCCGGCTCACCACCGCCTCGGAACTGAGGTGGGGCTCCCGCCATAAAGTCCTTAAAGGACCCACCTCGCGGAGCAAAAGAAGAAGATGCCCCAACCCCTGTCTCGACACTGGTCACTGGCGGCGGATCAGCTCTCTGTCGCTAGGGCTGTTCATAGTCGGATATCCGAAATTCGGATATCCGAAATTTCGGATAGTTGAAAATACTATCCGAATCCGTATCCGAAATTTCGGATATCCGAAATTCGGATATCCGAAATTTCGGATACGGATTCGGATAGTATCCGAAAATCCGAAAATTTATATAAAAAAGCATTCATCCAAGGCAGTTGGCACCAAGCAGATTTATAGATGTTGTTGTCTTTAACTTACATTCATCCAAGTACCATTAAAATATAAAACATCACAAAGAAATAAACATATCTAAAAACTTCATCCAGATCGAGATGGAGAGCCAAGATCTGAGACAAAAGTCGTGAAAAACTGAAAACAGCAGCAGCAACGAGCCAACGACCAGATCGATCGAGATGGAGACGAGAGCAGATGACTAGGGTGAAGTCGAGTGAAGAGTGAAGATAGCCAGACACGAGCAGCAGCAGGCCAGCAGATGCAATGGAGGGAACTAGGGAAGAAGGAAATCGTGAAGTGTGAAGGAACAAAAAGTCTAAAACTTTGAATTCGTGAAGTGAACAAAGTGAAATTATGAAAAGCAGTAGCAACAAGCAGATGGCAAGATGAGTTAGTGGGCCTTTTTTATGAGTGAAGAAAGTGAAATTATGAACTCAAATTTTGAAAAGCAGTAGCAGATGGCAAGTAGGGTTTTATGACTTCTTCTTTTTATGAGATAATGGGCCTTTTTATGAGTTAATGGGCCATTATGTTGGTTACAGGAAGGAAATCAAGAGCCCAAAACAAATCTAAAATTCAGTTTTTTTTTTTTCAGAAAAAGATTTTCGGATTTCGGATAATCCGAATATCCGAAAAATCATGAAATTGCTATCCGAATCCGAATCCGAATTTCGGATATCCGAAATTCGGATAATCCGAAAATTCGGATATTTTCGGATCGGATTTTCGGATCGGATGCTCGGATTCGGATATTTTTGAACAGCCCTATCTGTCGCTGCTGATCTCTCTCTCTCTGTAGAACTCGGTCAATACTGATAACATCTCTGACCGGCGGACATACTCGTCTCCCGCTGGCCTCTCTGGCCATGAACCCTCTCCATGATCTGCCATAACTATCTGCACATATCACAAAGGTAAGATAACAGATCGATCACCCGGCGTTATACAATAGGTCAGTTATATCCGCTAGACTCAGTCTCAGGGAAGAATCCCACGGATCTGAACACGGTAACAGCTCAAGCATCCACTGATACTCAATACTAAAACTACAAGCTCTGATACCAAGCTGTAACACCCACAATTCTCACACAAATGCCACGTCAATACAATACACAGGTGGCAATATCGCAATCATCTAAGAAGTACACATGTCACAGGATTAGCGGAAAACACTGTTAATTAAAACTTTAATACATGAGTCATACATCGTCTCATAAACTGACACTAGCACATATACACAACTGATTACTGTTAACAGACATAAGTAGATCAGATACAACAGTTCCAAAACTAATATCAACAAGACTGTAACATCCCACATCGGTGGAGAGGAGAAACCAATATGCCCATATAAGGGTGAGGTTGTCTCTATCCACCAAGACGCGTTTTGGGGCGGGCCTATGGCTTGGCTTCCAGAAACAAAACCGTGCGGCCTTTGCCAAAGCGGACAATATCTTGTCTCGGGGTGGTCTGGGTTGTTATAATTGTAACATCCCACATCGGTGGAGAGGAGAAACCAATATGCCCATATAAGGGTGAGGTTGTCTCTATCCACCAAGACGCGTTTTGGGGCGGGCTTATGGCTTGGCTTCCAGAAACAAAACCGTGCGGCCTTTGCCAAAGCGGACAATATCTTGTCTCGGGGTGGTCTGGGCTGTTATAAAGACAGTCAACGCACGCAACTCTAACTGCCCCGATCTCTACTTCGGCTGCTGCGGCTGTGGCTGCGACCCCACGGTATGGCTGCCTGACACACAGAAGACTCGAAAACATAAGCTGGACAGCTCGTGAGTACGCGAGGGTTAGACACTGCAGGTAAGCACATATAACATACACAACACATATATCTCGTCACATATATGCAACTCGATGCATAACACATATCTCTGCTCAAAAGGGGACGCCGTTCCCCAGCTAACAGGCCGCACACAGCAGCGGTTAGCTACTCAGTAGGCACAGGAGCGACCTGGCAATATCACTGCCGTATATATACAACCTCATATCTCGTGACTGGTTAGGGACAGTCAGCCTGCGCGATCACATATCGCGGACACCTGCAATTCAAACACATATAGCACGTATAGGGTAGAGAAACTCATACCTGCGCGCTATCACAGTCTCATACACGTGTATATCACAATCACATAGACGACTCGAAAGAATGCACGTGCGTTTGAAAAGAACTCGAGTACTCACCGACTACCCGATTCCGACTTGAACCCCAAAACTCTTAATGCAGCTCGGCACGTGATCGGCTAGAACCTTGCACACCTCTAGCATACAAGAAGAAGATGAAGATAAGATGCAACACCCAAGCTCCTGGTTCTGGCTTTCTTCCTTGCTGGAGTTCCACACCAAAAACACACACACACACACACACACACTCTTTTAGGGTTCTCTTCACAATTGGATAAGGAAGGAGAAGAAAAGGGGCTCAACACACATATATACGTCTTTATCCATATCCGGTTCTGAACCCAATAACCCGGACCCGATATCACTTTTTCAACATTAATATCATTAGGACCCATTTAAATCCACGAACTCAAGGAGATAATTAATCTGCTAATTATTAGCTCGGAGACACGTATCACTCAATATTGACACGTTAAATCCACGGAACGGAATTTAATTGGAACACGCAATAATTATTAAAATAATGAGCCAATAGATTAAATCTACGTACCAGGCTCAATTTCGGGATGTTACATAAACATTAAAAACTAAAGTAAATTACATAAATGATCCCTATGGTATGTATAAAATTATGGTTTTCGTCACAGACGACCCCTAAAAATGAATTCTTGTAACAAAATGGTCACTCAAACTAAAGATCATTAAATTAAGTGTTATCTTCATAGGTAATTTTGCCTTTCACCCTTACAATGACCGTTTATGTAATTTTTCAATAAAGATTTTATTTTTAATATTTTATTTTAATCTTAAATTTGATACGTTACTATTATTATTATTATTATCATTATTATTATTATTATTGTTATTATTATTATTATTAGATAAATGTCTGAGTAAGTGGTGGCAGTGTCTGGCGGGAGCTAGTGTGACGAGTCGGAGTTGGTGAACTTGAAGAACGTTATTTAGGGACAAAATTAATCAGTAACATCATATATCCATGGTAGTGGTTAATGGTTTTAGGCAAGGGGAGGTGGTGGTGTTGTAAAGTGAACATGAACAACATTCATAAATCCATGAAGAACATTCACGAACAAATAATGATAATAATAACAATAACGCTGTAACATCCTCAAATTTGATATAATAATTAAATTACTAATTATACAATTCACCGATAATTTGGTGAATTAATTATGTTAACCGGTACGTAATGATTGATTTTATAATCGTTAAAGAGAATATGTATATTAACGTTGTTTTACAAAACTATAAATAGATAAGCAAAATTTGCATGTATTTGAGTTAGTTGAACTCATACATTGCTATAATATCATTATAATAAAAGTATCAATTAAATCTATTAAATTTCCTAAGGAATTACAATTTGAATATTTTAAATTTTGATTATTGTAGAAACTAACCATAAGATATACTCCTTTGTACCACATGCTTTAAACTCTTGTAAATCAAAATCCATGTGTAAGTGTACAATTTCTTAAAACTTATTGTACAAGTCATTTATGCGTAGGAGGAAAAAAAATGCAAGGAATAAAGGGGTTTAATGTTGAAATGGAGAAGTGCAAGAGTTAGGGGGTGAGGTGAAAATATTGACCAATTAAAGGTCATAAAACCACCCAAATCGTGGCCTCCATCTTGCTTCCCTTTCATTCTCAAAATTTCCTTTGCATGTTGAAAGATCAAGAACCTTCATTAGGGCTGGAGGCTTTCATCAATTTTGGCTAAGTGAATTGACAGCCAAGCCTAAGAAGATTTGAGGTAACCTTCTATGAAATATCCAAGTGATGTGTGTGTGTGTTTCCCCTCTATTTCTCTCCTACGTAACCATTGAAACGGTGATTAATATGGAGATAGACAAGTGTTCATAGCTCCATGATTTTTGTCATAATAATAAATAGTTGTCATGTTTTATAATTTAAGAAACACAAAAACAAATAATTTTAGGAAGCTTGAAATGTTTTTTTGTGTGTGTGTTGAATCAAGAATCAAAAATTAATTAGAGTGGTTAATTATTTCATGAAAGGATACTAACATATGTTTATATATATGTGTATACTTATCAAATATATCATAAAAGAGGTTACTTCAGTGTTTGGATAAGCTCAGAATTGAGTTGGGATGGAAAATCGCCGAGCCGAGCAGAGTATAAGAAACTGAAACACAATGTGCAGGTCAGGGTTACTCGACGAGTTCCCCTACAACTCGTTGAGTTTACCATCAGTTGGGCCATTTTCCAAAAGATAAAAGTTGTAGCCCTATGTGTCCTCTTCGTCTGGACTTTTGAATCACCTAAATCCGAGTTCGTATGAAAAAGTTATAGCCAAAATACGAAACTAGTGCGAGTAGAGCCCTGTTCACCCAAAACACTTACTTTAAGCCCTAAAATGATATTATAACATCATGGGATCATCCTATACTTATATAACACTTAAATCAACATTTAACATCGCTCAAAAGTCTATAAAACTCAATAAGAGTCGTATCATTGTCGATAAATTCGGAAATTTAAACCGAAAACGTTTAAACACTTCAAATAACTTCCAAACCTTATGATATACTACTATAAGCTTATGAATGCTTTGAATATCATTATTTGATAGTTTTGGAGCTAGAGGGAGTGCCGGTTATCAGTTCGGGGCGTTAAGTGGCTTATTGGTCGTTTTGAGCCTTAAAGTCTATTATAGCCTGTTGTACTGTGAGTTATAATATCGATGTGTGTGTTGCATACATAATTACATGTTTATTTTAATTATGACATTGTGCATATCTACTCAACATTATTTTATATGACATACTGCCCTAGTTGACAGTTTATTATTAGATCATGGTTTACGGTCAGCATACGTCAGTTGACACCTTTCATTACTCATATTAATCTTCATGTTATGCTTGAAGATCGTTCATTTCATGTTTCATATGACTACACTTGATTACCCCACTGTGAGTTACGCTTCTTTATCATCGATCTCACTGGATATCCAGATCATCGTTATTATTATTAACGCCTTACTTTGTGTTTGTGCGTATAAATTCCTACACCGCATGAGCTCGCAGGTAGGTGGCCGGACATGGAAGCCGGTTGGAGTTGCGCAGCTGGACATGGATTCACAGCTGTTGGCAATGGCGGGTTAGCGGGTTACGTACCGCAACCTATGCAAATTAATGGGCTATGCCCGTACCGATTTATTAAAAAGATATTGCACTTGTCATTTTATAATCATTTTAACATTTATACATGTTGTATGTTTTGCACTCCATATCGATCTAGTAACTCACTTAGCAAATTTTATTTGCTAACCCCTCACATTATATGTATTACAGGAGAAGTTAGTAAAGGCAAGGCGTTGCCGAGTTTGATCCCCAAGACTAACTGGACATCCTTGAAGTAACTTTTGGTAACGCTTCAAGTTATGGTATGAAATTTGGGGTAGATTACCTACCAAACTAGTAGATGTGCACTTTGATGCACTTGATGTTTATTGGTTGATAGCAGTGTTAGTAATTACTTAAAATTATCTTGTAAATTCATCTTACATTCCAATATTGGTTTTAACCAAATAGGGATATTGACTCCGTGCAAACGGGTCATGCCCAAATTTTTTTAAAAACCATATTAATCTGATTAATTAAACATAACCCCGTTAATTACTATATTATGTTGAAATGAGTGTTTCAAACGCAATAAATGCATAAGGATAAATTTATACAACAACCCCTGTAAGGGTGAAAATACAAAATTACCTATGTAGATAACCCTTAATTTTTACGGCTGTTAAATTGAGGCTCATATTGTTACAAGAATTCATTTTTAAGGTCCATCTGTGTAATTAATTTGTTTGAAGGACAAAAATCATAACTTACACATACCACATGCAGGGACAGATTTATGTAGTCACCATGGGGGTCAAATGACCCTTATATATATATATATATATATATATATATATTGTATTTATATTTAGTCGTAAAGTTTTTAACCACGATGAATTTTAAAGTTCGACCCCCATGTCTTAATTATCGTTTATAAAATTATATATACAAAATTTTTTGTTAAAAAATCTAAAAAAAACGTACAAAGTTAATAGTTTGTTATCCATTAACAAATATTAAAAAAAAAATACATAAATCTATGTATGAGTTTGATAATTTATTAAACTCTCTTAAGTATTATTGACTTTAGGCTATGATAGTATCTATGAATTATTGAATTCTTTTTGCTCTTATCATTTAGGGGGCGTTTGGTTCGCAGATGTTTTTTTTTGGGATTTGCATTTTGTCAAAGGATTTGCATTGTGCAGCATTTGCATTTGACAGCATTTTGTCAAAAAATCTATGTTATTTTATAGAAAAAATTTGTTAATCTAAAGAATGCAAGGTAACTGAGATTTAAAATCCTACGAGGGAGGTTGAGTTTTTAAATAATAAAGAATGAAGAGATTTAAGAAATACTGGGATTTTAAATCCTTACTGAAATTTGTGAACCAAACACTAGATTTTTAATGCAAATCCCAGTGAATCCCAGGAAATCCGTGAACCAAACACCCCCTTATGGGGCGTTTGGTTCGTAGATTTTTTCCTCTGGTTATTGCATTTTTTCAAAGGATTTGCATTATGCAGCATTTGCATTTGTCAGGATTTTGTCAAAGAATTTGCATTATCTTATAGAAAAAAATTTGCTAATCTGAAAAATGCAAGGTAACTGAGATTTAAAATTCTAGGGGGGAGGCTGGGATTTTAAATAACAAAGAAGGGAGGGATTTAAGAAATCCTGGGATTTTAAATCCTTACTAAAATATGTGAACCAAACACAGGATTTCAAATGCAAATCCCAGTGAATCCCATGAAATCCGCGAACCAAACGCACCCTTATTGTTTAAGTGTTTAAATTATTATCAGATGTAGAATACTAGCTAGACTAATAAATTGTTATTTGTTTAACACTAAGTAAATGTAAGTTAGAATGTTAGATTAGATTGTTATTGTTGATTTGTTAACATAAGTATTATTAAAATTTTTGTTTTATTATATATGGACCAAATTTGAAAAGAAAGTTATCAGGATCAAAAAAAGAATTGTTTGTCAATGTTTCAGACGATTATCAAATAATCCGTTTTCAAATTATGAAAACTCGTAGAGAACCAAACGCACCCTTATTGTTTAAGTGTTTAAATTATTATCAGATGTAGAATACTAGCTAGACTAATAAATTGTTATTTGTTTAACACTAAGTAAATGTAAGTTAGAATGTTAGATTAGATTGTTATTGTTGATTTGTTAACATAAGTATTATTAAAATTTTTATTTTATTATATATAGACCAAATTTGAAAAGAAAGTTATCAGGATCAAAAAAAGAATTGTTTGTCAATGTTTCAGACGATTATCAAATAATCCGTTTTCAAATTATGAAAACTCGTAGAGAACAATTATATAATCGAATTTCTTTGGGTTTGTAATTAATCTTGTTTTTTATTTAATCAAGATAAACCGATTCGAATATTCGATGGAAATTTCTTAAAGGACCACAAATACTCGTACTTTCGTAGCGTTGTTAAATCCCGACTCCTATAAAAAAAATTTATGGATCTGCCACTAACCACATGGACCATTTGTGTAATTTACTCTAAAAACTATTACGTAACTAAAAAAAAAATAACTACACGATTAAAAAATGAAACTAAAACCACAAAACTAAATTTACATTAAAAATTACGAAACTAAAAATACAAACCAGCCTTCTAAACTGAGTACATGCATGTAACATCCCACATCGGTGAAGAGGATAAACTAATATGCTCATATAATGGTGATGTTATCTCTATACACCAAGACGCGTTTTGGGGCAGACTTATGACTTGGCTTCCAAAAACAAAACCGTGAGCCCTTTGCCAAAGCGGACAATATCTTGTCTCGTGGTGGTCTGGGCTGTTAAAGTTGGTATAAGAGCCAGACACCAGGTCGATGTGCACATATAAGGATGAAGTTGTCTCAATCCACTAAGACGCGTTTTGGGGCGGACCCTTGGCTTGACTTCCAAAAACCAAACCATGCGACCTTTTGCCAAAGCGTAGGGGTGAGCAGAAACCAAACTCGAAAACCCGGAAAACCGTTCCAAACGGTTTGGTTTCGGATTGTACCTAAAAACCGAACCGAAAGATCCGGAAACCGAACCGGATTAATAAATAATTTAATTCTTTTGTATTTTTACCTTTAATATTTAAATACTAGTTTAGGAAATTTAAATAATATAAAAGGATACCTAAAATGACGTATGTTACAATTAATAATTTTATAAACAAATAATATAAGAAATATAAGTATATATAAAATATAATTTGGATGTAGATTTAAATTTTTTTTATTTATTAATATTTAAAGACATAAGAAATAAACTACATTTATCTTTTATATTTATTAGTGTTTATAGATATTAAAATAATGAATTGTATTTATCTTTTATTTTATTTTAGGAATAATAAAATGTAAATATAATCATGTATCAATTTGTGTTCTCATTTCTAAATTTATATATATTTAACCGATGTAATTTGAAATTTTAATTTTACGTAAAACATAAAGTTTATATATATATATATATATATATATATATATATATATATATATATATATATATATATATATATATAAATAGAATGTTATGAAATATGATTTTATTAATACTGTATGATGTTTATTTTAAACAAAAATAAAAAAGTGTAAGTATTCTTTTAGGTAGAATATATTGATGCCACATGACACTTTGTGTTATCCTTTACTAAATAGACTAGGTTATTACCCATGTATTACATGAAATAATTTTAGAAATTGATATATATATATATATATATATATATATATATGTATGTATGTATGTATGTATAATATAATAATTATATGAATAATAAAGTTTGCTTAATTTTAGTTAGTTAGTTATTAAATTAATCCATATTAGATTTACATAGTACATGTTAGTAAAATTAGTTAGTTACCCATTTATCTTGCAACATATACTAGTACATTTTGTGGTTGTGAAATCGTAAAACAAGCTTACCATGTTTGAGAAATATAGTTGGGTGAATCTCATAAGTTGATTTGAGGATCAAATGGATAGAATCTTGTGAACAACTAGTCTGACATCAAATATTCCAGGCGAGTAAGCGTGAATCGACTCAAATTTTTAAAATTTAAATATAAAATCAGTAAATGACGTGGCAAAAGAAGAGAGCGAAATGAGCACGCCATGTGACATTTAGTTACTCTTTTAATAGTATAGATAGATTTTTATTAAAAGTATTTACGTAATACACATGTCAAAAAAGAGTAATTTGATAATTGTGATAGGAAAAAAAAAACTAAAACCAAGCCTTGTACGACGAATGGGCATCTCACGGCCCAATTTTCACTAACGGGCCTCACCTGATAAGATCCACTCAAATGCTCGAACTAACCCGTTTTAACTCTTAAAATACAGTTCTGCTTCATTTCTTCAGCTAGAAACAACCACCCTCCGCCGTCGCCTGAAGACAATCAAACCACCGTCATCGACCCCGCGACACACAAACACACTCAAGCAGTCATATATCTCCGGCAATCATGGTTAAAAATGGAGCAAGAATTGTGGATAAAGTGTTCATAGGAGGTGGATGCAACCGAATCGTTAACAATGTTTCCTGGGGTGCCTGTAGTTTAGTTTCTTTTGGTTCTCAAAACGCCGTCTCAATCTTTTGTCCCCAGGTTCTTGTCATACTCTATCCTGCTGCTATTTCATCATACTGTTATCTTACTCCTTAAACCCTAAGTGATAATAATCTTATAAATTGTTGTTTTAATTTTTTTTCCAGGCGGCGAAGATATTAACCACACTACCAGGCCATAAGGCTTCAGTGAACTGTACGCATTGGCTTCCCAGTAGCAAGTATGCATTTAAAGGTACTATTTTTTGTTGATTAAATTATTTATCTTGCAACATATACTAGTACATTTTGTGGTTGTGAAATCGTAAAACAAGCTCACCATGTTTGAGAAATATAGTTGGGTGAATCTCATAAGTTGATTTGAGGATCAAATGGATAGAATCTTGTGAACAACTAGTCTGACATCAAATATTCCAGGCGAGTAAGCGTGAATCGACTCAAATTTTTTTGTCCCCAGGTTATTGTCTTAATTACTCGGATTTTGTCAAACTTGGTCCTATTCGGTCAAACTCAGCCTATATACTCGGTCAAACTTGGCCTAATTACTCGGATTTGGTCAAACCAAAACTCTTGTTTGAGGCATTTGAAGTTTTTAACAATTATGTTAGTGTTATAAAACATATTTCTTGGGTGCTATGAGCAATTACATTTATATTTGAGTGTTTATGAACATGTTGTATGTATAATTCTGAAATTTACCCGGTCGGCCGCCTATCAAGTTTTGCAACATTGCATCCAGGTGTAGTTCACTTCGGCAGCAATGTGATCTAAAATACACACCGATAGGAATGGTGATATATTAGAGATCATTCTAGAATGGGTAAAGTAGTAAGATGGCTAAATAAGCTAGTTAGGGAAAAGTAGTATAAATAGATTAAGAAAAGGAGGATAGGGTGCAGACCTATTGTTAGATCTTGTTAGGCTCATTGCTAGTTAGCTTTGAGAGGCTCTTAGCATAGTATCTTTGAGAGAGGGATTATCCCTAGGATCCTTTTGGATTGTGTTACTGATTTTTGCTTAATCAATTCCTTTGTTCACATCTGTTTTATCCTTTATTATATCAACTGAAATTCTCAATTCGTATCATTGGCCCAATCTTGACGTTTCTGTTTCTACCAATTCTTCTGCGTTTTCTCCTTCTACTTTTCAATTTTCTGTTTCGATCAACGAAGACCAGATCTGTTCTGTCTTGCTTGGAGCAACATGAAAATTCCGCAACTTCAGGCTGATGTTACTGAAATCAAAGCGTCTCTGCACAAATTCGAGGCGAATAAGGTCGAAGCTGCTGAATTCCGCAAAGTCATGTTGGGATGGGTGAAGCGACAAGGCAAGCAAGCTGATTCAGATGCAGGGGGAGACTATGGAATTCTGTTCGAGTCTGGAGGATGGAGTGGCAAATGTGGTGGTGGCTAAACTCCTCCCAATGGTGCTATGGTGTTACCTTGGGCGGTGAAGAAGATTAAACTTCCAGAATTGTATGAATTTGATCCATAAAGATGGATTCAGAAGGCTAAAGTATATTTTGAAATTAATAACACTACTGTTCATCTTCGTCTCCAATTGGCTCAGTTGAGCATGACAACATGAGTGGCTCAACACTGGCTTACAGTGGTCACATAGGTTCATGATTCCATCAGTTGGGATCAATTCCAATTAGAGTTGCTGCAGCGTTTTAGTGGATTAGAGATCCAAAATCCATACAAACAATTGGCTACCATTCAACAGTCTTCTTCGATCTATGATTACATTGACGATTTTGAATATCTTCTATCACTAGTTCCTTGATTACCTGAATCACAGGCTTTGGGATATTTTGTGTCTGGGTTACGCGATGACGTCAAACGATGGGTTTGCCTCCATCGCCCTCAATCGCGTTTAGACGCGATGTATTTGGCTAAAGACGTCGAAGCGATGTTAAGACATGCAACTGAATCTGTGGGAGAATGAGAGCGAGCAAGTGAGAGAGGATAGCTGGAAGTCGAGGACCGTGGTTGGAATCTTTGAAACCCAGCTGTCAAAGAGGGAAGGAGATGTCTTGACAAGAGAAAGTGGATTCGTCCAATGGTGATGGATGGGAGGGCAAAAGAGGTGAGGAAGAAGCAGCTAGCAATCCTTTGAGGTCTCTGTAACGGTTACTTATCTAAATACAAATTATGCATTGAAGTATGCAAGTGGGAGTTGCAAATTATCAATTGGACTGCATTCAATTACGATCAGTCGATCATGGATTCATGGAATGGTCGTTAATTACACAACTTATTAACGAAAATTATGGAATAAAGTATTCATGTGGGACTTGCAATTTATGCATTGAAGGTTGAACCTTTTATAATTTAAGAAAGATGCATTATAAGATGGTACAACATGCTGAATAAGTCGTAAATTATTTATACTTTATAATATATAAGTATAGGTATAGATTGTTTCAGATGGTATGGTTTCATTATGTTACCTAAAGATCATTGTCTATGTTGCTAATGCACAGTGTTTTTCAAATTGCATATCTAGCATTGTAAGTTAGCTTATTGGAGAACATGGGATCATCTATTGACTATTGATTTATTGAATCAGCATTTACATGTATTCATGATGTTTGGTCTTTCGGTCGCTACAAAATTTACAAATGTCTTGCTTCAACTTACAATATTAATACATATGACAAACAACAGAGAAAAACATGTTTATGGGTATACCGGTATACTAAAAATATTCTTATGTTTTGTAGCTACTGAGTGGGAGAAGCACTATTTACTCTCTGGAGATGCTGAAGGAGTTATCATTGTATGGGAATTCTCTCCAGCAGAAAATAAGGTACTTGCATAAATAAAAAAAGCATTTTCAGTCATGTTTATGGTTGTTAGCAGGCTGCTTCCTTCTTCCATGTAAATTGTTTTCTTTTGACACTGTCTACACCTTTTGACACTGTCTACACCAGGGGGAATTTCATGTATATCCCTCTTAAACTTGGAAATATCATACATACCCAATCCAATTAATAATGTATGATGCACAAGCATGTTTTGGGTATATATGATATATTCACCCTATATACTAGACAAATATGCGAATCTTCTTTTTTAGTAATTATTTGTCCTAAATCTGAGCCTTTTCAATTTTTCATAAATTTGTTTTCTTGGTCTTGTATTCATTTGTTTCTGCAACTTATTTTGGTGGATATATTCTTTCTAGCTCAGAGCTATAATTCACTTTTAGTGAATATAAAAGAAAATGATGGAAGCAGATTATGTGAGAGGGGTTAATGCCGTTAGCCTACAAGAACCAAATCCTGGCATTCCTTACATTTTCTTCTGTAAATTATCTCTAACCTTACCAGAATCTAGAAGATGAAGCTATAGAATATTAGAATGGTTTATTCTTCTAAGATTTTAGAATTCTTGGAATAATATTGAAGTTCATTGGCATGATATGGTGGAAACTAGAAAACCTGTAATGTAACATTGTATTAGGCATAATAAGTTTGAAATTGAGGGTGATCTAGTTATTTTAATGTACAATGTTCATAGGTAATCATTTAGTTGACGGAATATTTTTGTGGTTTCACTTTCCCATTACTTACTCTTAGCTATTCCTGAATGTTGTTTGCAGTGGAGATATGTATCACAACTGTTACGATCGCATAAGAAAGGCATTACCTGCATTTCTGCAATTGTCATGTCTCAAACCGAAGCAATATTTGCATCTACATCTTCAGATTGCATGGTTAATGTTTGGAAAATAGTCTTACCTGTTTTTGGAGGTTAGTGATAGTATGTGTCTATACTGTCTCATCATCACATTTGTTATCACTTCACTCTAAAACCAAATCATCATTTTTTAAGGATTGTTTTCCCAATAATGTTCCGAAGTTTGTCACTTGATGGGAATTATGCGGTGACTCTATTGACCATTGTTTGATTTTTGTTAAGAAAACCAATAGTTGGCTCAGTATGTGTTTACCGCTGACTTACAGTTTGTAATAATTATCACAGGTGACTGTACAGTTATATGCTTGGATTCCTTTTCTGCTGGTTTGAAACCAATGGTTACTCTTTCACTAGCAGAATTGCCAGGAAGCACCACACATCTTATCCTGGCAACGGGGGGACTTGACAACAAGATTCATTTGTATTGCGGTGATAAGACTGGACAAGTACGTACTATTGTATTTAGCCGTGTTCATGCATTTATATGATCCGATGTCATTAAAGGCGTGCGCCTCTGCAACTAAGTCCCTCAGGCCAGGACATTTCAGGCCTGACGCCTTTAAGATGTTCAGGAGCGCCTTGTACGACTAGTCCTAGGCGAGTTAGGCAAGAGTCGAGGGCCTTGTTTCATAAACATCTATTAGGATTTTAAGACATAAAACATAGTTTGCATGGTCAATTATACCCCCGGAAAACATCAAAAGTTGCCTATTAGAAAGTTGACTTCGGCCTTCCGGTTTGCCTTACGCAATCTTTTGGAACATTTTACTTTGTTTGCCACTACTAATATTACGGATTGAGGTAGTGTATTTGATATTATATCTATAATTCTACCCAATATGCTTTTATTTTGTCTTTATGGTAACATTGTCATGTAAAGTATTTTCTAAATTTTAGTTGGTTCACTTTACTCGGGCCCTCGCCTTTTTGCGCCTCTCGACTTAGTCCCTAATCAAGGCATGTCGCCTCGAGTGCGACTTTCGCTTTTAATAACATTATTATGATCATTGGTTTAAGTTCTTATCTTTTTTTGTGTGCAAGTAGTTCATCCATGCCTGTGAGTTAAAAGGGCATACAGATTGGATTAGAAGTTTGGATTTCTCATTACCTGTGTTGATGAATGGAGAAGGACATAATCTTCTCCTTGTTAGTTCCTCTCAAGATAAAGGCATCCGCATATGGAAATTGGCTTTATGTGATTCTGTGGATAGTATTGACAAAAAGAAATCTGAAAACAGCTTGTCTTATTACATAAAAGGACCTGTATTTGTAGCTGGGTCTTTCTCTTATCAAGTTTCTTTAGAATCTCTAATCATTGGTCATGAGGATTGGGTATATTCAGTGGAGTGGCAACCACCTTTGTTAACAGACACTGATATATGTTATCAACCCCAAAGCATCTTATCTGCATCTATGGACAAGACTATGATGATATGGCAACCTGAGAGAACAACAGGTATTTGGATGAATGTAGTTACTGTTGGGGAGCTAAGTCATTCTGCTTTGGGTTTCTATGGTGGGCACTGGAGTCCGAATGGCGATTCGATATTAGCCCATGGTTATGGTGGATCTTTCCATCTCTGGAAGAATGTCGGTGATAATTGGAAACCACAGAAAGTTCCATCTGGGCATTTTGCTGCAGTGACAGATATTGCATGGGGTAGGGGTGGTGATTATTTGATGTCAGTCAGCCATGATCAGGTAAATGTATACTGCAAAACAGGTTTTTTTTTGGGTGAAAAAGGCACTCAAAAGAAATTAATGGCCATTTATTAATATGTGCAGACAACTAGAATATTTACTTCATGGCTAGATGAGGCTAACTCAAAAGGGGATGGTACTTGGCATGAAATTGCTCGCCCTCAAGTTCATGGTCACGATATAAACTGTTTAGCAATCATTCAAGGAAAAGGGAACCACAGATTTGTAAGCGGGGCTGAGGAGAAAGTTGCTAGAGTTTTTGAAGCCCCATTATCGTTTTTGAAAACATTAAATCATGCTACTTCACGTCTGCATGATTCCTCTGATGACCTGCCAGTTGATGTTCAGGTATTGGGTGCAAATATGTCTGCTCTTGGTCTATCTCAGAAACCTATTTATGTTCAAGGTATGTGTCATTTAATCTCTCCTTCAATATCTATTGTAATTTTCTTTCACAATCTTGTTATTCCTTGCTATCAGGATCACCATTTACATGGCCATGAACTATGTTGAAAGAGGATATACAACTTTTTCTTTGTGCAGCTTCAAGTGAAACGACAGACAGAAGTGGTAACGAAGGGTTTGACACACTCGAGACTATCCCAGATGCAGTTCCATCGGCTTTAACGGAACCACCAATCGAGGAACAATTAGCATGGCATACACTATGGCCAGAGTCCCACAAACTTTATGGTCATGGGAATGAACTGTTTTCACTATGCTGCGATCATCAAGGGAAGCTTGTTGCCTCATCATGTAAGGTATCACGATTAACTATACTAATGTATATGAACATCACATCTACGTTAGTCTTTCAAGGAAAATAGATTTTACCATCAGTTTATCCTGATCCTTTTACAGGCCCAATCAGCTTCAGTTGCAGAAATATGGCTATGGGAAGTTGGTACTTGGAAGGCAGTTGGTCGACTGCAGTCACATAGCTTAACAGTAACTCGAATGGGATTCTCTCATGACGATAAATACCTTTTGGCTGTCTCTAGGGACCGACAGTTATCACTCTTTTCTATAGATCGAACAGGTATCCAAAACACTTCTCAAACCATTTTAGATATCAAAGAGTGTTCAGGTTTGTGGAAGAAGAAAAGGATTTGAAAACCTTACATTCTGTTCAAAATTTTTTACTCACAATTTTTTTTCCGTAGAACTTGATCATGGACCTTGGCATAATCATGCTCCCTAAAATGATCCAGTTTTACCTTTTGGTTAATTTAAAAGAACTTTTTGATTTGATTTGTGTTTTACAGATGGCTCAGATCAAATCAGTTACCAGCTGTTAACTAGGCAAGAGGCACATAAAAGAATAGTATGGGCATGTTCTTGGAACCCGTTTGGCCACCAATTCGCCACTGGTTCAAGAGACAAGACTGTGAAGATTTGGGAGGTGCAGAAGGAATCTTGTGTGCAACAACTCATGACTCTGCCTACTTTCAAAAGCAGTGTCACTGCCCTATCTTGGACATCCCTCCATAAACAGAAGGATGAAGGGGTTCTTGCCATCGGGTTGGAAAATGGTCTCATCGAGCTATGGAGTCTTTCTCTTAGAAACAACGAAAATGGTCCAAGTTTCTCAGCACCAAAAGCATCTCTTCTTGTTCAATTCGATCCATTTATATGTCATGTTTCATCGGTAAATCATATAGCATGGAGAAACTTGGAGAAGAACGATGTTTCTGACAGTATGCAGCTTGCTTCATGTGGAGCTGATCATTGTGTGAGAATTTTCAAGGTAAGTCTAGTGTAAGTTGATAACTGAGATATCGTAACTGAAAGGTCAAATGATCTAAATTGCAATATTTACAAAGTTCGTGAAAAGCTGCATATCAAAACCTTCCGTTCCCCAACAGTTGGCAAAGCCAAGAAGCCCTTTGTGCGCTAGAATCACCTGCCTACAACCAGTATAATCTTGTAACATGGTGAAAAATGTATGCAAAATCTTTTAGTTGGTGGCTGCTATAAGAGAGTTTTTTTTTTTACATATGTAATGTATTGGCTAATGGGTTTGACTTTTGAGAGTCAAACAAAGCTGTTTGAGACTTGTGGTTTGATATTTGTCTATTTTTTCTTTATAAAAGATTGCAAGGTGTATATAAGCCTTGTAACTTGTAAGCATTAGTAACTTTAAAATGTTGGATATGTTTAATAGTTGTGGATGATGTCACAAAATAGTCGTATACTTTTAGGTTTGGTCTACTTGAGTATTATAGTTTTTTTTTTTTTGGTCTGTTTTAAGTAGTAAGCTTTTTGCAGTGGTCCGTTTTAGGTATTATATACATAAAAATTTACCAAAATAATGCAATACTAAAGTTTAATTACTAAAACGAACCAATATAGAAAGTTGAATTACCAAAATGTACCGTAAAAAAATGATAATACTAAAAAAAGATCAACCCTAAAAGTACGTAGATATTTGATGACATCATTCCTAATAGTAATAATCTATTTTAGAAATGGAGTTCATACTTCGTATGGACTTTGGCTAAATAAACTCCACTTTATGTGTTAAATGAATCTTATCCTATGATCACCCACTCACATCAATTGTTTTATAATACATTTTAATACATATTAATTTATATTTTTTGACAACTGACTTGTCTATATCCATAGAAGGGTGTTCAAATAGCATAAACCTTCATATATTATGTGATTCTAGCATAGTAATGTTTAGGATTAACAAACCAACTCTAGGGTAAATTATTAAGAAAGATTATAAAATATAGACTAAATTACACAAATGGTCCTTGTAGTTTATAAGTAATTATGGTTTAAGTCATTGGAAGAATTTTATTGCACCATAAGTTCTTAAGATTGAAAAGTTATAACATTTTGGTACCAGAAACTAACGACAGTTGACTTGAGCCATTAGTCTCATGGGTATTTTTGTTTTTGTATTTCAGGGACCATTTGTGTAATTTGTAATATTTTTTTTATTGTTTTTTTTTCTTTTTCTTATAATTTATATCACATATATTTTTTGGATTTCTTTTTTTTTCTTCATTTAATTAAATAAATGTAACATTTTATTTTTTTATTCTTTTTGTTCTAATTACTGATTTTTTAACTACTATTTGTATGCTAATTTTATTCTTAGTGATATTTTTAATGTATGAATACATATATTTATTTAAGAATGTTATATGATAGACCTGTTTCATTATTTTTTTCAATTGCTTATTGAAATATGAATATTTTTCCGTCCTTTTTTCATTTAGCAAAATTAAAAATCGAAATTAGTTGTTTTTTCGGTTGGGAAATTTAAAATCGAAATGATTTATTTATTTTTTCCGTTCAAAAAATTCACAAAAAGGAAGTGTTTTTGTTTTTCATTCGGGAAAATTATAATTAGAATGGTTTGTCGTTTCTTTCTCGGAAATATTAAAAATACGAATACTTTGTTCAAAAAAATCAAAAATAGAAATGATATGTCGCTCTTTGTTCAAAAAAAGTAAAATCGGAAATTAAAATCTGAATAGTTCACCATTTAAAATTTTTTAACGATTCCTATTTTAATTAAACGACAAACAATTTCGATAACAATTTTCAAACAAAAACCCGACATTTGAATTTTTTCGATAAAGAAATGACAAATCATTCTGAATTAATTTATTTGATTAAAACCGAAGAACCATTTTGATTTTTTTGAAAAAAAAACGAAGAACCATATTGGTTTTTATATTTTCAAACGAAAAAAGATTAACCATTCATATTTTAATTTTTCCAATCAGAAAAAGTTGTAGTTAATAACTAAACTTAAATGGAAGAATGCTTTCAAGTATTTATATAATGTAAACTTGTTTCTAACATGCTATTTCCATTTAGGTGAGTTGATATCTCTTAAAACTCACGTTAAACCCCAATTTGGGTTGTGTTATTGAACCTATAATGTCAATAGATGAATGATAAATTTGATATGATTAAAAGTGTTTACATGTTGTCATATTAATCAAATGTAGCTTAACAGTTCAATAGTAAGAGTATTACAAGAAGTCTTGAACATCAAAAGTGATAACATATCGATTTTGACAGCAGGAAAAACGACCCAGACTCTTAGCAGTAGTCACGGACTCACGACGTGACCACCATCAGTTATACCATAACCAAGCATTTTGAGCGTCGCCTGGGTTTGCTAGGGTGTTATACTTTGCTTTGCACTATTAAATGAAGGGTCTAAGTATTGTAAAGATAAATCATAGTTAGGAAACTTGTATGATCTTGTTATGCTTTGTGAACTATCATGTAGATTACCGAAATGAAACAAAACTACGATTCGTGAACAAAGGTGTTATGTAAAGGACTTATGACCTCAAAACACATATCTAAACATGATAACTAACTACTTTAACTTGTAAATGAAACTGAAAAAGGTTTTAAGTCATAATAAGGGGCTTTAGACTTCATATAGAAACTCATAAAAATGTAAGCGAACATAGGTAGATGAGCTATTGATACTTATGTCTTACGTTAACATGCTTGTAAATGATCAGGTGCTATAAACAGTTAAATTGTAAATGTCTATTGCGAACATTGGATCTTGGAGGAAGAAGCTTTGGCTACTTGCATTTATCACCTTTGGGATGACTTAAACTTTATCTATATACACATTCCAATCTCTGAGTACAAGAGTTAATGTGTGTCATTCATACATGTTAACAAGTTGATTGCTCATCATGATTCTTAACTTCTTATATTCAACTTATTCACTTGCATCATTCATCATGATTATTTTCTCTTATACGTTAGTCTCATTGAAATCTTATTGATATTCATGACATGTACATGTACATGTTCATATTGATATGATCATTATGGTAAATTACTGTGTGTGATATACAATGTAGTCATACTTACCGATAATCTCGGAGTATGATGATATACCCATACTTACCGATACCGTCGATGTAGGATACTGCGGGTCCCGATGATTTTTAGTGTTATGACGTTCCCTAGACGTACTCATAACGTGATGATGTTGTCGTGACATAGTCAAAAGTCTCTCTCTTGATATGTCTCATATTCCTCGATCTCATTCATATAATGTTACCATATTGTGAGTATTTGTTTATACGAAACTCATCCCACAATGCTTATTAAATGTTTATTCATATTTCAAGTCATTAAAGCTTGATCTGTTACTTGTACGTATTGTCATATCGACCTAATCACTCACTAGGCAATTTAATTGCTTATCCATTTTCCCAATAAATTTAAAAAATATCAGTGATAACCATATGAGGAGATGGAAAGACAATATACATGAAGAAGAAACAATTCTGGTGATAGTTTTTATATATCCTATTTTAATATAGAAAATTTTAAATAGCACGTGACTTTTGATTTCATGATTCCTTTACGGAATCTCATCAACTTTCTGGACTGTATCACACAAGGTAAATTTTTTTTATTTTAAAGTAGTTATTTACAACTATTAGAATGCTTACGAATTTCAAGAGACAATCATCACCTTGTGAATCCTAATTTAATTTTTGTTTTTGCTAAAATATAAGTATAGTGTAATTGGGAAAAACACAAATTAGCAACATTGATACTAAATAGTTATAGGGCAAATTGCATGAAATAGCAAGTTATTTTCGTCTTTTTTCTTATTACAACATTTTACTTTATTTTGTACCATTAATCGGATCCTACTCACATTTTCTTTACATTTTAAGCAACAAGTAACCTGGTTAACAGGTTGCCGGTAAATTGATGCCAAATGATCAACCTTTAACAAAATTTTCAACCCAGAGTTAAAGCTATCAAGAACACTCAAATAAATCTTGAAGATATTAGCAAGAACACTAAAATGAAAACGCAGATTCGAATATTAAGAAAACCCGGATTTGAGCTAGAAATCGAGTGTACAATCTTCTCAACCAAGTGTACCATCCTTGAAGAACATTAAGAACACTAAAAAGTAAAAACCAAGATTTATATATCAACAAGAACCCTTGAAAACTTGTTCTGAGATCCCATTAACCAAACTTGTTCTAAAAATCCTAAAATCAAATCTGCAACCAAAACCCAATCTGATGCCTAAATACCTTGAGGATTTTCATACTTGGTGGGGAGGAGGAACCACCAACGTGATTTTGAAACCCTAACTCAAGCATTCATCGTCTCCATCTCCTTTCTCTCTCTCTGTCGCTCTATCTCTGTCACACTCTCTCTCTCTTTTTGAAATGGAAACCGGCTTAAAGATGAAATATCTGGAGACCGAAGAGGGGAGATGAGTCGATGGTGGATAGAGGTCGCCTCCCCTTCGCAGGAGGTGGTGCGGTGTGGTCTCCTTCTTTCTCTCTCTCTGTCGCCCTCTCTTTGAAATGGGAACCGACAGATCTGGAGACTGAGATGGAGACGATGGTGGATGAAGCTCGCCTCCCCTTCGCCGGAGGTCGCCTTCTTCTTCTTTCTCTCTGTCGCTCTCTCTCTCTCTGTGTTTGAAAAGAAATGGAAACCGGCTCAAAGAAATAAAGTAACCGGTTCCATACCCCATATTGTCTTAAATGATAGGTGAAGGTTAGTAGGATCCAATTAATGGTATAACATAAAGTAAAATGTTGTAATAAGAAAAAAGGCGTAAATAACTTGCTATTTTATGCAATTTGCCCATAGTTATAAAAGGTTTATTATTGATTAAAAAATATACTTTTTTTTAAACTGACAATATTCTGAAATTCAATTATTCGTCTACTCTCTGGTGATGCAAGAATGCAGAGGATGAAAACAATAAAAGAGGAACAAATTTCATCGTGCAACAACGAAGTAAAAAATTCATGTCTTCAAGGACAAATTGGATGAAGATAACCGAGAAGATTACTCAGATTTATTACTGAGGGATCAAGAGCGTAATTTTCTTAAAATTGAAATTGCATGAAAACATTTTCTTAAAAATTGGAATTGAAAACTAATAAAATTTTAAAATAAAAAGGTTGTCAGTTTCTCGTTTCAGCCCCATTTTATGCGGCCAATTCAAGCTACGGGTCAACGTTGTACCCAAACAGAAAATCCCGAAAAGCGAAATCAAAGAAAACCAAGATTACCTCCTTACCGAATACATAAATCAGTATTGATTTGGTACCAGTTCGGTTCGGAAAAAACTCAAAAAGTATACATTCGCTCACCCAAGTACTGTTACCGAACCAGAAATCCCTAAAACCGAAATCAAATAATACCAAAACCGAATCCTGTATCAAATACGTAAATCGATATTGGTTGGTACCGATATGGTTCAGAAAGAATGGCATGCACAATGCTCAACCAAACAATATCTTTTCATTTTTACTAAAATTGGCTTTTCTCATTTCATTGTGGATTCTAACAGATGCAACGAATGAAATTTGGGAAAAAAGAAATAAACCAAGCAATTAACCTGGGAATGAAGTGTAAAGAATTAATACGATCTTTTTCTATGGCTATTTATCTAGGGCTCTAAGCTCTTCAAAAGGAAATCTTTTTCAAGCGGAAATTAAAGCAAGGGTAAGATCTTACTAAAGCTTACGTTTTGGACTCGACCGTTCTAACGACCATTTAGGAGGAATGATTTTGTAATCTTCGGATGGTTTCTCCTGCATCTCGGTCTCGGTCTTGGTCTTATCGTTTTCCAACACATCCTTCGGGAATGCATCAGGGTTGGTCTCAATACATCTCTGCAACGCCACAAACGGCTGCACACAGTCAGAGCCTTTCTCTTCGGCAGTGCTCTTCAGAAAACATAAGAAAGCATCTGAAAACTGGGAACCACAGGGCCCGCTCCGAAGGTTTTGAATACAAGGGCATTCTAATGCTTTCTGAGCTTTCGCTTCGAGGGACGCGTTTTCATCATCGTTGCCAAAAGCAGTGGCTTCGGCTAGTAAGGACCCCATTGAAGTTGAAGGCGATGAATCATGAGCAGACACAGAGGATGAGTCCTCTGTTTTTGGACCTGCTACAGGGGTATCAACAGCCATACTTTGATCTTGCCCCATTTTGTATTACTGTAGGGAAAAGAACTGAAAAACATACACGTCACGATAATCTCCACGAGTGAACATATATGTATACGTATCACAAAAATGACATTTTCTCTGGATAAGTAATTAAGTATACAAACGAAGAATATATCTAAGTTTGTGTAGTAACTAGTAAAGTATTCCTGTATGAGAGTCATACATTCTTTTGCTACTCTTTGTATATAAAAAATTATAAATAATTAACATGGTAATTCTGATCAAGAAGCAGATACAATTCCAATAATAATCTTATTAATATAAATTGATTTAGGAGAATCTAGGGTTTTGAGTATACATATTTTGGAACATTGGAACCATTTCCATTTGGGAAAATTTCAGAAAAACCCAAAACACTTTCATTTCTTAGTGATCAACTGATCATGTCCCTCAACTTTATATATAAATCAATGATTAGGTCCTTGGACACTTTGTTTAAAAGGTTAAGTAGTTAAGTCCCTTCACTTTATAGAAATACATAATCAAGTTCATACCCTACATGGAAAAAGAACGAATAAGCCCTTATGATCATTAGCACAAATAACAATTGTCCAAAGTTCTACTAGATAATCGATAGATGGTAAGCGATCGTAGGCAACAATATCAAATTCATCAAATTTCATGATAGGTAAATTCTTCCAAGAAAGATGTTTAGAAAACGGAGGGTCCTTGGATGGAAACAATATTGGTTTGGTGGAGTTACACATCAAATTTAATCTTTTTTTTTTTCAAATGGTTTTAAAGGGTTATGGTTTTGACGAAAAGCTCTATATAGCACTGTCTTACACAACAAATAGCATAGAACCACAATAGTCCCTCCCTCCTATACACTTCGCTAAAACAAATTGCATATTTTAGGACAAGTAGGCCTCTTATAATGAGTTTAAACTTTAAACTATGGCTCTTCTTTATAAAGTTAATGTTCTCAATCATCTATCCATTGGGAAAGCTAGTCGTTGTGTTCACAGTAGCAAGTCGAGTGACAGTGAGTGGTGGAATGAGTAGGAAAAAAAATGATGATGCTATTCCACAAGTTCTTTTATTTTTCTTAGGGTTAAGTATCATTTTGACCATTAAACTTTTAAATTTGTTTCATTTAGCCACTATACTATTTTTTGTCCTCATTTAGTCACTAAACTTTAGTTTAGTGTCCTTTCGGGGAAAATGAATAAAACTAATGACTAAATCGGTACAAAATATGATAGTTTAGTGGCTAAACGGGGACAATTTTCAGTGGTTAAATCGGTAAAAAGAAAGTTTAGTGACTAAATATATATACAAAATATAGTTCAGTGACTAAATCGGGACATAAAATAGTTTAATGGCTAAATAAAAAAATTAAAAATTGGATGGTCAAAATGATACCTAATCCTTTTTCTTATGCATCTGATGGCCACTCACTTGATTTTCTTGGAGCGAAAATATTATGGACAGGGATCTTTCATATTAACCAAAGTACAATTGGTATCTTTCATAATTTTAATTTAACCAAACAGTGATGACATATGCATTGTCATAAAACTTTGTCAAGAAGCATAAGGTGTGATTTTTGATGGTTCTAAAATCTAAACCTCATCTATGTCGGCAACAGTCAACTGTCAGCCCACTAAAATTAACAAAATTACGATTGGTACTTAATTGGCAATGGATTAGTGGTACATTTGTACATTCCAGATTACATATTGTACACAGGCCTTACTGAACTCTTATCTTTCATGATTTTAATTCATGTAAAGCATACTCAGTCCCTTAAAAAAACACACACCAGGATTTGTTGTTTTTGTTTCTTGACGCAATTGCTTCACCCATCCTAGGTGAGGGCAAGATTGACATTTGACAACATCTACCCAACCATCTCCATAGGGCGGGGGCAAGGGTGTCAATTTCAGCCCGTTCAAGCAAACACGTCAAATGGGTTGAGGACCAAATGCCATAAATTTTACATAATTTTGAAAGTTTTTTCAAAGAACAATTTTTTTAATACACCATTATATAAATTTTCATTTTTAAAAAAAGTTATGTTCTATTTTAGTTTTTTTTACAACGTGTCTATTTGACTGTTCGACCCGTTTGACCCGTTGGATCAAAATTGCCACCCCTAGGCGGGGTCTGTTTCGGTTGTTCTAATAAATAAAAAATTGTGTGGCTGGTGAGAAAGAGAAAGCCATATTAACCATAAACATTCATTTCAAATTCAAATGATTCTGTGTAAGTTCAAAGTAGTAAACACAAAGGCGCAATCACTTTACAGTAGCACGTTGCCCTTTACAACAACTACAAGAAAATAAGAAATTAGACATTGCTGGTGATCAATTGGAAACAAAATTCAAATCAATTTCGCACAAGAAGCATGCTATGTATTCGATTAGGCATCAAAAGTCATAACTAGGTTTTCGTTTTTCTTTTGGAACTAGGGGCGTTCGATCAGCGTAAGTTTGGAGGATGACATGGGCGCATTGACTGATGCGTTACGACACAATATAATCTTAGTAATTTGTATTACAAAGATATATAATTGAGGAAAATAAGAGAGAGTAAAAGAAAATACCGGTTTCTTGACGCCGGAAAGTTGTGTCGGCGATAAAATCGGATGCCGGAGAACTGAATATCACCGTGATTTCAATATGGGAGTGCGCAGGGAGGAGGAAGGGTTTGGATTGGGGGAAGTTAGGTTCTATTCAACTTCTACAATTGCATTTATAGTCCTCAGACCACTATTTATTTTCATATATGGTCCTCCATTTTAAAGGATGTTAAATCTCACCATCAAAAGCTTGACAAGTAAGGATTATTACGGTCTTTTGGGGCGTTTGGTTCGCAAATTCTTTTCTCTTGGATTTTCATTTTATCAAAGCATATGCATTATGCAGCATTTGCATTTCTCAGGATTTTGTCAAATAATCTACATTATTTTTTTAAAAAAAATTGCTTAATCTGAAAAATGCAAGGTAACTGTGATTTAAAATCCTAGAGGGATGCTGAGTTTTTAAATAAAAAAGAAGAATGAGATTTAAGAAATCCTGGGATTTAAATCCTTACTGAAATCTGCGAACCAAACACAAGATTTTGAATGTCAACCCCAGTGAAGCCCAAAAATCCGCGAACCAAACGCTCCCTTGGTGTTTTCCCTCCTTTTAGTTGCCTTTATTTAGACCATTCATTTCACTTAAGATCCCTATGATTTACCTTCATTAGTCTTACTGATCATCATCTTCTCCACTTCGCTCCTCAGTTAAATCTTCAAGCTTTTTCAATTTTAAACTTAATGGCCAACCTGACGGATTAAAAGTAAATATGATAATTTCAATCCAGTCGAGGCTTATGGTGAGCATTGAATGTTGTTAAAGATGATTGTTAATATATTATTTGATACTGTAAAAATCTTAAAATGTTATTGGTTTTCTAGTAATGTTGTTGATTTTTTTAAAATTTAAATTTCAATAGTTTGAAGATAAATCATAGTAGAGTTTTCACCAAACATCCTCGTAGGAGGTATATCAATGAAAATTCTAGTTATGTAGATGGCATCGACTGTGATTTGTTTTCTATACATGAGTTCAAATACATGATTTGAACATCCTTAAAGAGTCTCCTCCTGACTTATCTCTACCTATCAAGCCATAATTTGGTATTTCTCCCATTTACCGTGCTATATATTCGCCTGCAACTTTGAATTATATTCTTCCAAACACACACATTATACTAACCATTAGAACCGTCAGCTGATTTTTTCTGGAAATTAATTTCCATATTCACAACGATTTTGTATAGCACTTTAGGTATATTTACATTGTAATAAAAAGAAAAGAAAATTTCATTACACTATGATTAAGTATTATATATGCATATCAAAGTAACCCTGTTTTCTAACGCAACTTGAAAATTTCAATCGGAGAAACTTAGGGGGCGTTTGGTTCGCTGGAATCTGACGGAATGGAATGGAATCTGTCAAAGGAATGGAATTCTGGAAGGAATGGAATCTGTCTGAATCCAGATACTATAGTTTGTTTGGTTGGCAGGAAAGGAATGGATTTCAGATACAATTCCTTAATTGTTTTCCGTTTGGTTGATAAATCTGTCAAAATGAATTTTTTTCTTGAAGTACAAAAATATTTTAAAACTATGATTTATCTAATCAATTTCTTTATAAAATAAATTTTTTATATTGCAAAGTCACAAAACAAATACCTTAAAATGTTACAACCAAAATAATATGTGATATAGTACAAAAGACAACAGAAAACATGATTGTAATATATTTGGTCATTTATGATAGATAATTTAAGTACTGATTATATATATATATATATATATATATATATATATATATATATATATATATATATATATATATATATATATATATATATAAAAGTTATTAAATGATTGTCAAAAGGTAGGGGTGTTCAAAACCGGATATCCAAAATTTCGGATAGTGAATTTTGCTATTCGAATCTGAAATTTTGGATATCCGAAATTCTGGATTCGGGTATCGGATTATCCGAATATCCAAAAATTCACATTTTTAATTTTTTTAAAAAAATTAAATCAAATTTTTGAATATCTAAAACACAAATTTTATATATCCAAATACGTATTAAAGATATATATATCACAAACTAAATGTATCCGGAATTATTTTACCCAAAACGACTAAAAAAATATTAAAAAAACTAATATATATAAAATATTAGTTAATAAATCTATAATATCAACATAAAACTCAAAAATATACATTAGAATAATAATAAACACTCAAATATTATGTAAATAATCAATACCAAATATATAAAATTTTAAAAAAAAATAAGTTTTTTTTTTGGATTTTCGGATATCGGATTATCGAATATCCGAAATTTTGGAATTTTACCATCCGAATCCAAAATTTCGGATAATTTCGGATCGTATTTTTGAATTTTATTTCGGATGCTCGGATTCGGATTTTTATGAACACCCCTATCAAAAGGAATTGAGAATGAAATTTAAATTCCTTTCATTTTGCTATGGAATGATCATTCCTTCAAAAGGGGGGTTTTTTAAAAAATGTGGAATGGTCATTCCATATCTTTGGACTACCAAACAACCCATCAGAATGGAAAATCCATTCCTTTTCCGCCAGATTCCATCGGATTCCAGCGAACCAAACGCCCCCTTATATAATAATATATTCTGTTTCTTAATTCCTGGAGGAATCTAAATGAAAAAAAAGTATATTTTTTACTATTTAATTTATAGAATTTTAATTAATTTTGCAATTAATACATCAAATTAAGGCTCCGTCGGCGTCAATTATCATTTTTTTAACGGCAAACTAACCTACTCTTAATCCTAAACTACTACTTTGCCCCAAGTGAGGACTTCAGAACTTACTTCCACCACCTAAATTCCAACTTACCTTTGACGGGAGACGAACCCGTGACCTCACACTTACATAATACCCCTCTTATCAAATGAGCTAAATCCCATTGGTTGTCAATTATCATATAATTTTATATATTCTAGAATTTTATAGTTTTAACATGTAAATGGTATCATTTTATTGTTACGTGGCGTTTGGTTTGTGTGATGGAATTTGATGGAATTGAAATTTACTTGTTTGCAATTTTTGATAACTAATGTAAATGGTTAAATTTAATGTATTTTCCATCAAATTTTCTTATTTATAGGAATTTAACATTACTTCAAACTCATGACTTAAATTCCAACCTATACATAATTAGATTCTGACTTACATATCTAACCAATACTAAACATCATCGGAAACATTCACAATCAACCATATTAATAACTAAATTTTAAATTCCAATTCATTCGATATCCATTCTGCGAACCAAACGCCACATCATGCTATATTTAAAATTTCCCAAAAAAGTTGATAACTTTTGTTGTTTTAAATGACGTCATAAACTATTGTATCATATAAATTGATACTTCCACTAATAAAACGTTTAAAAGCCTCCCAAAAATTTTATATCATTTTGTTGATTCCCAAAAACATATTTAAAAAAAAAAAAGTTTCGTATCCACAAATCTCTAAACCAAATTCGCAGACCTATTTCTCCGATCGATCAATTGATCTATACACATTTTGGAAATTAATAAAGGGTGATCAATTCTTGAAAAAATGGAAGAAGAAGATGAAGAAGAAAATAGTAAAACGCCATTAACAAACACCGTTATCTTTATTTGTATAATCGCAGGTTCTGCTGGTTTTATGTTTGGATATGATACTACCGTATCTGGTAATCTTTTTTTTTAAAACGTATATACAGATCTACATGTTTTTATGTTTTTTTTATTTTTTTTTTTTTTCCGAATTTATGGATCGATGTTTAATTTACGTATATACGCATGTATATATGTTGTTTGATCGTTAGGACGGGTAATGATGATGAAGCCATTTTTGGAGAAATTCTTCCCGACGATTTTAACAAAGGTGGCGGATGCGAAACAAGACCAATATTGCCTATACAACAGCCATAGACTAACAGCGTTTATCTCGTCGATGTTCATCGCTGGTTTGGTATCGTCTTTGTTGGCTGGTCGTGTTACGAGTGTCATAGGACGCAGGCTTAGTTTGGTTATTAGCGGAATCCTTTTCTTAACGGGCAATGCCATTGGCGTTTTCGCTCTGAATGTTGCGATGCTAATTGTCAGCCGCTTGTTCGTTGGCTTTGGCATTGGTTTCGCAAATCAGGTGTGCACTTTTATTATAATGTAAGTTCCTACGCTCCGTTGTATTACATCGATCGGCAACTAATTATACTGAAAATTACAAAAAAAGCAACATACATTATGTTTTTTTATTGGGATAATTACTAAAATAGCCAAAAATCACACCTCATTATCAAGTTTTAGCCAAATAATATTAACCTAACCAAAATAGCCATACTTTACGTTACCACATTTACGTGATAGTCATCATTTACGTGATCTGTACCTTTTATTAATATTTTAATGCATTACGTTACAAAAGGTGTTTGGTAACGTAAAGTAATCCAAAAAAGTGTTTACCATGAAATGACAAGCCACTTACTTTTTATTGGGAAGGAGCAACATTTAAATTTGGTAACGTATACCACTACATTACGTTACCAATTACCTTTTATTAATAAAAAATACATATCACGTAAATGATGGTTATCACGTAAATGTGGTAACGTAAAGTGTGGCTATTTTGGTTAGATTGATATTATTTGACTAAAACTTGATAATAAGGCGTGATTTTTGGCTATTTTAGTAATTTTCTATTTTTTATTTGATCTGGGTAAATTTTATGTAAATTTTAATATTTTGGTCGTTAAAAGGGTTCAAATGTCACTAAAAATGTAAAAGTTGTATGTAATGATGGAAAAAATAACAATTCTCATTATAATTTAACAACACATTACCTTTTTATACAAAAATAATTACATTTCTATTACATAATCTTAAAAAGTACGTTACCCCGGATAAAAAAACTGATATAAAAATATATGTTATCTTTGTTTACAATTTTCCCATGATTACCTGAGTCGCTAGGTCTAGAACATCGATGCCAAATCGATTGTTACTAGACCGTATACTTTTTATGGAAAAAAAATAATGTTTCAGAAGTCTTAGTTTGTGTTTGGTAGAGAGAATCGAAAAGAAAGAAAATAAAAACAAATATTTAGTTGTGAGATTTGAATTGTATATATAAATTCTTTATGAATTCTCAAATTGTATCAATGTATAGGTTAAAATTCAATACTATCATTTATCAAACAATGATAAAGAATGAAGTAGAAACTAAAATTAGGAAAAGAGAATTACAACAACCATATAGCTACTGTTTTTTCAAATTCTAAAAAGGGTTTATCATGAAAAAAACCAACATGTTTTCACATTTTTTGCGTTTTCGTCCCTTCATGTTATTTTTTTCCATAAAAAACCACATGTTATTTTTTTTCTTTTTGGTTTAGTGAAAATTGGACATTAGACCCCGGTTATAATTTGTGAACTCGGTTTTTAAAAACAGAAAAACTAGGTTCTAATGTCCAATTTTCATTAAATCAAAAAGAAAAAATTAACTTGAAGCCTTTTATGGAAAAAAAAAAACATGAATGGACGAAAATGCAAAAAATATAAAAACATGTTACCTTTTTGTCATAATAAACTCTTCTAAAAAACCACTGATTTTATCGTCATTTATTTTCTCTTCGATTCTTTCTACCAAACACAATCTCAGTAACGTAGAGTTGTTGGGGGTGTTGTAAATGTGCATAATTTGTTGTTTATATATCTACAAGGCTGCTCCAGTTTACATAACAGAAATGGCTCCATCGAAATGGCGAGGAGCCTTAAATTCAGCATTTCAGTTCTTCATAGGCTTCGGCAGTGCAATTGCCAGTTTGATCAACTTTGCTGCCAACCATTCAAACAGCACCCGAGGCTGGCGGTTTGCACTGGGCGGTGCAAGTCTCCCAGCCATTATCTTGACTGTCGGGGCGTTATACATCCCCGACACTCCGTCCAGCTTGATCCAACGGAACAAGCAGGACGAGGCCCTGGCCGCATTGTCCAGGGTCCGGTCAAGTAAGCTGAAAGCTGAAATGGAGCTTCAAGACTTGATCAGCTCGAGAGAGGCTGCTAAATTGAACAACGAGAACCCGTATATGAAACTAATGGAGCGTAAGTACATGCCGCAACTAGTGTTGACGGTGGCGATCGCGGGGTTTCAGCAGCTGACGGGGGTGGGTATGGTTGCGCTTTACGGACCCGTGGTGATGAGGACGCTTGGGATCGGAACCGCAGGGTCTTTGTTAGCCGCGGTTATAATCGGACTCGTGAATATGGTGTCTGTACTCATGTCGACTTATATGGTCGATAAGATCGGACGAAGGTTTCTGTTTTTACAAGGAGGTGTGCAGATAATTTTTTCTCAGGTATTCTTCCCCTTCCTTTTTATACTTTGCTTAAACATCCGTCCCTGTCTTCGGACGGATGGTTTGTCTGGTCTCATGAGCAGTGGCGGATCCATGAAATTTTTTTTACAGGGGTCGGAATTTATCACATTGCAATAACACTGATGTTTCTGGTTCTATAAAAAATTTTAGCACCTCAAAAGTTTGGTCGGTTTATCTTGATTACATGATAAAAATAATACGTAAATGCATGATACAACTCATTATTATTACAAACTTAACAAAAGTTAGATCCTACAGATGTCTTCTACGAATTTTCATATTTTGAGAACAAGTTATAAGTTATTACATCTTCTGAAATATTAAGTAATTCTTTCTCTATGATACAAATGCAAAGTTACTCAATCATTTATCACCAATTGAATTGCGCAATTACTTCTGAAATTTGTGAAGAAGTATTAGAAGCTCTTCCACTTGATGAAAATTCATATCTTTGTATTCATTTCAAAAAATTGATACATATTGTACAATGAACCAAAAAAAATTAAACAAATGTAACTTAATGTTAATTGTTAAACACTTACACTTATAAACAAATAATAATCTAAAACAACAAATAATATTCTTACAAACAATAAAATAAATGTTCAATACACATGTATTCTTAAATTATTTGTTAAATGAGTAAAAAACTATTAGATTGTGATATATTTTCTTAGATTTATTAACAAATATTATTATGTGTAAAATTTAATAAAACTTACAAGGATGCTGGGGTCGAACTTAAAAAATCATAGGAGTCGAAAATTTTTCGATTATATATATAACACGGAAATAAGAAAGTTATCGGAGACGTTTGACCCCACCCCTAGTACTGAATCCGCCCCTGCTCATGAGTTTGCAAGGGTTTGCATGTCAGGTCAACAAAGTTGGCTTGAACAGGATCCTGATTATCCGAAAAAAGAAAACAGAAACACAAAAAACTTGAGTTTTGTTGGGTTTCATTAGAAGAACTTACGCAGTCGAAAAATATAAAATCGAAATGAAGGTGTTTATCGCTTGCACGCTAGCAATTCAATCGCAAAGCCTGATCATGGGATTCCCATATAGCTACGGGATCGTGGTGCTAGTCCTAATGTGTCTGATCTCAGCCGCATTCGGATGGTCATGGGGTCCCCTTACTTGGCTCGTTCCAAGTGAAATACTTCCGATAGAGGTTCGTGCAGCAGGAACCGGCATAAGCGTTGCAACTAACTTCATCATCACTTTCATCCTCGCTCAGTTGTCGATGACGATGCTATGTTCTATGAAATTCGGGTTGTTTTTGTTCTATGGTGCCACGACGTTGCTCATGACCGCGTTCATCGGTGTCTTTTTGCCGGAGACGAAAGGAGTTCCTCTCGAGTCCATGGAGGATGTTTGGCATAAGCATTGGTTTTGGAAGTGGGTCATTCGCACGTAGATTCAGCTGCCCGGTTTGACGTTAACGAGCAAGTTGATCTGCCGCCTAAAGGAGCATGGTATGAATGAAGTCTCGGGCTAACATTTCGCCAACGTCTTGAAAGAATTTTGAGCGACGACCGATCTGAAGCAAAGAGATAGACTAGAGACCGAGTCCGGTATTAACGAGATTTTATTAAAACAGGGATGAACATAAGTAATGTTTGGGTGATGCAATGATGAAGATGGTGAGGTTAGGTTTCAATAATAACAAAGTATGGATGTATTTTTCCTCTAGTTATCCTTACCTTTTGATTTCTGGACATGTTTTCTCATTACTTACGTTACCGTGCATTTACAATTTCGATCCAATGGGTCAAACGGACAGAACAGTTAAAATGACACGTAGTAAAAAACCAAGCTATAACATATAGTTTTTAGAGATATAAAATTCTAAAAAATAATGTATTAAACAAATTGTCTTTTTGAAAAAACTTCATAATTATGTAAATTTTTTGTCCTTTAGTCATCGGCTCATTTGCTTGAATGGGTCAGAATTACCGCCTAGTAAAACACACACCAAAGTTTAAGATACGAGACAAGCTCGATTCCACAAGTTTTTCATAAATTAATTAGGCAACCTCGGGCTCATTTCGGCTCAAATCCATCCTTAATCTTTTATTAAACTTCCCATATAAGATTCATTTTTAGTTTTCTACCACAACTTCTATTATCAAGTAATGATCCATAAACCTAGTTCATGTACCTAAAAAGCAACATGATTCAATATTTCACACATAACATGATATTTTCTCATTTATCTCTTCCTTTGATTTTGTTACATTTCATAATCACATTTTTAGGTTGAATTTCCAATCATTTCTCTTCTTAGAATCACTCAGTGACCCTTCATATTCTTGATAGACATTCAAAATCAATATCAAGATCTTGAACGAGCCCGTTTCATCGATAAATAGAAAAATTAAAAATTACATGTAGCTGTCGTACCCCATAAATAAAAGAAAGAGAGGATACGACCCCATAAATAAAGGTAAGAGAGAATTAATTTAGGGGGCGTTTGATTCGCAAATTTTTTTCTCTGTGATTTGCATTTTGTCAAAGGATTTACATTATGCAGCATTTACATTTGTCAGGATTTTGTTAACGTTTCTGCATTATCTTTTAGGAAAAATTTGTTAATCTGAAAAATGCAAGGTAACTGTGATTTTAAATCCTATGAGGAGGCTGAGTTTTCAAATAGACAAAGAAGGAATAGAATTTAAGAAATCCAGAAATTTTAAATCCTTACTGAAATCTACGAACCAAGATTTTAAATGCAAATCCCAATGAATCCCAGGAAATCCACGAACCAAATATCCCTTAAAAGTTTGCAAATCTAAATATAAAACCGATCTATGATATTTGTATTGTACCATTGCATAACAAGGGAATCCAATATCAAAAGGAGAAAACAAACAATATCTCATGTCCCACAACGTTAAAAGTTAAAAATCATGATTTGGATTTGTTAAGTCATTTCTTTCATTATTTCCATAAATTTTGAACCGTCCCATGAAAAAAAGAAAAAGAAAAAAAAGAATACTGATCATATCGCCTTAAAAGTGCTTTTCAAGAAAATGAAACCGAAATGGCAGCAGGATAATGCAACCATCAACTGTACATCTAACCCATATCATAACAGTTTTTTTTTTCTGATCTAGATCAAAATGTTCTATAATGACAAAACGCGACCCATAATAAGTACCTGAATTCTGAATGAACACACTGATTGATTATCAGCTCGAATTGTAGGTAGCTAGGCTCTCATAGAAGAGAATGTACCCGTGATCCGTGTTGCTTGAATACTCCTGAGCGGAACCGAAGGAGGTTTGGACAGCGGATTCATCAATCATCTCCACGTTTTCATCGTCAAAGAACAGCCAGTGGTTGTGGCTTTTCACAAGACTGACGTAATGCCCGTGGTTAGGCCCACTCCCGACATGAACCACCACGGCAAATAAAGAATACTCGCAGTCAGCATCTTCCATGGTGTTTGTCAGCTTCAGTTCCAGAGGGAACACGACACGATAAGATAACTTTTTGTACCTACCAAGCTGTTCCATGTACTTGAAACGCTTCAAATGTATGACTAAAATATGTGGCGGTTTCTTTATCTTCATCCTCTTTTGTGCTTCCTGCAAACTGCAAGCATAGAAAGAAACAATTAACATGTTGCTTAACACCAACACTTTAGCGAGGCTTCTGATAAAGTTTGATTATCGTTAACTAAACTTTATTAAAACACAAAAAAAAAAAAAAAAAAAAAAAAGTTTACTTGTATCACAAATATGAATAATGGGAAACAAGATCATCTTCCGTAGCTTGCCCTCCTAGTTATTGCTATAACCAATGGTCGAAACTTCTTCGTGTAAACCATGTATCAAGTCAAACATTTTATTCTTTTTCATCAAGTGTTAAATGTAATAATACGGATGCAATGACTTCTATAAAAAACCACATATGGCTATAAACACATAGTGCATTAAATATGATTACAATTTAAAAAATCGAACTTTTTTTAAATAGAACATTTTAACAATATGTAAGCACATGAATACATTTTGAGTAGCTTTTGACCCTTTCCACATATTTTATTTGTATTTAAAGTTTTTAACTCAGATAAATTACAACCAAAATCGACCAATTTGTAGGTAACTGGTCAAAGTGGCAACCTCTACCAACTGAGGAACCAAATGGAAACAGAAATTGGAGTGTTTATTATCTACGAACCATTCCAGGTGCATCGAAGACTGTTTATGGCATCACTGATCATTTTCGTAGATGCAAAGCATTACGAGGTACTGTTTGAAAACAGCACCGAAGAACAAAAGCAACACTAACTGTCACAGCACTTCAACTAAAGAAGTAATTTTCACAAAGTACCAACCTGCAGCATTTATCACAGAAAAACTTATCTTCGGCATTTAGGGTCTCGGTGGAACTGAAGTTTTTTAAACAACTAGTAATTGAGCTGTTCTGCTCTATATCAAGGCTCAAATCTAAGAAAGTCTCATCCCTTGCGGTCACAGTTTCACACCTCAAACACCTTGTCTCATTCGTAAGTATACCCTGCATATTTAACCATAAAAATGAAAAGGACGGACGAAATCAACCATCAGTACATATCAGCATATTACACTGCCAAATATATAATCATGTACATTAAGTCATTGATCACTATAGTTTCCAAGCTACCATATTGAGATTCTTAATATAGGGAATCAGGGAGGTTGATGATAAAATTATCACCACTAACAGACCATAAATTTACTTGGTTAAATTTGGACAATAGCAACAACTTTAATTTTTGTCCATTTTACTCAAAATAGAACATCCTTTAAATTTCCATCCATTGATAATAATTTATGCATTTTAATTGTTGTAAGCAATTTAATGGTCAAACCGGTTGTAATGGCTCCACCTTAGCAAAAGTGGCTGGAAAAAGTATATTGCTATTTCGCATTAAGAAATATACATCGTCTAAAATGGGAATTGGCCTAACATATGTTGCTATAATGTTCATTTAACCATAAATTAATATTCAAACTAACCTGAAAATTTTTGTGAACCCATGTAACTAAGGGCTCTTTCTTTGCACCATTGACCAGACCAGTATGTGGTCCATTAGCAATCTTTTCAGGAGGTGACAAACTTTCTGCTGGATCTCTTGCTGTTTCTTTCTCTAGTATGTCAACAAGTTCGTTTAACAAGAAGTTAAGAAACTCATGAGCATCCTACACAACATTTTAAAAATCACTGAAGTCAGCAATTGAACTTTCTGAAGTTAAAGAGAATTAACAGGAACATGAACGGTGGACATCGGAATTTTCAGAGAAATTCAGAAGGATTTCATATTTTGAGTACAAGTTCCAGCTTTAAACCATTACAGAATATCCAAATCACAGTCATCAATTATAGTATGTAGTTTCCAAAACAATTATCAAACTAGTCCGAGTCTCATCATGCATTCTTTTTTAATATTACAAACTAAAAACTATACTATTAAAATCTTCTTTGTAAAGGCAATAAAGCAATTTGGAAGGTTGTAAAGCATTTGAATACCCTTTGGCGGATTTTCGATATGTTCAACTCATTTGACTTATTAAGTTTTTAGCTACGCTTCAAATTTTTATCCATTTGACCTGTTGGAGGTAGAATATAATCCAAAGAAACCCATTTTAGAGAAACAGGTAAACTGTCACCTCTAACTACATCCAACTACCCTCTCAAACTCTACATCAAAATACATGCCCCTACTTACAATGATGATCAAGAATTGTACGTAATTAAACAACAAATAAAAAAGACAACTTAAGTGACAAGCTCTAAAGTCTAAATATGAGTTGGTGAAATGATGGTCATCTTCAGCCAAGAAGGTCGGTTAAAGTGTGAACTGCTGAACTTCGCTAAACAAAAAAAAAAACTGACTGAATTTTGTGTAGATTATGGTTAAATTATAGACGCAACTGATTTGGGTTATGGTGGTAGTCGGTGGCGCCGTGGCGGATCTAGAAAGATTCCTCACTGGTGGCACAACGATAAGACTAAGATAGTTGTCTAATTTCTTAAACTAGGGGAATGCTCCTAAATTTTTTGACATATCCACGGATATCAATTGTTTGTGAAACTGAAAGACTAACTGGCATGTAGAGTATTTTTTAAACCCCTTTCACTTGAACATTCTCCTCTGCCGGAAACTAATTTTCGTATGTACGTAGGCATGTATGTGTGTGTGTATAGACACACACACACACACAAAGCAAGAATCAAGTATCTAAAAACAAATAACTTGTAAGTAAACATCTACGAATTTAAAAAACAAACCAAATGATATTAGGTAAGCATTCAAAAGTAAACATTCAGAAATCTAACAGTGTTTTTTATGGTGTCTACTGTCTAGATCTCTAGGGTTTATGAAACCAAAAGAGGGATTATGTATTTAGGTAAATAAATTAAATAAACATTTCTAAGGGAGCCGCTGGAACGAAGCAAACATTTAGAATCTAATTTATAAAAACAGGAGTAGAAATATTATAACTTTATTGCCTATGGGGAGAAAGCCACTGGAAGCCTGAAACAGTCGAGTAGCCGACTCTCACTACAAGCCTAGTCATGGCATGAAGGGGCAGTCGTGAACCATCCCTCACCTTGAACAATTGACTCTCTATCGTCGATCAGTCATTCAGTCCGTCAGTCATCACTCGTTTGGAGGCAGGACCACCAGGCTACCAGTCAACTCTCACTCTTTCTCTTGTTGTTCAAATGAATGGAAGAGGTTTGACATCCTTCTACCATTTGAGTTATTTTACTAAATTTGGGCTCTAGTGTTGGGATGGTCCACGTGGGAATACTCAAAAGAACTATATGGTATCTTTAAAAAGGCTATCCAATAAGACCATTTCAGTTCTCTATATATTTTGCATTGTTTCAATATGATACTACAGGTATTTCTAGTTTTAGGCAAAGGACATACAAGCAACAAAAATAAATAAATAAATAATCATATGAGTGTGGAAGGAAAAAATCAGATACAGCATTCAAATTAGTGTGGAAGGAAAAAATCAGATGCAGCATTCAAATTCTAACAACTCTGGCTCACTGCATCTGTGACAAGTGACATATCATGGGAATGCTAAGTTACATCCAAACACCCCATAACATCCACAAAGGAATAAAATTGATCAATGTTATACATGCATTGGAACAACATGCAAGAGGCAATCCACTAAAATAAAATTTTTGCCTCACAATACAAAAGTTTATAGATGCAGAAAAACCAACCACAAGGAAATACCGAATTGAAAAGAAAATGATCCTCTTAAGTTGGTGATGAAATAATGAAAACTGAAATTAAGAATTCTCTTAAAGAAGTGGCAGAGCCGTAAGGGAAAAAAAAAACAGAGGAAAAGATGTTACGGTCATAGCAAAAAATTTAGAATCTAGAAGGTCAAGAGAATGAAAAAAACATCTCGAATTCTCGATTGGTTTTGTTAAAAAACAACCTGAAGTAACCCTTCTTCATCCTCAATAGGTAGATAGATACTTGGCCACTTGGGGAAGGGGGATTTAAAGTTTAAACATATAAAGAAACCGAATTGCAAAATTCTTATATTTGGTAGATAAATGAAAGCAATTGATTATATGGATTGCTTGTGTGTAGCCTTTAACAATAGAATTAGTATCATGACGCTAACCAGAACATACTAACCTACCATGCAAAACTAAAAGTTTAGACAATCAAGCTCAGAATGTACCTGATGCATGTAACCACGGAAAAGCTCATTTTCTTTCTTCACTCTTTGTACAAAGCGCTTTGGAGCAATAACACCTGTTTTCTTCTTTTGTGTACTAATCTATAAAAGTAAGAGAAGATCAGATCAACTGTATGTTCCAAAACCATTCCCTTTAGTAAAACACTAACAATCATGTGACGAAAAATGAGGGAGAAATTGAGCAATTGTGTACATAAGTACATAACATTGCTCAGGATAATTTGAGGTGGAGCCCTATATCATCAGAAATCATTGAAGCAAATGACAACATACTGAGGAATTTTTGTTGAATCTTTGGAAATATTGTTTTTCATGGAATTACACATTAATATTAGATTCAGAAGCCAGGATATACAATTTGAATATCTTATATTGAAACAACAATAACGGGTATTAAAGTCATGATCCTTAGGAGAAAATCATTTCACATTTCCCTAAGTTGCAAAAATTTTATATATCCCTTTCAAGTTCAGTAGTGAACAAGAAAACAAAATACTACAGAAGTACAGCTCATGGAGATTATATTTACTTATTAACAAAAGGAAGAACTAGCATTATTTTAAGTTAATCCCAACCAAATCTGCTACCTGCATAAACAATTCGGCCAAACATGTAAGGAGATTCTCTTCTACATCTCCTGGATTTTTACCATTTCCATAGTATTCAAGAAGCTGGTCGCGAAATGGAACACAGAAATAAAGAGCCTGAAAAATAAAACGAAAAGCATGCGGCTAATTAGTAAGAAGACAATTTAAGTGGAACTACTGCCAGAAACAAGATTCATTAAGATATCTCCATGCTTGACTGTGATGATGGAAAAAAAAAAAGAAAAAGGTAAGAGGCCCTTCAAGTGGAAATAAGCAAAATAGTAAAAATGATATACAACTGTTAAGAATTTTACAAATATATATACACAACTAAAGCATGTATGCAGTTTATGATTCTGGTCAAACTTTCAAGCACTCTAATTTATTGCATCGGCATATAAAATTAAATGGAAGAAAGGCATTGCCAACTTCTTACGTGCAAATCAGTCCGTTATATCTAAATGAAAGCCATCACAATGTCAAGAATATAATTGATTGTCATGGTTATAGTAAATTCCAAGGTTCCGCCATCATGTATGCATCCTTCAAGATGCAAATGAGGTTACATATTAGCTTTAGTGTAAAAAGGGGTCATGTCTAAGCCTATTCCAATAAGAAGATCTGATAACAATTATTTTCTATGTTTCCAGAGTTCAGACAAGATCATCAACTTCCATTTTTTATCTCCTCTTTTCCTCCTCTCTAAGGTAGTAAGGTCAAATAAAAAAAATAAAACCATTACCAAGAGTGAAAACTACTACCAAGCCAAATAAGCCTACTGAAATGAAGAAGAAACAGAAAAGAAAAAAAAAACGTCCCATTTTAACCGAAATGAACAAATATGCATCACAATGGAAAAGTGGGCGTTTGGTTCGCGGATTTCCTGGGATTCACTGGGATTTGCATTTAAAATCTTGTGTTTGGTTCACAGATTTCAGTAAGGATTTAAATTCCCAGGATTTCCTAAATCCCTCCCTTCTTTGTTATTTAAAATCCCAGCCTCCCCCCTAGGATTTTAAATCCCAGTTACCTTGCATTTTTCAGATTAGCAAAATTTTTCTATAAGATAATGCAAATTCTTTGACAAAATCCTGACAAATGCAAATGCTGCATAATGCAAATCCTTTGACAAAATGCAAATCCCATAGAAAAAAATCTGCGAACCAATTAAATTTGGGGTGTTTTGATGTAAATCAATTTGATTATGATTATCTAATGCTGAAATAATTAAATTTGGAGAAGTATGTAAACTGCAGCAAGAAAACTATTTTTTTATGGAGAGATTTATAATTACTTGTCTAGCACTGACTTAAGGTGGTGTTTGGATGTGTGTTTTACAAGGACATTATGTGATTTTAAATAATCAGAATCATGCGTCAAGTGATGATAAAAAGATGGTGCGGAGATGGTCTTTAGATGCGTTTTGCTGCTTGAAGTAGTACTAATTACTTTGGGGTTGAGTGGTTGGCAAATTTTGGTTAAGGAACTAATACAGTAATATTGTAATACCTAAAGTAAGGGTATATGGGTAAGTTCACAATATCCTTTCAATAATCATTTTGTTGCAGGATGTATCAAATTGACCACTGAAATCCTAGGCAAAGTAGGTCAAATAATCACTGGAGACTAATTATTCAGACTTGAAATGGTAAAATCCGATAATCACTTCCAAAAGGCGCATCCAAACACCTCTTTGATAAAATAATTATCCGACTCTGGTCAATTGGTCATGGAAGTCACAAGTATCACTTTGATAAGCACATGACATCCAAACACTCCCGATATGACAAACGGAGCATCCTCGCTCTATCTTATTCAATTCATTTCAACTGTAAATAAACATGTATTGAAGATATGATTTGGCCTCAAAAGAAACACCTAACAAGTGAAAATCAGAAAACAAAGTCGATCTTACTGAAGCAATAAACATAATAAAATCACCCTTAAACCAACAAAATGAAGGCAATCGAATGCGAACCTGCAAGACGCTGTTACAATAACAAGTGTTTCCAAAGTTCTCGAGTCCAAAATACCGTTCGCCTTCCGGAAATTGGTCTCCTAGAGCTTTCTCGAGCTTAGACCCTGTCGCCCCCATGAGACCATCCACTAAATACCAAAACTCCTCAATTTCTTTCACTCCCAATCTATTCCTCAATTTCTCCTAGAGCTTCTAAAACCATACAAAACCGTCGTTGATTCCAAATTCTATTGCCTAGGGTTCTTCAAATCAATAGTGTGTGTGTGTGTATAGCAGGAAAATAAGTGTGCAAGAAATTGATTAGGGTTTATCGTTCGAAGCAGATTTTCTGAAAAAGCGTGCGAGAAATTGAAATCAAACAGGTGTATATGACTCAAATTTGATTGATTTGGAATCAAACAGTTATCTGTGACCTTCGTTTGGGTCGGTTGACTCCGCTTTGTTTCAGATTCATCTTTTTATTTTCAGCCTTCGTAAAGATCCACATTTTGTAGTTGTCTTGTCTTGTACCCGATAACCATCAACTAATTAGGTGCATTATCCACTTGTACAGTACAGTACAAGTAATAAACTTCACGCAACCATCCGTCATGGTTCGTGAACACCAAATGTCCAAACGAGACGAGAATACTCGTGAGCTAGTCGGGATTGACTCGTATTAAAACTCAAAATCGACTCGCAGTTAATCAAGACGAGCTCGAGTTACTCGAGTAGTAATTGAGTCGAGCTCGAGTCCTAAAATAGCCTGCTCGATAGGCTTGCGAGCCTAATCGAGCTTAAGTTTACAAGTTTACATTTTTACCCTTAAACTTTGTAATATTATATTTTTATCACTTTTATATAAATCAAACTATATAAAATTAAACCTAAAATTACATTATTATATTTTTACCCTTCTTGCTTGTCGTTGGGATAAAAATTAGATTGAATACTTTGTATTTATGTAACAACCTAACTTTTGGTTTAATCATAATTTCAGTATTTTGATCAAGTAATGTAATTTTATTACATTAATTATCTTGTGATTTAATTATAAATGAAATAATGTACTTAAATTATTTATAAATGATTATGAATTATTAAAATGATTAGAATAAAGAGATGTAAAATACAAAAGTCTAGTGGGTTAAATACTCAAATGATAAATGAAATATATATAAACCAATTTAATGGTTCTTAATGCCATTAATCACAAAATTCTCTCTCTCTACTCTCTCACTAAAGCAATCGGCCATTTCATCACAAATCCATCAAGAATTTCATTTACTTGCAAGTAATTGAAGAATCAATACAAGAAGGAGTTACAAGAAGCAACAATTATCATCAAACAACAAGATTTAAAGGTAATTATTTCTTAAAAATCTTGAAAATTATGTGTTTGGTTTGGTTTTGATAAAAACCGAAACCAAGACTTTAAAATGTGAAGATTTGATATTGCATGTATAAAATTTTAATAGTTTATGATGAATTTAAGTAAATAAAAGTAATAGAAACAAAGATTTTGGGTTGGATTATCCAAAAATGAATAAAAATCGGAATTTAGATGAAAAATAGGTTCTTGACAAAAGTTTATATTTTTGGATGATCTTGATGAATTTATGATGTTTTAGATCAATACATTAGTATAAAATCAATCAAATAATGATATTACATCAATATAAAACATTGCATGTTACTAAAAAGTGTTTTTAGGAATTTATATGTAAAATCCGTATGAATATAATGAAGAACACCAAGAACAATTTCTGGAAATTTACTAAGTGTGGTATCCGAATTCGGATTACCCGAATTCGGATGGTGCTCATGTTTCGAATCATGCTTCGGTTCGGATTGTTCCCAATTTCGGATTTAATATTTCGGATGTCACCTAATTCGGTCCCAAATCCGAAATTGGATGATTGATTCGGATACTATTAGGTCCGAATTCGGGTGTATACCTTTCGGATGAAGACAATTCGGGTCCCTAATTCGGAGTTGTCCGGATCCGGATGATCCGAATCCGGATCCCAATCCGGGCTGATCCGAAATTTAATGGTCCGAAATGCAATTATTATATTTTAATAGAAATGATTATATAAATATATATATTGTTATATATATATTTAGAGAACTTTTGGAGAATTTAAAGGAATAAAGAATAAGAACGAACAAAACATTGATAAACTGAAAATTATCAGAATCAGATAGAATTAAAGATTTTATGACTAAGAAATGATGAAAAATTTTCATGATAATGATGATGATATTGACATGAGATTTATATGATATAATTCTGGACAAGTTCAGTGAAATTCTGAACATAAAGACAAAGATTTTAAAAGATTTAAAGCGGGTCAGAGACTTGATTTGACAAAGAACAAGATTGACAAGATAAAATCCTGAGATAACTCAGGTGGCAGATTTTTATATCTGTTTGATAAAGACCCAGACCAGTGAGTTATAGATATTCAGATTGAACATGCATAAGATCCAGTTGAGATATATTGCTGCTGTTAGATTTATTGACATTCATTTATCAGCTGGATTGAGACATGTGCACACCATGGTTGGGTGTTGCCCAGTGGTTCATGATAGCTATTTGATTATCATTTCATATTGCATTTAAGATTTCTTCAGACATTGCTTATAATTCATTGCTATCATGACTTCTATGACTTAAGCTTCACTGTTTGATCAGACATTTGATAGATTTATTCAGCTTGACTAGCCTTGATGGTCTATTGTTCTAGACCTGGCTATTTCACCAGTTCTTATGAACTTGGTAATGACCTCCGATGTTCCGCCATATTGACTTACTGGTAGCTAGCCCAGTATGTGGCTGATCCCCACGATTTAAGCGTGAGTGTGGCCTAAACATCATCCAATTCTATGATTCTATATCTCAATCATGAGGGCTGTAGCGGCAGCCAAGACATATCACGCTAAGACTAATGACTCCGCTTGACACGCATGTTGATATTGAAAATCTATAAACTCACTAAGCTTTGCTTACAGATGTTGCATTAATATTTTACAGGAAAAGCCAAAGGAAAATCACCTGCAGGACCTAGTACTTAGGTCATTCAAGATCCAAGTTTTGAAGCTTTCTTAGACCACTACTCAACAAACTTTCTGGTACTGATTGGAAGACAGTAAATGTGGTGGTTCTGGGTAGACTTGATGTGATGTATGATGTTATGACTAGATTAGATGTTACCCTTTTGTAAACTTTATTTTGAAATATGTAACTTAAATCCTAATCTGTAATGTACATGTAATTATTAATTCCGAAATTAATTACCCTATCTTAGTATGGTTGATATCGTATTGCATGATGTGGGACCTAGACTCTGAGGACTGCCCCGTAAGGGAAGGTCTTCACAATTTATATTTCGATTTCTTTTTTCCCGAATTTAATCGAGCGGAGTCAAGTTGAGCTCGATAGTATCGAGTAGTTTATCGAGTTGAGTTTCGAGCTCGAGTTTTATCATCGATTTCGAGCTCGAGCTTGGTGATACTCGACTCGATTACACCCCTAGTGAACACCATGTTCTTTAACACAACTTAGCAAAAAAATAATAAGTTGAGGAAATGAAGAGAAGATGGAAAGAAACTAAAACATTATTGTGTTCTTTAAACTTTTAAATAAAAAAAAAAAAAAAAGGAAAGAAGAAGGAAAGAATGATGAAAAACTTTGTCTCTTAAAGTAAGAAAAAGGGAAAAGAAACAAAGAAATCAGAAAATTGTGTTCTTTTAAAAATCTAATTTTTAGTTTCTCTTTCTTTTCTCTATATTTCTTTCCCCCGTCTTCTTTCTCATTATTTTTCTTTATTCTAAAACTAGTTTATTACCCGCATATTACGCGGATATTTTTAATATATATAAAATATAATAAACTAAAAGGTCTTTATATAAATATTATTTTTAAAACAAAAATATATAATAATGATATAATTAGTTATTATAACCTATTAATTTTGTATAAGTCTACACACACATGAAAAGTACTTATTTTTTAAATACTTTAAACTTTTATAACGCAAAAAACGTGAAAACATGTTGGTTTTTTTCATAATAAACCCTATTATATTATATTATGATTAATAAGTTATTAGAGTATTAAATTTTGTTGGATTTGATTTGATTTGAATTTAAAAGTAGATTATATTAGATATGGATAGATATAGTTTAAATTTATTTATTATTTTTTAAACTATAAATTTTGCGTGTCAATTCATGGTGATGACACATGACTTCATGAGAGTTAAGTATATTTATTCTTTTATTAGTATAGGTAGATTAAAAAACAGAGCAGAAAGGAAAAGTTTTAGACCATGTTTGTTTCGATAATTTTAGATCTTAATTTATTTTAAAGGGTTAATACTGAAAAAACACTATTAATTTTCTTCATTTTCGTGATTAAGTTACGCACTTTTTTTTCTTATTGTTTAAGTCCCTAAATTATTTTTGTCTTATTCAAAAGTATATATTTTTGTCTTTACCAAACAGGTAACCTTAGTGTTTTCACTTGATTACTGTTGGTTAAGCCCATCATCTTTTTATATTTTTGTGATTAAGTCCATACACATTTTGTTTTATCAGTTGTGTTTTACCGGCTAATCTGGTTGTCGGTCAAAAGTATATACTTTTGAATAAGACAAACATAGTTTAAGAACCTAATCACTTGAAGAAAAAAAAGTTTAGGGGCTTAATTCAAAAATGAGAAAAGTTAATTGAGTTTTTTCAATATTAACTCTATTTTAAATCTTAAAGTATTAAATGGTTTTAGATTGTTTTTTACATTTCAAACTTAAGTGTATTGTAATTTCAGACTGTTTGTTCCATATTAAACTTAGGGTTAAATTCCATATATGCCATTATTAAAACACAAAATATCATATTTATCCAACCAAACTTACAAATATCATATGTGTCCTTTCTAACCTATCAAAATATCATATACAGACACACTTTAGATAAGATTTAAACAAAATCTCTAAAATTGCAATGTCTATGTTGAATTCACTAGATGACCATGAATGATGGTGTTGGGATAATGGGCTCGGACTTTTTAACACAAAATCATCACAATAATATCCAATAATGATGTAAACAAAATTAAAAAGTACGTATCTATGTTTGGAAACTTTGACTCCCCTAAAGCTTTGCCCTAGTTACACACACAAAGCTAATAGAATAATATCTAGAATAACCCCTAGATATTAACTTTATTCTCTCTCTCTCTCTCTCTCTCTCTCTCTCTCTATATATATATATATATATATATATATATATATATATATACACACACACACACACACACACGTGGGTTCAATGGAGAACCTCCATGCATCGAAGAACCTTGAAGAACCTCTATGCGCCACCACAAATGCATCACAATTCCCCCGTAATACATCATTATTTCCACGTGATGCATCAAAATCCCGCGTGATGCATCGATTTCTTCATTATTTCCATGTGATGCATCGATTTCTATGTGATGCATCTCAGTTTTTCTAGTGATGCATTGTGGTTCTCCAAGGTTCTTCGATACATAAGGTTCTCCATTGAACCCACCCCTATATATATATATATATATATATATATATATATATATATACACACACACACACACACACAAAATATAATAAACCACTTTTCTACTATGACTAAATTATCAAAATAGAAATAAATGTGTTTTGATAAGAATATAACTATTTGAGTCAAATACTAAAAGTCCATTTACAAGAACTTAATGACTTAAAGGTGTACTTTAATTATGTTTCTTATTTAAATATCCATATTACTCTCAGCTTTATATAACAATAAACTTAAGAAAAAAAAATAAGAAACTAAACGGTAGAAGTCAAGAACCACATCAATTCAGACAAGCTTAACCAGCTAAAAGGAAATTAACCAAGATTAGATCAATCGAAAATTATGCTTTAACGAATAATTTGTCTCATTAACTTAATCCAAATATCACTTGTTTTTAACCAACTAAAATACTTCTTTTGGAAGCATTTAGTACGGTGGAATCGTAAAAGTTAGAATCATTTAAGTTTCCAAACTTTTTTAGCTAATGAGTTTTACACATAAATTAAAATTGACATATAAAATGAAGGAAAAACTATATAATATTCATTATTTTTATTCTTTCCATTTTGTTAAAAGATAAATGAAATGTATAGTAAATTCAATTCTCTATTTCTTTCCATAGAAAATTAAAATTCTTATCACATGATTAAACAACTTGTAAAGCCACATGTGATTCATTCTCTCGATTATACCGTACCAAAAGCACCCTGAGGGCTAATTCTTAAAGAAACTAAATTTAAAAGCATCTTTGATAGTCATTTATCTCTCTCAGGGGTGACAGGAATGGTACGGATGGAAAGCAAGACATCACAAAAGATGTCATTTGGCATCTGCACGGCGGTGTCCACCGACCTATGCAGTACTATCATTTTGGGACAATTTGACATCCTTGTGGAGAAAAAGAGAGGCCAAGAGAAATATGTTTATGTAAATATTTTTAAATGATATAATGTGATGATGACCATGATGGTTACGATGGGATAGATAGATGAAATGGATAAAATGAGAAAAACTTATATGATATTGATGTAATCAGTTATATAGAAAGATGAGGAACGACCACTTCCCAATCCTCATGTCTGTTGTCAAGTATGACAACGGACAATTAGTACAAGCAACATATTTTTTGTCTGTACCATACTTTTGTAAACTCAAACTTTTATATTATTTTTTAATTACTATTGTTTCACACTTTGTCATATCACTCCATTTATTCCAATGTCAGCTATACACAAAGCCAGAGTCAAAAGCCACAACAAAGTCTTATTAAGCATGTGCAGTCAGCTCAAAGTCTAACCAAATACTTAAGCCAACATTTTGTCAACATTGTCAGCATTAACCAGTCATATGAGTAACAAATAACAAATTAACATGTTTGCATGTATTTTATGTAATTGAAACATACTTTGCTATCTATGTGCTTTCATTGACTCTCAATAGAGCTTATATAAGTGATTGCGAACATTGCGGTACAGGTGGTGTCCGGCTTAGCAAGATCTTTATAGGTTCTATTACACATATAATTGTGCATTTGTTCATCTTGTTATTTGGTATCCTGATTTGATTCATTTTGACTATAATTGAGCATTATATTAGGCATCTCGGCAACATTTAATCATCATTATGAGCAATTTGATGCTAACAACTGTTTGTGTGGTGAGTGTATACGAGAAGCTAGCCTCATATCACAGGTTGATCACCGTGGCGGTTATTAATCGAATGGTAGCATTTCTATTTCAGTTTGAGCTATGTCTCAATAGTGGATCCACATTATCTGATGCAGCCTGCCAAAGGCATATAATTCCACTTTTCCATGCCGCATAACTTATATGTATCATGAGTAATCTTGTTAACTCATTAAGCATTTGCTTACAGTTGCTATTTAACTATTTTACAGGCAAAATTAAAGACAAGACTAGACCTTCAGCTTAGAGGTCTACTATTTGTTTAATATAATTAGCTCGTAACAAAGTGATTTCACATTTGATATAACTGTAATAAATTTTTATGTTATTTCGGTATCAACATTTTATCATATTTATAATTATATATTTTTTTAATAAAAAAACAATTATTTATATACCCATGAAATACATGAGTTGCTAAACTAGTTAATTAATATGTCAAAAACAAGTCAAGCGAGGTCCGAGTCAATCTAACACTTCGTTTTTATGAAATTTATAGACAATACACTGAATAACAAGTTCAAATACACCCTTTGAACCTTCTATTTTAACCATTTAGCCCATTGAAAATAAAATACAACCCAAGCGTATCGAAATTGCCTATTAATAAAACCATTGCTTTGTTATACCCCGAGCCTTATTATTTCTTGAGTACGGGCCAAACGGGCCGAAGAGTTAAATGGACCTATCGTCAAAAACTAATATAGAACATATTTTTTTTACAGATGAAAATTTATAAAACGGTGTATTAAAAAATTTGTTCTTTGAAAAAAATTTCAAAATTATGTAAAACTTATGACTTTTGGTCGTCAACCCGTTTGACCCATTTGTTTGAATGGGCTCAAATTGCCACCCTTAAGTGAAAGCAACACTCTGATCATCTCCACTGCCCGAAAGAAGAGAAACAGGAAAACACGATTGTTGTAAACAGCAAAACATAAAAACAGATTATCTATTTTTGACAACATCGATCCGGGAAAAAAAAAGGGACTCTTTAAGTTACAAAATACGTGGGCAAGTTCCTCTATCGGTCATGCTGTTAGCAAGACATACAAGTGATGATTATTCTCATGAGTAAAGGAACAAAGACAATTGCGGCAAGTAATTAAAAGCATATACATCGAAGAAAATAAAAGGGTTTATGGCTCACCGGTCCAACACCAGACACTGCCGGCGTTTGCATCAGTTGATTGGATGGTAATGATCCGACACTCGTCTTGGAGGTAGTTTTCTGAGAATGAAAAGAACAAGAGCAGACGGTACAATCTCTACTATCTGGAGAAACGAGAAAACAACAAAGTATAGTGTTACATTCCTTACCCTGTAATAACGTTTGTTGTATTTACAAAGACTTTCTTGCAAACAACAAAAAACTAACAAACAAAAAAGGATTAAGTGTCATTTTGACCATCCAACTTTCAGATTTTTTTTTATTTAACGATTAAACTATTTTTTGTCCCGATTCAACCATTGAACTATAATTTGTATATATATTTAGCCACTAAACTTTCTTTTTACCAGTTTAACCACTGAAAATTGTCCCGATCCAGCCACTAAACTATCATATTTTGTACCGATTTAGCCATTAGTTTTATTCATTTTTCCCAAAATAGGACACTAACCTAAAGTTTAATGGCTAAATCAGGACAAAAAATAGTTCAGTGGTTAAATGGGACAAATTTTAAAGTTAAATGGTCAAAATGATACTTAACCCAACACAAAACTAGCAAACAAAAGAGTTCAACCGGTGTTTGGATTTGTGTTTTGAGTTTTGACAAAGTGCATTTTCAAAAGTGATGTAAAGCAAAAGCTTCAAATTCAAGATTTTATACAAGTGCTTTTTCAGTACAAAAAACATAAAACTTGCGGCAAAAAAATTATTTTGGTTGTCAACTTGCATTTGCACATACTTTTCTCGTGAATGACTAGCAAACAAAACAATCTGGGAAGTGTTCGGATTTGTCTGTTGGCAAAGTATGTTGCCAAAAATGCTGAAAGAAAGAGCTCCAATTTCAAGCTTTTTTTATAAAATTGTGTTTTGGGTAAAAAAAAACCAAAAGTTGCAGCTGAAAAGCAATTTTGGTTGTCAAATTGCATTCACAGAGACTTCTAATGCAAATGACCAGCAACCAAAACAATCTAGGTGGTGTTTGGAACTTTGGATTTGTGTTTTGTCACAGATGCCATAAAGAAAAAGCTCCAAATGCTTTTGTAGAAGTGTGTTTTGGGCACAAAAAGACAATAACTTCCAGCAAAAAGCTTATAATCACCCTCAAAACAAATCCAAACACCCCTGACTCATTTGATGACTCATATAGAGTTGGTGGTTTGTGACTTATTTAAATGGACAAGGACTTGTTGCTAAAGCATTAAGGGGGCGTTTGATACAATGGAATCGTAATGAATGGAATCATTTAAGTTTTACAAGCTTTTTTTAACTAATGATAGTTACACATAAATAAAGATTGACCAAGAAAATGAAAAAAAAAATACTATAGAAATGCGTTCCTTTTCCCTATTTTTTATTATCTCCATTTTGATAAGGAAATGAGAGAATTAGAGTTTATATTGAGCTCAGTTCTCTACTTTTCATTGAGAATCGAGGTTTTTGTCACAAAATAAAAACTTGTAAACACTAGACGGTTCCATTCTCTCGATTCCACTGTACCAAACGCCCCCTAAGGGTTTGTTTCACCGTAAGCTCTCATATTTCCCACAATACCCCTTCACAGTTCACACAATCTCCTTCAAGAAAAGTCATATTTCGTTAACCATTTATTCTGGATAACGCCAAACAAACCTTTTTACCAGATGTTACTTATTCATGAAGTTTACCAAACACGTTAGAGGAATATCAGCATAACTTACCATGTAGTAGGCAAGATCAAGGATGGGATGATTCAGAACATGAATATCGGCGTCCTTGTAAAATGCAGACACTGTATCCTGTTGCACAAAATAAATTTTGGTTATCGGAGGCAGAAGTAATAGAAGTCGAATAAAGGCCAGCAGATGCATGTGTTGGATAAGTCGAGTACCATCACACATCTTATCAAGAAACATGTGCAGCAAATTCCCGTCACAAATCCCACCTGTCAAAACAAAGAGTACATGGAGGCTTGAGCTTTAAATTACATCACCCACAAGATAAAAAACACAAACGGTCACTGTGATGATCAAACCAATTTGTCCCATTAATAAAGCAATGGCCAAATCATTTTTTTGTTGAATACATTCCATCGTTAGTAGTAAATTTCTCATGAATAAAAAGAGAACAGTCAAGATAATTATTTATTGAAATAGATATTGTTGAAAACTATTTCACAAATAATCAAGAAAATGTTTTGATATTGGTCAAATATCTAAAGCCACAGTCCATACATTCAGCACAAGTAAAAGAGAAGACATACCAAGACCAAAAGCTTCAATTAACGAAATTTCAAGGATTTCCAAACACATCAATGGCAGACATATGCCCAAACTTGTGTATACTCTAAAGATTTTGTTGTAGCTTTTGTGTTGTAAAATGATAGAAGTTTATTTTTTTGATGTTGTAGCGCATACTGAAATTCTTTATTGTAATATTCTGCTTCAGATTCCTAAATCCATCACTCAAGAGATCCTCCCCAATTGCAAATACAACTGGTTCTCAAGAACTTATTACCCTTAAACACCAAATGAAGGTTCACCAACTACAATTTTAATTTAAAACCTATTCCCCTTCCCAATCAAGCAATATTTGCAAACCAGACAGAAAGATGGGACTGAAAACATTATAAGATATTGCAGATCTTGCCTTTTTATATGAATGTTATTAAAATATTTCATTTACTTGGTAAGAAACTCCAAATCACAAGGACCAAAGAGGTTTTTCAGATAATGACCTCATGCAGCTTTTTTTGGCGACCTCTGGATTCAATTGGAAAGCGCCGAAGCATGACAAACAACCTTTAAGAAGAAACAAGCATTATAAACAGATAAGATTTTTGTGTCTGCGTTTTATTTTCCTTCTTCCCACTTATTCTTTTCCCTTTTTCTTTGAGTTTGCGGGGATGTTCACAGTATTAAGCAATGAATGTTCAAAAATTTTCTTTGTAAATAATTTGCTACCTCCCACCATATATAATGAATCCCAGAGCAGCACAAAGCGAGATAACTGCATACACCGCAAACCATTTGTTTAGAAGACAATGATCATATCAAATACAGCCGTAAATATCTGAAACACATGATGCACTTTGAATCATAAATACATATCAAGCACGTTTGTACCCAAAGTTGTACCATGCTTTACCTGAAAAGAATAGCTCAGCAATCTCCATGGCAACAGGACCTTTGCTGAATCTCATATATATCCAGATGCATAACTGAAGTTAAAAAATATTCGAACATAGTTTAGAAGTGTAACTGGAGATCTGAAGGTTTGCAAACTCCTTCCCCTGGCAAAAAATAGTTTTTTTTTCCTTTCACCACTACGCCTACTGCCCAGCACCCTTGTAGAAATAAAAATTATACAAGGAAATGCAAATGATCATACTACCTGAAGGAAGTATACAGCTCCATTGACAATGAAATACGCAGGTCTGAGTTTATCAGCAGGTAGGCTTCTTGCCTGATATTTAAAAAAAAAAAAAAAGGAACAGGATTGGCATCAACCCCCACTCATGTATACTAATATCAAGTAAACCATAAATATAAATTACTATGGTGAAGGTAAAAAAGAAAAAGGATGCAGAATTGTCTAACGGCGAGCACCTGATGGTATATTTCAGCCCAGAATAATACAAGTAGTGTGTACGTCGAAAAAAATAGAAGACCAGGAAGATCTAAGAGGATCATATCTAGTACCTGCAGGTATCACGATCCTAATGTTAGGCCAAATTCCACTACAGAGCCATGAGATGTAATGTTTAGCAAAGAGTTCCTTCACAAAAAACAAAGTTCAATGCTTCATCAACTAGAACTTCCCATTCATATCTCTTCTAAATTTGTGGCATGTTATCATGATCAGGGGATAAATAGAGATGGGCAAAATGAATTAGTTGGAGAAGTAAATACTCCATCTAGCAGATCTTTTATTGATAAATGCATACCGGTTGCAATCCAATACACCTTGGCTATGCAAGCCATACATGTCTCACAAGAATAGCATAAGTGAGGTCAACGAAGATGCAACAGCCTAACTTACTTTGGGCTTGTAGTGAAAAACACTCCAGTAAAATCCAAACTCAAGAGCTCTTACTGCGGAAACAGCAGACCAAAAAACAAGGATCAAATAGACTGGAAGATGGTAAAGGGTGTAGGAAATATAAAAGTGAGTAGCAACCTTACATCCATTGACCACAAAATTCATCAGGTGGAAAACCTTTTGCGTTGTCCAACCATATTCTGGTACTCTTATTTGTATACGAATAAGTTGCACCTGCATATTCAAAGATAATCATCCATTTGCAAACAAAACTACATCACGGATGTTACAGATCGATTTACAGTTTAATTATCCAGTGATTGTACAACACAGATAGTGGTAGAGTATTTGCTTGGCATGAAATTTTATGGGTATGGACTTGGACATACAAACAAATATTACGTACACCTAAATAGGCAATGGGACCAGGGGCGGATGCAATTGGATGGGGTGGGGGTCAAACAACCCCGATAACTTTTTTAATCTACGTGTTATGTATATAATCGAAAAAATTTAGACCCCTATGAGTTTTGAAGTTCAACCCTGGTATCCTTGTAAGTTTATATAAATTTTACACATGTAAAAAATTTGTTACAAAATATAAGAAAATATACCAAAACCTAATAGTTTGTTACCCATTTAACAAATAATTTAAAATACTTGTGTATCGAGTGGGCCTTCACTTATTTGCACCATAGAGGAAGAATTATGTGCTAATGTTTCGGACAATGATATAATAACTAATAACCCTTTTTGAAAAGAAGAAAACTCGTAGAGGCAATGTTGTAGAAATCGTTAGGCGGGGACTAGGGAGTAGTCGGCCTAGGCGGGGAGTAGTCAGATTGAGATTTTTTATATGTAAATTTTAGAATTATACATACAACATATTTATAAGTACTCAAATATAAATATATTAATCATAACATCCAAAAATATGTTTTATAAGACAACCATAATTGTTAAAATATTCAAATACACATACTTCAAAGTTCAAATATAGAATTCTAGTTCATTAATATAATAATTAGAATATTAGATGGATGCTCCTTGATCTTCTTGACAATATTATCTGTTTTTATTTTAAAAAAATTTTAAAAGTTGACTTTTGACCCGCCTAGCCCGATTCCGCCTAAACCAGTCCGATCACAGGCGAGTCGTAGCGGTACTCCTCCGATCTGCGCCTAGGCCGATTTTTACAACACTGCGTAGAGGACAACTGTAGAATCTAATTTCTTTTAGTTTGTAACAGTTAATGACGTAGCATTTACGTATTTCTTATTATTATTAAATCAAAATGAACTGACCCGAACTTTTGAGGTGTGAAAACTTTTTATAGAACCACAAACACTCGTACTATCGTAACATGATAAATTTTGACCCCTATAAAAAAATTTGGATCCTATGCCTATACGTATAGTCTTCAGAGAGGATTTCAATGAAAACTTTAAATCAGATATGATGAAAATATCTAATGATAGCTCCAACTAAACAGGGATGGGACTATTAGAAATATATTTTCCCTCTCAATATATCATTTGCATTCTAACTCGTTATATAAACGAAATACAAAGTGTCTAAGGAAACCAAATCAACTAAACTAAAGGAAAATAAATCAACTAAACTAAACATGATATTTTGTCCGTTAATATGCCCCCGCAGTTTGAGCAGGAGGATCGCAAACACTCAAGCTAGAATTGAAATCGGCAAACATTGGGAATGGAAGCGTCTTTGTGAGGAGGAGTAGGCTTTGTCAAGGACCGGAACAGGAGCAGATTCAACATGCGAGAAAATAATTATTGAATGCCTTTGGCCGGTAGGGATTAGATGCATCGGGTTTTAACAGATTTGTGATATGGTCATCCTCACCAAGCATGATGAATAGAAGGTTCCTTTTTTTGTTGTTGTTATCATATTACTTCCTCACCAAGCATGATGAACAGAAGTTTGGGTTGAAAACAATGCAAAGATATCAGGGAAACACAGATTAAAGTTTAGAGTATAAAGAAGGCAACGGCAGCCGAGGAGCAAGATATTTGCAGCAGTGTGGCGGAGGTAGAAGGGTTGGGTCACAATGAAGAGATAGAGAGAGGAGAAAGGTGGCAGCCGACGGTGACGCTTTGGGTGGGCACCGTTGGGAGGGATTAGGGTTAGGGATCAAGCTCTGATACTATATAAGAAATATATTTTCAGGGCCGGCCCTGGGCCTAATGCACATGGGCCACCGCTCAGGGCCCAATTCACTATAATGGGCCTAAAAAAATTATATGTTAATATAGCCCAGCTGTCCAGTATTAGCTTACATTTTTTTACGCGATAAAAGACAAACAATGTTTTGGTTCAGCTGGCAGCCATCTTACCTTGGAATCCCAATGGAGCGGGATCGATTCCCATTGTGTGCATTTTTTTTATATCTTATCACTACCACTTGGATTTTTATCTACAAATATCGTCTATTTGCTTTATATCAATATACTACCCATCAAATTCAATATTTATACTTTTGTTTTTCAATGAGTTTAATTTTTTTATTTTTGTTTATCACGTGGTTTATGTTATTTATTATACGATTATTAAAAATACTAATGAGATATGTATTTATTTCTTGGGATGTTATTTATTTTTGACACATATGTTTACTATTTATATTATGAATCATTTAAAATATAAACTTTTTTTCTCAATTTACTAATAAAAATATAATTTAATATTGTATGCAATTTTTGCCCAATTTATAATTATACGATGTTAAGATTAAATTTTTTTGCGGTTTTTTGGATTGGGGAAAAATTCAAGGAAGCACCGTGAAACCATTACACAATGACAGATTGAAAAGATTATAAAGACATGACATTAACAATGGTGCAACAAAATCAATATTATTTAATTGTAACTTTTTTATACGAATTTTGCTTATATATATAGAGGACCCTTTTTAAGTATATGCCCCGGGCCTCAAAAATGATAGGAGCGGCACTGTATATTTTCCCCCTCAATATATAATTTGCATTCAACTCTTTATATAGACGAAATACAAAGTGTCTAAGGAAGCCAAATCAACTAAACTAAACATGATATATTGTCTGTTAATAGGTACATTGTGTTGACCAAGAGGAGTTTTGGCCCCCAAATTTTAAAAAAGAAGCATATGGCCCCCCCCCAAAAAAAAAAAAAAAAAAGTTTAAGTTCCGCAACTACAATCAAATGTACTATAAAAGGCAACAAAATGTCATGCCCAATGGCCCAAGTGTATGTTATGAAATGCAAGAAATAATGTGACTCAATATCCAGAGCTACCTCACCTATTCAACAACTTGTAACAGTATTGTAGTTTAGTTGGGATGCACAATCAATTGTCATCCCAAACAACCAATAATAATAACATATAATCCCTCTTATCTGAAGATCATAGCTATGATACACATTAATGACCTTACGGGTATTAATTTCTGGATCCAAACAATGACACCACCTCCTGTTAATTGTAGGGATAAATAATTACTATGTGCAGTGGTATATTGTTTCCTTTAGGACCAACTTTACTTCCCCAATACTTTTGTGCCAGAAAATGACACTCTGGTTCAAAAGAAGCAAAAAAAAACATCCAGAAAATGCACTTTAAATTAATATGTTATTTTTGGGAGTCACAAACTCATAAATGTCCAACTTCACTAAATGGGTGTATTCCCACTCTATAAGATGGAAAAAGAGATTATCAGATTACCTATGCTACTCCCCTTATGCAATGAATAGTTGGTAGGCCCACTACACATTGCATACTGTTTTAGTACGCCTATGTCAATCTAATACTCAACGCCCACTATGAAGTTAAAAATAACATGATTTTACCTAAAATTTCATAACCTAAGACAGTTTAGTACTGTTGAAATCCACAGATATTTCACCTATCCAACAAGTACACGTCCAAGATAGCATTAGTTGAGGTCGACAACTAGAACAAAAACAGCCAGGAAATCATAATTAACAGTCTTCGTCCCAAATTCAAACATGCATTTAATGAGTATTACGATCATAAGTCGTCCATATCCGTAATTTGGATTTATTTAATCATTTGTGAAACTTTCTTATTGATGATTGTTTTGCGTGCTACAAGTTAGGTAATAGCCCTTGTTTTCCCCTGAATCGAAACAAATACATCGGCGTCAAAAGTTTCTACACCAAATAAAAGTCAAACCGCACTTCAATTACAAACCGAATGCTAAAATTCACTATATTAAATTAAATTTTAAAAAACCTTACTCTCACAAGATCTAAATCACAAACATACCAGGGCAACTAGAGCGACTAGTCCATAAGCAGCACAGAGAGCGTAAAAAACTCCTTGCCATCGTTGCGATTCGTCGATCTCATTCCACCATCGCAACATCAAGCTTCCCGTCACTGAGGTAGATTCAAAACCCCCGAAAGTCCTCGTTGCCAGCGCCGATGACGCCATTATCGATTCGAAATGAAACTTAATCAATTAAGAAGAAGATCAGCTTTAGCTTCCCAACAACAATGAAGCTTAGAGATGTGTGCAGGTGGCGACGGAGTATGTGTGACATGTGAGATTCGACCTTCTATTTATATGCGTAATAATAATCAACAGGAACCTACTCAAGTAGAAATCAATTAACAAAAAATAAACGGAATTAACAGTTTATTGGTTAATTACCTGTATTTTTAATATATTGTTGTTTTAATAAAATATAATAAATTAAAAAATATAGAAAATAAAAACATATAACAACGATATTATTATCATGACCTATTAATTTTTATATGTCTAAATATATAAATGAATAATTACTATTTTTCTATAGTTTTTTAAAGGTCCATTATATTATTGGATTTGAACTAAAAATAAATTATATTATATTTGGATAAATATGGTTTAAAATTTATTGTATATCTTTAATAACTATGAATGTCACGTATTAATTCATAGTGATGACGCATGTCTTCAAGAGAAATGAGTATATTAACTCTTTTACTAGTATTTATATATATAAAAAAATAAGGGGGCGTTTGGTTCGTGAATTTTCAAGAATTCATTGGGATTTGCATTTAAATTTTGTGTTTGATTTGCACATTTCAGTAATTATTTAAAATCTCAATATTTCTTAAATTTCATCATTTTTGTTGTTATTTAAAAACTCAGTCTCCTAAGATTTTAAATCTCAGTTTTCTTACATTATTCAGATTATCAAATTTTCTCTCAAAAATAATGCATATTTTTTGACAAATTTCTAATAAATGAAAATGTTATATAATACAAATCCATTATTTCTTGCTGAGTTTGGTACTTCTGTCTTTTATGATTAGACGGTTGATCTGTCGTTTCTTGTTAGCTTTGCTAATGGTTTTGGTGGCTGTTGGTGTTGTTGTTTACTTATGGTCTAATTATTGTTCCTTGTTATAGAACATGGTTTTGAATTTTGATTTGTTGTTGACATTATGGTTCATGTCTATTTAGCCCTTGCAGCTTATTTGATCATTAATGCTAAACTGGTGTTGGATCTTTTTCTTTTTTATGAGATAAATTTGGTTTTGCTTCTTGTCTTTTGCTCAAAGTTTTATGCCATTTATTACTTGGTATTAGGGTTGTGCATGGTGTAATTTAATGCAATTTTTGTATAAAACTAAAACCGAAAACTAAAAGTATGGTTTCTAAAAACCAAGATTGTACGATTTTTTACGGTTTCGTTTTTCCTTTTTTTTCTTTTCAATTTTCGGTTTTTTCGATCTTTTTATTTTTAACTCACAAATCTTCTACGTTAAAGTGTTATATTTTTTATTTTAGAAGTTAGAGTTTGTTTTCATAATAATTCATCTATATAATTAGAGTATTACATAAATACATAATCACCAACACAATTATGTTTATGATCTTTCTTTATGTTCATAGTTTAAACAATGTTGTTTAAAACATTACTTATTAAGTTATATATGTGTGTGTGTGTGTTGGACAAAAACCACACCAAACCATAAATTGCAGTTTTTGGAAAACACATAAAACAAACCGACGATTTTTGCTTTGGTTCAGTTTTTTTTAATGTTTTTCGGTTTTTTGGTTTCATTGCTCACCCCTACTTGGTAATTGGTATTATAGCTGGCTATGGTCGTGTTAATTTGTCGGCTATGTTGGCCTACTATCCTGTATGATGTTGCTTGTGCCACTATGTATCTTGCTTTCGTGGTTTTTTTCTGCTGCAAAATCAACATGGTCAGTGGCTACCCTTTTTCTCCTCAACTGACCGTGCTGACTTGATGTTTAAGTGTGTACCTTTGTGGTGCGGGTTGGTGTTAGCTTGGAGTCTGAAATCGGATGTTTTTTGCTTCCTGCAACTGTTACTAGAGACTTGTTCTTGTATTTTAATGACTAACTGCATTAGCTCAAGTTGGTTCTGATTCTGGTGTGCTTTGAGCATGATTCTGGTACCTTTCTAATATCACAAGTTGATGTTATTTACTTCTATCTCAGCTTTGGATGCAAAGATTTCTTATCATTTACTGGTATTGCTTAAGGATGATAGAAAGAATTATAGAGAAAAGAATTAAGTATAAAACCAATGGTTTTTTATACTATCAAATTTGAAAATGCAATAACCATATGGTAGTTGTAATTCTCTTTCTCTAATTTTAGCTTATACTTAATTCTCCACCATTTGCACATTTGATAAACAAACAGATGTTTTTCTAGAACTCTATTTTGCGCTACTTGGTTCACACACATCTTATTGGTAATTGGCTTGGTACACCAGATGTGTGCCGTTGAAATTTAAGTGGAGAAAGTAAGTCATAAGATAAAGATGTAGTTTAGGACTAGGAGTAAGGGCTTGCCGTTCATTTTAAAAACCCAGATGTGTGCCCAAAGGGTTTCAATAGGTTTTCCGTTAAGAAAAGGAACACTTGATGCAAATTACCATCCTTGTACTCTCAAGGTTCATCTTCAAACAGTCATTACTTATGAAGATTGGAAAAATAGCACTACTTTTTCTGTTTATAAAAATTGAATTAGAACAGTTATCAATTTCTTTTGGATCCAAACCAAAAGAAAATTTAGTTAGTTGTCGTAAAAGCCGTTTTGGTTGTACAGCTCTTTCTGCTTTGGTTTTTCGGCCTGGTCTCCCTAGTGTGTTGTTTGGGAGTTCCAGCTTAGGTTTGTCTCCTTTGAGATTTCAAAAGATCCTTGTAAATGTTTTCCTTACATATATAAAAATTACTGGAAAAAGTCATCTTTACCAAAAAAAAAACAGTTAATTTGTCAAGAATAAATCATACAAAATGCTCCGTCGGGTACTCATGTTCGTATGCATTATAGTCATAGTACAATCTTTCTCCCTTTGATATATCCCTGTTTGCGACTAGCAATACCCTCGCCTCACCATCGACATCGAATCTCACACACTTCAAATTCTGCTTCTTTTTCCCTTCCCTGTATATGAAAATGTATACATAAACGCATTTCCTTCTTCAATGGAATGAGTGTAAAAATGTAATATATACATGTGTGTGTGTGTGTGTCAGAAGGCAAAGAGAACTTACGGGGTGTGATTATTAATGCCATTGATGAATCGAGCAATATTGCTGCGTTTGTCGGGACAAATGACAAGACTATTTGAAGAATCAGCAGCAGAAATAAGAGTCATGATGCTGTCTCCATCATCATTTTCCCGTCTCCATAAGTAATCAACATCTCCAACATATTCGGTGATAATTGTTAAATCTTTGATGAATTTATCAGCTTCCACAGTGAAACTGTTACAAATCACATAAGCATATGCTAATCCATTAGTCTCTTCATCGAGAAGTCAAAAACTTTCAAGGCAAAATCATCAGGAGAGATAACAGAAAACGACACTCACCCTTCAACCGGATCAAAAACAACCATAAGAGGTGGCCATTCCCCTTTCTTCATCATGCTCTTACATAAATTCAACGCCTCGATGTCTTCTCTTGATAAAATCTGATCCATGATGGTTTACAAGTTTAAAAACTAGAATGGCATAAACAACATCCACATATAGAGGGAAAATATGTTTACCTGCATTCCTCCCTTCTCATAAGCAGGACAATTAGCAGATTTTGGAGCCATGCCACAAATATATGTCAGCTCATTGCTAAACTCTGCTCCTGTTGCTGTCAATGCCGTGGCTAATGATGCCATTTGTTCTAACCTTCTTGTGTGATCCTCACTCGGAATAAACGGGAGAAGTCTCCTTTTTTTCTTTGATGTCACTAAACCACTCGTTCGCCGTCTTTTCTTACGTATATCTACAATGTGGATGGTAAAGAAAACCAGAAAATTATGATTCTGTAACGGAATCCATAACCATGAAGAAATGAAACATCGAAAAACACAAACGAATGGAATGTTCTTTTTCTACCTTGACATATTTCTTCTTCGCTTGATGGTGAGGTCCTTTGGATGCGAAAAAAGTCAATGATTTTGGTCTGAATCAATGGGAATCCTGTGTATAAAATAAGAAATGACATTGTTAGTTGCTAGAGGTGCACTGATAATTCGTGAATAAACATGGTGTCTCCAACAGAATGTAGCTGTACTTGATTTCATACATTACTGTTAAAAATACAAAATATATAGGCCTTTACTTCATTATTATAGAAACCTCTTTGTATATAGCACAAGGTCAGTTTTTGAGGTGGGCAATGGGGGCGATGGCACAGGCCCCTGATTTGTTAATATCTTATCAATACTTTAACATGAAAACATCAAACCCACTTTATTTTAAGAGATGTCCATAAATTAAATGAAAACATTTTGCTATATTTATGTTACTTTTTTGGATATTTAATTATACCATTATTTGTATTAGTAATATGTTTATACTACTAAAATTGGTGTTTAGGGACCTCTTTTTAAATTTATAGCATAGGGCCCCTAAAATCTATGGGACCATGCACAAGGTGTATCTTTACTAAGAAACCCTATAGGTGTTTTTTTATTAACATTTAATATATGTATAGAATGCTTAAACGCTAAGACTAGCCTTAAATTTGTACGAAAGTTCTATGATTGGATTTTAAAAGGCCTGAGACGCAACATTGCAAAAAGGTCCTAAATCCCAAGGCAAGAAGAGCAATGTGAGGCATGGCGTATCATATTTCAGATTTTGTAGCACATTGATACTAATTAAATTGGACATCTAAAATACCAAAATATACAAAATACATAATCATTATTACAAAATTTGAATTATTCAAGGAGGAGCTAGTTTCTTCTTTTTTGGGCCAGATTTAATAATGCGGCAAGGGCCTGAGGTTTTTTTTTTAAAAAAAAAAAAACAAAGATTCTAGGGTTTGCATACTAGAATTTGGGGGTTGTTCGTGTTGAACCCTAATTTCAAGTCAACCAACAACCATTGATTGACCTGCGTATCAGTAATATAACCAAAGAATCAACCGTCTCCCTGAGGATGTAATTACAATCATTAAGCTACTAATGATCAGTCGTCGCTGGTTTATAAATACTGAGTTCGTATTGAAACTAAATGGTGCCAAATGGTTAGTTTTTGTGTATAAAATCATTCGATGAGCCTTTTAGCAGATTATTAATCCAACAATCCCAGTTATCTATATACTTTCCTAGGTGCAGTTCTTAAGAAAAAAATAGAACTTCAAATAAAACAAAATGCAAATCGCATAAAGTATTACAAAACTCACTTGAAATGGTCTTTTTCCGATTAGTTGAACACCGATGACAGAACCATGAGCCGATCGGAACAGACGCAAGGATTGGTCTGAGACAGAAGAGGTGAAACCCTCGGTCACATTGGTCACATAATAGGAGCTCAGATCCGAAATCACCGGATCCACATTCCTCGCATACGGTGTCGTCGTAATCGTAGTCATCTTTTCTCTTAGAAATCGATGTTTTTCCAGATGAAGATTTGGTGGAATTTGTAGCTTGGGTCCTCCTCCTAGCTACAACTCTGGGTACAGAAGCCATGGCTCACGAACCACCTGATCTATGAATCAAGAATGCCACTGAATATACATTGACATATAGAGATAGAGATGTGTATATATATATCGTATATGTGAGTATCGCGGGAAAACCCTACGAAGCCAAATCAATTGGCGCCCTAATTTAATTTTTACCGGGAGATGGACTGGTTTCGGCGCTTTAACCTTTTCACTTCTTTTTGGCGTTTGGCAAACAAGGTCGAGGTTTTAGAAGCTGCTCGTAAGCTTTGTTTGGTTAACAGGAATTTTTTCAAATTTGGTCAAACAATATTACTTTTGATTCTTCAAATAATTATAAACTACAACTTTTAATTAAAATCAATGTCTTTATATGTTATTTAATACTAAAATCTACAACTACTTTTACCAAACATATTTATAAAAACAAAATGATATAACTCTCAAAAGCTTCAGCTCACAGCTCCGGTATATGAATTCGGGTATGTCAAGCACATTTATAAAAACAAAAGGATACAACACGACAACTCCCAAAAGCTATAGCTACTAAAACATCCAGCTCACAGCTCCAGCTAGTCGTGCCAAACATACCCGAATTCATATACTAGTTACCTCGATATGTAATATATATATATGTGTGTGTGTGTGTAGGGACATTTGATAAACTAAATATTTTGAAGAAGTAAAGAAACAATATTTGACTCATATTCAATTGGTTGATGTCTAATAAGGAATGTGGTATAATTGTAATATTAATTTAATAAATGAACACTATAGTAAATAAAAAAAATCAAAATAAATGTAAAACGGTATACAAAATATTGATGAGTTGTCATTTCTCTTTCCTCTATATTGATAAACTAATTATTCTAAAGAAGTAAATAAACAATATTTGACTCATATTTAATTGGTTGATGTCTAATATGGAACGTGGTATAATTGTAATGTTAATTTAATAAATGAACATTGCAGTAATTAAAAAAAATCAAAATAAATGTAAAATTGGTATACAAAATATTGATGAGTTGTCATTTTTCTTTCCTACATGTTGGGAATTTATATCGGTTTTTTAAAACAGCACCATAATGAAACTATTATATCATTTATATTGCCCAAGACCAGTGTTTCTTATAAACATAATGTAACACCTTTCCCGATCACAAAAAAGCCACGTCATTTACAATACACAGGTGGCAATAATGCAATAACTCTATAACACATGTCACAGAATAACAATGATCACTAATAATTAAAAACTTTAACACAAAAGGTTAATAACAGTAATCGCAATTCAGTACAGGCGGCAACCCTGACTACTACACATACATATAGATTACGATTCCCCAAAGAGGCTGTCACGAGCAATCACAAAGATCCTCAGACCCCGATCCTACGAACACAGCTACCGATCGCTTCTCTGATTCCCTGAACACGGTAGACTCAAATACGTAAGCTCGTAAGCACATAACGCACATATACGCATAACCATCTCTATCTGTGTCCCTGGCAATCAACAATATAACTCAAGTATGAATACATGGCATGAGATCCACAGCGCTGCACACAATCACTGTGGGGACACCTCCCTGGCTAACGACCGTGCGCACCGGTGGTTAGCGAAAACCCTGTAGCGCGGGCGCGAACCAGCTACAGGCACTGCCATGTATACACGCCCAAAGAACTGTTAGGGACAGTCAACGCACGCGATCACCCATCGCGAATCACCGTCCGTATGGAACTCATCACGGACCCCTGGACTGGATCTCATCTCATGCACATATATCACATATGTAAGGATAGAATCATACCTGACGTCTGCGTCCCTGTCTCATACACAGTACACAACATATACACAGCACTAGCTACACAGCTAAGACCCACAAAATGATCCCGGGTTTGAAAAGGACTCGTGTACTCACCTGGTCAATCCGCTAATCTCGCGACCTCTGACTCAGCTCAGCTCGTTGTTGGCTCGTCCCTGAAGTTACACGGATCACACTGTTAATACAAACCCAACTCGACCGAACACATATAATAAACCCAACACGACTCCATAACTGACCCGGGCCCAATAAGCAACCCCAACGGGCCCCAAGACCCAAACATAACTAAACCCAAAACCCCCAACCCGAATCCGTCCCGGATGGCCGATCGCGCCCACGCCCATCCCCCCAGCGCGACCGCGCCCTCGCCCTTCGTGTCGCGACCACGACAGGGGGATCCAGACCGCGACCCCCTGCGACTCCTCCTTCCCTACTAGGCGGTCAAATTCTGTCCACGGGTAAAACCCCCATCCCAATTCGATTCCAGCCAAATAAACATCCCAAATCCATACATAACTTCACCATACCAGCTTGAGAACTATTCCCATAATTATAACATCATATGATACAAAAATCAGAAACTAAATCCATGATTTCTTACCTCTTTGAAATCTCAAAACACTAGTTAGAATATGATAATCAGATTCAGCACCCAATTGGATAGGGGAAGCTTTCTCCTTGCTGATTACTCCAAGAACACACATACACGTTGTATTTTCAGTTCCAATTAAGGAAAGAAGGAGAAAAGGAAAGCACGTACGTATGATTTTCATTTTTTGGTGGGTTCCGACCCAATAACCCGAACCCGATACCCTATTTTCACAATCAATATCCACTTGACCCGTTTAAATCCATGATCTCATAAACACAATTTATCCACTAAAATCACAACTCAATGACACGTAACTCGCAATCCCGATACGTATAATCCACTACTCAGGATCTCATTGGACCAACACAGTATTAATAATTTAAACATCCACTAAAATAATTACACACAATTATTCTGGAAACGGGATGTTACACATAACTTTAGTGAAAAATTCATTTAAATTGACTAACTTCGGAACTTTGTAGTTTCGAAGTTCGCAAGTTAACCCGAAGTTCAAAAATTTGTCAATGGTTTCGCACAAAGTTCCAAAGTACAATGTTCCGAAGTATAAGCTTATATTGTTCTGAAACTTCAGAAGAAATTCCATGGTTATAATATGAATTAGCTTTAAGTCTAAATTAAGCATATTGTGGACCAACTCAAAGTCTAAAATTGAGCAAACCGTGGACTAGTTCTAAGTCAAGAATGAGCACAATGTGAACTTGCTCTAAGTTTATATCGAGCGAATAACTTTGACTAGATTTAAGTCTAAATTGAGCATTCATTCATATTGTTTGGGGAGTTCATAAAAATTTGAATACGAGCATCTAAACTAAAAAAATCAAAAACCCGATCCGAAACTATCCAAAATTTTGGATTCGATTAACTTATCGAATATTCAGATATCCGAAATATCTGAAATTCCATTTTTTTTTAAATTTTATATATTTTTGTATTAATTGTTTACATGTTTAATTAAACGACTATTGTATTCACAGAGATTGTCAACGGTATTCACAAACGGATCTAAGATTATGACTTTAGAACAAAAAACAAAATCTACTTAACAAACATTGAAAAAAACACACATACCAAAGTGTTAGAAGCCATGAATTCTTCTGAATCTATGTTGATTTTTGGTTTTAGCATTAAAATTGTAGACACTTGAAGCTGTGTCGATATGACCTAAGATTTAAGAGGAGGTAGGTAGCGCTGGTCATCAGAAATTTGAGAGATTGTGTGTGGAGATTCAAGAGGCCAAGAGGGAGAGTCGAGAGGGAGATTCAAGTGGCAGAGAGGGTTCAGAGGGAAAGTTGAGACTCGAGAGGAGATTCGAGATGGAGAAGACGAACAGTAACTCGTAGCTGACGACTGTGACTCCCACCGATGATGTTCACTAGGGGTGTGCACGAGTTTGGTAGGTTTGGTTAGTAGTAAAAATGTGAACTTTGTTTTCGGTTTCGGATACCTGATTTTCAACTACACACGGTTCGGCCCACGGTTACCATTACATATTTAAAGCAAATAAAATCTTAAAAGTATATATTTTTAAATGTGAATTCTATTTAAATACAAAGTTAGTAAATTATTTGGTTATAAAATTTAAATGTTACACTCAACGTATTTAACAAAATAATTAAAATAAAAAATTCATTTGAAAATCTAGTATTTAATATTTTATAACGACTAAGTGAACTTATAAATATAAGCTATTGTTATATATATATATTTATAGAGAGAGAGAGAGAGTGTGTGTGTGTGTGTGTGTGTCAGATTCAAAAAAGTACCTCTTGAAATCAAGTGCACCCGAATGTACCAACCTTTAAAAACTTTTTTTAAATTTTTTTTCTCATAACCATGTTTAAATTAATGTTATACACATGATATATGAATTTCACATACATTCACACTTTCTGTGTCCTTAAAAATTATGTGAATGCTCAATGCATATTTATGTGAATGGTCATTTGACACCATGTGAATGGTGTGAATGACCATTCACATGATCTTTTTTTTACCATTCAGAAGATTTATGATATTGTTCCTTTTGAAAAAAAGTCTTATAATGTTGTCTTATACATGTCTATTTAAAAAAAATATATGTGAATGATCATTCACATTAAGGTACGCTGGAATCTCATAGGTACGCTGATGAACCTGATTCTATATATATATATATATATATATATATATATATATATATATATATATATATGGTTGGGTTCAATGGAAAACCACTATGCACCTGAAAACTATGGAAATCTACGCATACCGTCCGATTGGGTGCATTTCATGAAAAACGCGGTGGCATGATCGTAAATAAGTTGATGCATCACGCGGGAAATTTGATGCATCACGCGAGATTTTGATGCATCACGCGGGGAATTTGATGCATTTGTGGTGGTGCAGTGCGGTTTTCACAAGTTTTCAGGTGCATGGTGTTTTCCATTGAACCTCCCTCCCTCCCCCCCTCTCTCTCTCTCTCTCTCTCTATATATATATATATATATATATATATATATATATATATATATATATATTTGTGTGTGTGTATAATCTGTTCGGTTTGATTACCCACGACTTCCTAAAAATGAAAACCTAAACCGCCTCGTGATATGTTGGTTTTGGTTTTTTCAGTTTCAGATCAAACTGTTCGACCCAGTTTTGTTTGAACACCCCTAACGGTCACTAGAGATCTGAGAGAGAGAAAGTGGAGCGATGTGGTGCGGCAAACGAACCTACTCCTACTCCTAAACTACCACTTTGCCCCAAGCGGGGGCTTCAAAACTTATTTCCACCACCTAAATTCCAATTTGTCTCTGATGGGAGTCGTATCCGTGATACCACACTTACATGCCACCCCTCATACCAAATGGACTAAACCTCATTGGTTAAATGAATCTATGATTCCTAGCTATTTGAAAATCAATTTATATTCCTAACATTTCACACACTACATACCATTAGCTAACCCTAAAAATCATTCCACATTTCAACCAATCAACTATATGATAAATTAAAAATTAATTTCGTTAAAATTCTATTCTGCGAGCCATACACCACCTAAAGTTTTTCAAACCTTTACGAAGTGAGAAGTCAAAAATTCTTTAAACCCTAAAGACCAGTTTATACATGTCTTATATGCGTCATCGTGTAACACAATTTTTATACGTGTCTTACATATGTTTATATGAGTAAATTGGTGTTTGACATATATAAGACATGAAACACAAATTTGAAGTACGTATCAACACAAACATACACAAAACACGAATTAATAAAACTCATTCAAGAAAAACTCGTGTCGTGTACCAAATTGTCAGGTTTGGTTACGAGGGTGTTGCAATTGGTGGTCCCATTACCCATCCCTAAATCTCACTATTCATCCTAAACACCATTCTCATCCTAGTTGGAAGATGAGTTTACATCCCAATCCTAGCCCTATCAGGGGATGTTAATAAACAATTTATACTTCAGCAAAAATATATATAAATTAAAACAAACCATTTAACATATTATGAGTTATGTATATAGATAAGGGCAAAATGAGTAAAATATAAGTGACGTATTTTTTAATCGATTCTAGAAACAAAGTTTTATATATGCACATAATGGAAATAAAATTAAATCCGATTGTTGCAACTAATAGGATTAGTATGTTACAATTGCTAAAATCGATAAAAACCTAAAAAGTTGTTCTATTATACATACATGTCAAAGCTTGTCTAAAAAATTAGTAAACATTTTAATGTTGCTTGTGTTTTACGTCAATTTGAATCAGAATTTACCAAAATCAATTGTGGATAATCACACAAAATAGAAATATTGTTTATAACTTTATCAAATTTTAAAACAAACTGGCATATATGTAAAATAGAAAAACCATTTTATAATTTTACTGCTTTAGTTAATGGGTGACATCGTATAACCGGTTAGTTACTAAGATTGGTAAAATTTTATAATTTTGTTTATCTTATACGTATATATCAAACTTTGTTTCTAAAATTGGTAAAAGTTGCAAACGTCATTTGTATTCTATGCAATTTGCATATATACATATACACCTACACGCATGTGCGGTGTGTGTAATGACTTATTAAACATTTTAAAAAAATATAACAAAATAATTTAATAATATGGAAGTTAATAACAGAGGAACTACTTTGTGTTAATAGTAACACTTCAAATTCATAGGTTGTGATTTACATAATATATCGTCACGTTTCGGTTCAGATGCCATTTTTTAATTGTAAACAGAGGAACTACAAAAATCAGTTTCAACATAGTGCACTATCACATGTTAATTTGGGTCATATTTATTTATAGGAAAACTCCATCAACTTTATTCGTTTTTGTTGTTATTAAGTCCTTAAACATTTTTCTTATTATTTACTTTCCTAAACTACTAGGTTATTACCCATGTATTACATGAGTTAATTTTAAAAATTGATATTTATATATATGTATAATATAATAATTATATGAATAATAATTTTAGTTATATAATAATTATATAAATAATCAAGTTTGCTTAATTTTAGTTAGTTAATCCATATTAGATTTACATAGATTTGATTTGCTTTAATATTTAAAAATAAAATCAGTAGATGACGTGGCAAAAGGAGAAAGCGACATGTGACAAATTAAATGAGAGCATGTCATGTGACATTTAGTTACTCTTTTAATAGTATAGATAGATTTTTTTATTCAAAAACATATATTTGACATGTTTAACTGGTTACCAAACAAGTTGCATTAGTTTTTTTACTTGATTAATGTTAGGAAAAACCTAAAACCTACTAGCATTTCATATTTTATCAATTAAGAACCTAAATCTTCGTTTATCGATTGTGTTTTACCGGTTAATCCGGTAGCCGGTAAAAAATATATACTTTAATAAGACAAATATAGTTTAATGACTTAAACAATTGGAAGAAAAAGTTTAAGGACTTAATTGAGAAAATGAAAAAAAGTTGATTGAGTTTTTCAACATTAACACTTGATTATAACATCTTAAATGTGTGGTTTTATCTACTTACTTTTATTAGATCTTGAATTGATTTGTTTTTGTAAATGTTTTGCTAATACTTTTTTTTTTTTTTTGGCCAAACCATACAATAGAAACACAACAAATACTATGTAAAATTGATATTTTTATTAACCTGCTAACGGTTCTTGAAGGTAACAAACAGTAGTCCAAGGCTTACATAGTTTTGTTATCATCAAAAGAATTAATAAATTGGAAACAATTATACAAAAACAGAGTAATTCTTAACAATAATATTTAAAAATGATTAATTTATAATCATCATTTAGCTTGAAAGTGTGCAGGGTTTAAAAAACCAGAAGACATCTAACCCTTTTGCTTCATTTTGTGTCGAAACAGGAACATGAGAAACTTGATTTGTATTGACTTTGATTTCCTTCTTCACATCCTTGCTGCTGATTTTTTCTATCTCTTGTAGGATCCCTCTCTCCTAGTTTTTCATCAATCACCATAAATCTCATTAGAATGTTTATTGATAAATAATTATGAATAAAAGTATTATATTATAAGCTAAAATACATATTAAATTAATAAAAATTCATAATTATATACAAATGTCCTTTTTTGATAAATTTACAAGTTTAAAACGCAAATTCAAACACTTAAAAACTGATTATTTGATAATTGTGATAACCAACAGCATCAGTTAATCCAAACACTACACTTTCTGCAGCATTTTTTGTTACAGCAATAATATGAGTATTAGGTATCAAAACGCTGCAGCACTTTTCCAAATGCAAAACCAAACACCCTCTTAATCACCATCATGTAAAATTCAAATTTTAAAAATGAAGAATTCAATAACTTATTTTAACCATACCTGAGGTCTAACACGGAAAGCCTTTGGTGGGGTGGCTTTGGCAGTCCCACGATTAGCCGAAAAGCATTGAGGCGATGGAGGATTAGTTCGGATCTGCAACACTCTTTCCTCGTCTTTGCCCCTTATGGTTTTCATATTTAATGCAATCGGACTGTTCTCTGGCTCACAAATCATTCTGCATATGCGTTTTATGTTACATGAACATATTTAGTCCAAGAAGATTCTGCTTCCTTTAACCAATAAATTAGTGCACCATAAAAACAAAACTATACAAATGATGGAATGAATCATGCATGAATTCAATCCCATCAGAAATTCGATACAAAAACTTTAATCATGGAATTTGGAACTCACTTTTTCTTTGTAAGCTTCTCGTCGCCATTGATGTGTTTCTCCATTCCTTTGTCTTTCCCTTTCTTTGCATCTAGCAATGGCTTAATCTCGTTTTCACTTTCTTGCAAGACTCCCTTTTCCTGTTTCTTTGTAGCTACAACACTTTTATTTGTGTCTTCTTTCTCTCCATTATCCTTCACCCTCGTTGCCAATCGCTTCACCTCATTGTAAAATTCAGTTACCTGACTCAAAATATCTCGTCCGGCAAATAGATTGCGTGCTGACAATGTGCTTTTCAGCGGCCTCGGGGTTTCTTCTTTTGTTAAGAACCCATTTTCTGAATGGTTCTTCTCCGAGCTTGACTTGATCATTTCTTTTATTGATTTAGGTTTGTGATTAGGAGGGGTTGAGAAATTGGGGTTTTGATTCTCACTATCATGGACACATTTAGTACTTTTTGAGTATTTGTTTAATGGGAAGCCTCTTTTCTTCAGTGCTGCATCTCTACGAAACAGAAATGGATCAGTGATTAAGGATATAGAGTCGAAAGATTTGAGCTGAATTCATAAAATTGAAGTCAAATCTTGTTTATTTAATTACCTCCGAATTCGATCAGCCGATTCAGGGATCTCAGAAACACTAGCTGATCTTTGAAGCTGCATAGAAACATATAAAAACAAGAAGACTTCAGGGTGGATAACATTTATCCGAATGATCAATTTTCCTCCAAATCTAACATGCGTCCAAACATCCCCAGAAATAGCTTACAAAATTTGTTATTTCAGATTGGTTTCATTGAAGGTTCCTTGTGCAATTGGCAGTTAAAAAACAAACCCTAAAAGACCAAACAGATCTTTGGAAATGGATTATCATTCAATGTAAACATCGAATCTTGAAACAAGAGTTATATAGGTTTTTATCAGATTTTATATCAAATCAAACATGAATATCGATCTTTTGAAACAAATTTAAGAAAACCGTAAAAATAAACTGAAATTAAAGAAAATCCGAGGATTAAAACCTTTGAGGAATAGGGGCTCCTTTGTCTGAAGAAATCTTCCACTGTCTTTGGATGATCGCAATCTGTAACCACATTCATAATAGAAATATCTCAGAACTCAATGAAATCTGAGACAACTTTTGACTTTTGAAGTCAAACAGACTCGTTCTCAGCTTCAAATTCACAGTGATTTCTAAACCCTTAGACGAAAACTGATAATCACATGTTCATAAAAATGTTACCACAAAAATCTGCAAAAAATAATCGAACCGAGCTATAATCTAAAACAACAAAAAAAATTGAGTGCATAAACATAAAAAATCACCAGGCAACTTCAAAATCTTAGCGCATTCTAAAACCTTACACGAAAACTTTCAATAGTTACAAGTAGGAAAAAAATCAACCATCAAAATCTGCAAACATAATCTATCGATTCGCAAATGAAAACTACTACAATCGATAACCACACAGTTTTGCATGTATAAGAATAAAAAGATCACCAGGCCGGCAGAAAAAAACTTCATCGTTAACAGGAGGATCGTAATCGGAGAAATCAATCCATTGAGGAGCGTTGATATCTTCATACAGTTGGTCCTTTTCGAACTTGGAATCTTTCCAATCGATCACAGCTACATCCATGGAGAGTCTGTTACTGTGAGAGAGAGAGAGAGAGAGAGAGAGAGAGAGAGAGAGAGAGAGAGAGAGAGAGAGAGAGAGATCTGATGAGTGAAGTGAGAAAGACCTGAAACATTGAGACACGGGGGATTTTACGTTACTGTTTTTGTGACCGTTGGAGACATTTTCTAATTTGTTTATAAGTTTAATGTAATTATAAAACAGCCCCTCTGTTAGAGTAAATTACATAAACGGTCCTCGTGATTTGCTTAATGTAATTATAAGCTTCCTGTTATTTACACTTTTAGTCCATCGACACAATTTTAGTTAAAAAGAAAACTATGTATGAAAAACGTATGGAATAACAAATTAGATTAAGAATAAAAAAATTAGAGTAAATTAATTAAATGGTCCATATGATTTGCTTGAATTATTATTTCATCCTTTAACTTCATTTATTACATTGTTGGTCTTGTTTTTACTGTTTGCTTTCATATTCGGTCTCTCATTTGTTAAATTTAATTGAGCAACTATTAGAATTATAAAAATGACCAACTTGCCCTTTATATTTTAGTCATTGTAAATTTTAACTAATTTCATATTTGGTCTTTAAATCAAAATAAATTTTTTAATATATTAATAATTGTTTCATTTATTTATTAGAACCTTTTAACATATCATATTTTATTAATAAAATTAATTAATGAATTAAGTGATTTTTGTATAAGCTTTTATTCAAATATTTATTATTCTTTATTTGATCTTTATGAACACCAACTGCCAGTTAATACACCAACTACGATCGCTGACAACGATAACCATGAGTCTACATCCACCATCGTCATCAACAATGAATTCAAACCCAGAGTTGAAATGGAAATCAATATTAAAACCCCATGATCACAAACACAACTACATTCTTGTACACCTATATTCAAACAATTTTAAAACACTAAACGAAATTGAGAAGACCAACCAAATACAAACCCTAAACGAACATAAACAAACACACATGATGATTAAAAATAAACAAACAACACATGATTAATAGATTTTAAAATTATGTTCACACATTTATAAGTTTTATAAATAGCTTCCAGGAGGGATGACAAATTTAACCCAACGAGCCGAACTGTTAATTGGACCCATTGTAAAAAGATAAGATAAAACATATTTTTTTAAATGAAAATTAATAAAACGGTATATTAAAAAATTTGTTATTTGAAAAAAAATTCAAAATTATGTAAAATTTATGACTTTTGGTCGTCAACCCGTTTGACTCATTTGTTTGAACGGGCTGAAATTATCACCCATACTTTCAGGTGTCATAATAACAAAAAATAAATATCTTAATAAACAAGTAGTTCAAAAGTTTCAATACTAAATTAATATCCTTCAAGCATTTTGAAATTTTTTTATATTCATTCACTGTCACAGATCATATTAGTATTAGAGTTTGAAGTTTAAATTTTAAAATTATATAATTAATCAGTGTATTATTTAAATATATTATATACTAATAACATATTTAAATCAAATATAATATATTCTTAGAACTATAAATAAAGAAATGAACATAAGTGAACGTACGTAAAAAAACATAAAGAAACAAATGTTACCGAATGGTCACAAACAACAAAGTGTATCTACATATTTGTTTGTTTAATATATAAATAAAAATAAACAAACTTTTCGTTGAACAATTAATGGAAGTTTTAGTTCTTTTACAACCACGGGAGGAGCGAGGTTAATTGAGTAGGAGTCAAATGACCCCGATAAATTTGTTTACATGTTATTTATATAGTCAAAAATTTTCCGACCACGATTACTTTTAAGTTTGACTCCTATATTCTTATTAGCTTTTACAAGTTTTTAAAATATATATATATATATATATATATATATATATATATATATATATATATATATATATATATATGTGTGTGTGTGTGTGTGTGTGTTACAAATCTAAAAAATATACAAAAATGTAGTACTTTGCTATCTATTTAACAAATAAATTTAAATACTTGAATTGAGCCTTTAATTGTTGGGTTAATTCATTATTGAACTTGGATTGGACTTAGAAAATTGGACTGGGGCAGCAACCATTTGAGCTTTAATCTTCACTCTTTTAGCCCCCGCATAACCGCCTCCCCCCATCAGTCCATCTCACTATTCACTATGTCCGCATCTGGAAGTCGTCGCTTTGTCTCGTTGTGGAACCGTCTTGCTGCCTCGCTGTGGAACAGAAGAATAATCGAAGGTTGAAGTCAAATCGTCACTTTACACTTCTGCTTTGCTGCCTTTCTCAGTCTCTTTCTTAGACACTGTCTGCCCGCCTTCGCCGGACTCTGGTAGGACCAGACGACGAGTACTCTCTCAATGTCTCTCTATTTTACTTTTATATTCCAAATTTCCAAATTAATTAAATTTTAATTTTTAAAGTTTTATTTGACTTATTTACTTTATATAATCCATATATTAAATAATTATTTGATTATGTAAACTATATACTCATATCGTTAGTTTGTTATTTGTTGCTCACTTACTTGTTTGCTTTATAATTACTTGTTTGATATTTATAGGTTTGTTCTTTGTTGTTTTAGATATTTAAATTCTTATTAGTTTAAGAGTTAAGACTTTAAGAGAGTGTTTGGTACAGGGAAATGGGAGGAGAGAAATGGAAATGAAACCATGTCTCTTGTTTGTTTAGCTCTGAGAAATGTAAATTGAGAAATAAAACAATTCCAACTCTCTACTTTTATTTCTCCCTTCTAGCCAAAGAAATGATGAGAAATGAATTATCAATTCTCTCCACAAAAAAAGCGGAGAGTTGGAGTCCCCCTCCCCCTCCCCCCAAACCCCTCAATCTGGTCATTTGCTCCTTTCTTCTTCACTGGTTGCTTCTATCTGGTTCTCTCTCCCCCCAAACCCTAACCGACCTATCTTCTCATCCTTTGTGACGGCGACCAGCAACGACTCCGGCGGCGACCAACAACGACTCCGGCGTGACCTGCAACGACTCCGGCACGACCAGCAGAGACTATCGGTTTCTTGCTCGCTCTCTTTCGCTGTGGCGGCGACCGGTTGCAGTGACAGGGGTGGCGAACGAGAGTTCCAAACCCCCAAACCCTCTGATTTAAACGACGGTGACAGGGGCGGCGATGTCGTCGCTTCCCCTTTCCTTCTCAACGACGCTGTCGCTCCTTCTCCTTCTCAATCGACGGCGGCTACAATAGCTTTATCTCATACTTATTAAAGGTATCTCTCTTTCTCTCGTTCAAAAGTAGAAAACGATTCTCTCTTGATTTTGATTTTTTGGGTTGAAATCCATCATATATTTTATCTCATACTGATTTTGTGAAGGTTAGTGTCTTATAAAATATACAGAGATGTGTGTGTATGTATGCATGAATGTGTGGTGTTTGTGAGCTTGAAAGTAACTTTTATGTGTGTGTGTGTGTTAAAATTAATCTTTGGGTTAGTGTTGCCTAAGACCAATGATAAGAATTTGAGCTTCATGCTAACCATGGGGTCTGATGTTAGACTTTCAGTCTCCTATACTTATTTTAAGAAACGAGTTCGACATAGAAACACCATGGGGTTTCATTATCTTGCTAAGAATTCATAATCTCTGTGTGATTGTTTTGATTTTCCTTTCAGCTTCTTTTTGATTCTACATCAGGACCACAAGCAAACAAACATCTTGAACCTTCCTTGTCTCCTCTAAACGAACCACCACCAGATGCTACAAGTATATATGCTTGTGTACTCTTTGATTTCGAGGTCATGTATAAAGTTTCTGAAAGTCAAGATTTATATGGACTTGGTTACATACTGCAGGTATATATGCTTGTTTACGTGCTGTTTGTCATGTTATTTCTAAATGCAGTCCTGCTCTATTGCCACCAAGTCCACCGCCTACTTCCCCTACATTGCCCGTACCTCCTCCTAAGTCAACAGGTTACCTGCAACAAAGCCGAAGCACGAGAATGATGATCAATAACATATTGGGGTGCTAGATTGTGGCCATGAGTACCATGATGCATAAAAAAGTGGTTGATTGTGAAGAAAAGCTGCCCGGTGTGCAAATCCACAGCACTTGCTGCACAAGCAAAGGAGTCATGAAAACCAAAGTAATAGGAAGAGAAGCATGAAAGCTTAGAAAGAATTTAGCCATCATGCTTTGGTCGGTTCTGATATATAATATCAAATATATCACCTAAAGGGAGGGAGTGATATTTCTTGTATAGACTTTTTTTCCTGTTGGTTCCCTCTCAGTGGATGATCTGTCTGGGTAATATGTACTTATGAATGTTAATATCAGGTTGAACATTCATTTAAATTTTTTTGTGGTTGCTGCTGGTGGTTTTTTTAGCTTTACATTCTGTATGGTTTCCACCCATTTGATCACATATATTTTGCAATGTACATCTAACGATGCACTTCTTTGAAGCGTGTGTTAAATGTCAAAAAGATTATTGCTACTTTTGATCCATTTGGTTTCATTACTTTCCAACCACAGATCACATGATTTACATCACAAAGAGTTATATGGGTGCTGCTCATCTTTTTTAATTCCATGGTTGGTTCCCATTCTAATTCAGATCAAAACTACAACCAAACTGTTTTCTTTCTGTTTTTTTTTAAAGTTAGAACAACGTTATTTAGGTATATATTTTTTGTATTAAAACAAATCAAAGTATGTAATTGACTCATTTGATTTTTAAAAATGTTTTTCTAGAATTATGGTTCTATGAGATACTAGTTTACAATTTATGTTTCTTTTTTGTTTAACAAATTGAATGACTTTGTTTGGTTTGAATGAATTGGTATTACTTTCTTTTTGTTTGAATTAAATTGTACTACTTTATTTAATATTTTTTAGGTAAATTATGGTGGCCATTTTTTTTTTGTTTTATCAATAAAATGTTTATTTATTACAAAATATTATTTCGGGTTTAAATTAAATTTTTTTACAAAATAATTATAATTGTAGATAATAAAATGTTTAGTTATACAACTCTCTGCTGAATTCTCTGTTGTACCAAACAAGAGAAACGATTATCTGTTACAATTCTCTGCTAAATTCTCTATTCTATCAAACAGGTGAATCAAATCTCTTTCTCTAGACCAATTCCATTTCTCAGCAATTCCATTCTCTGTTTTCATTTCTCTGCAATTCCATTCTCTGTACCAAACGCACCCTAAGTGGTTAACGTTAAGTTGCATTTGTTTAATTGTTTTACCTTATTAGATAATATGGATTAATATTTGAGAAAATTGTTTTATTACATGGTGCAGATGAACAGGTCCGAAATTTTAATGTTGAAAAAAAATTAGAATCACAGACTCTTATTACATTATCGTAGCATATTAAATTTCGGAATGGGTAAATTTTTTTTTTGGGTGAAACCACCTGTATTACAATTTACAGCCGCTCTTGTCCACAACACCTTTAGGCCTTCTGCCTACAGTGGTGCCTACGGCTACGGCCGCTTGTAACATGCGCACAATAGCAATAAATTTATCTCGTCAAATTCTGTTGGCTGGGTGACGCGCACGATAGCCTAAATAGCTTTCTCTCCGTCTAAAACCCTTCCTCTCCCATTAAACCCTTCTAAACCCTTTTCCATCCTAATCGGAATTCGTCGAATCTCCGGCACCGGCAATACCGTTTTAAACACGAGCACGTCTAAGAACCACTTTCTAGTCAATCGATCGATGTCTTTGAAAGCAGGAAACCTGGAAAAAATAAAAATTAGTGTCTCAAACCCAAAAGTATGGATCGTGATCGGGGTTAGCGTCGCCGGCATCTTGATCCTTACGGCAGAGACTCGGAGGCGTCGATTAAAAGGTAGGCATATAGTAAGAGAAGATTATGGTGCTTTTATTGAGCGGTTCGAGTTACTTCCATTTCCTCAGCCGCCTCCACCCGCCGCGAAACAGTCTCTATCCGGCTTAACTTTTGCCATTAACGATGTGTGAGTTATTCGCTCTTCTTCTATTATTGAATATTTCTTTTCTGTATTTATGTGTGGATCACTGGATATACTTTGTTAATTGAAGTTTATCATTATGACAGAAGTGTCTGTTTTTTTAGTTATGTTACGACCATCAGATGCGGTTATGTACTCGAATTGACCTTCTTATACAATGTGTGTAACTGTAATGTATGCAATACATGTAATTTAAGAAAGAGTGATAATACACTTATACACATGCCTGCCTAATGGGCCTAATTATATGCACAATGCATTTAATGTTTGACAGTGGCTTCAATATTTTTTAGGCAAATGAACCAGCATGCCAATCATTTTCTATTTAAAAACGGTTAAGCTGACAAGAAATGCAAATTTTGCCTGTTTGACATTTGTCAAGGCACAAATACATAAATTTGGAAAAGAAGGGCGATGATGCATTTTACATTGGATTTTATGTTTTGCTATGAAGTTCAGCTAGTTCAAGCAAGCAATACAGATATGTTGAGGAATTGGCAATTGGTAAGTAAAGTACAAATAGAAAAATAAGAACAAAAAAACATGATATGCATTGTTCGGTCTAAGAATGATCTATGCAGGATGCTGATGATCACACTACGAGTCGATAGTTTTGAATGAGGGATACAATTATATAGGAGATGTATTTAACAATTTAGCCAAAAACATCTTGTGAGCCTTGGCTGATTCCTTCCAGCAGAAAGTTCTGTAAGGGGCATTGTTCCTTGAGGCTTTGATGCCCGCCTCCATTGAGGCATCCGGGTGCCCTTGGGGCTTGGACTATTGCTCTGTAGCAGCAGCTAGACTGTCTGGCTATTTCAAACTCCACTACAAATTGGAATTTAGAACAAGCTTTGTTTTGGTGTAATTTTGCAATGAAGTGTACTATATTACTGAAAAATAGAAGAGTAATTGTCGTTGAATTTTGCTGTTATACTGTAGCTTTGATGTGAAAGAGTATGTGACTGGCTTTGGGAACCCAGATTGGAAAAGAACGCATGAGGAAGCTGGGAAGACTGCTGTTATCGTTACTACTTTGTTGAAGAATGGGGCTACTTGTGTTGGCAAGACTGTCATGGATGAGTTGTCTTTTGGGTACTCCTCCCCTTTTCTGTTTTGTAATTTGATGCTACCATGACAATTACACTATTAATATCTGACTTTCCTTGAAGAAATAAAATTGCACAAATAAATCGTTACTACTTTGTTGAAGAATGGGGCTACTTGTGTTGGCAAGACTGTCATGGATGAGTTGTCTTTTGGGTACTCCTCCCCTTTTCTGTTTTCTAATTTTATGCTACCATGACAATTACACTATTAATATCTGACTTTCCTTGAAGAAATAAAATTGCACAAACAAAGTGTTCAAGTGATACACAATGTGTATTGTGTTGATCACAATTCTTTGTGTCCAATGTGTAACAATTGTTGCCTAAGACTAGCTAGTCAGACATCTTTTACAATTAAACTTGTGAAGTGACAATGATAAAGTCTCTACTTAATATAATAAGGGAAATCGTTCTTTCCATTCATTTTATTTTCTGTGATTGTTTTGTTATTTTTGTGAAGTATCAATGATAAAGATCTACAATGGATCTTGAAACTGAGTGCTGGGCTATGATTGCAGGATAACCGGAGAAAATTCACATTATGGGACCCCAACAAACCCAGCAATGCAATCTCATATTCCTGGTGGATCATCTAGTGGTTCAGCCGTTGCTGTTGCAACAGAGCTTGTTGACTTTGCTATTGGTATTGATTTTTATTTCTAGATAAACAAATGGAATAAGCAAGCATTTATAGTGATCTAAGGATAAGCTTTCTTCTATTTGTCTCTATCCTGTTTTGCTTTCTCTAAAGGAATAATACATATTGAAGTTACAATCACCTAATGGATAAGTAGAACAATCACTTTCTGAAGAGCTTCCAAAATAAAGGTTCCAATAGGAATAAGAGCCAACCCACCTTTTAACAAATTTTGAGGCAGATGAGATTGGTCTAGTGGCTTCAGTTGGAATAAGGATCACGAGATGCAATTGCACAATGTTAATTGGTTGGATGTGCAATGTGATGGGATTATTTGTGAATCGTGAGAACAAGGATCTAGTGTATGTATAGCAAAAGCAACTATAGTGGTTGGTTTATAGAAGTGTTTTGCAAAGGTTGCTATATTGTTGGCGTTTAGTTGAATATAGTGAAAATACTAAAACGACATAAAAAACTCAAACGATAATTTTCAAATAGTAGTTAATAACTTAAATATCAGCTCAAATGGTAAACACAATTAATTAAATTAAAATGAGTTTTTTAGATAGTAGTCAAATGTAATTTAAATGGTAAAAACAATTAACAAAATCTGAGGGGCAGCTGGTTTGAAAGTAGAATGTATAGGAATAGCTATGATTAGATGTTTCTTGTTTATTGTATATATAATTGGAAATATAAACCCACATTGTAATCTGGAAAAGAACACTTGAAGGGATAGGGGTATTATAAGTGAGGTAGGGGTATGGATAGATGGGGCGAGGTGGGGTTGGATGGGTAAGATAATGTAGGGTGTGGTAAGGTAAGGTATGAGTAGGGGTTACGTCACACGAACACGCACACATGAAAGACTATACGGAAGTAAGAAAAAAACACTAGATTTTACGTGGTTTGGTCGATGTTCTGATCTACGTCCATGGGGACAACTAGGGTTTTCTTTATTATTTAGTGACAATCGTTTACAGGTACAAAGATTGACACACACACATATATATATGTATGTATGTATATAGGAGAAATAGGATATAAGCGTTAATATCTAAACATGGTAACATACTAACATAACAATAACCCAAATCTAGGGCCGACTGCTCAATAGCCGAAGCCTAGACTTAACAATATAGGTGGGATAGGATAGGGTAGGGTAGGATAGTATGGCCGTATGGGTTAGGATGGGTTGTTGTGATGTAGGCTTCAATAATGAGAAAGGGGCAGCCAACCGTAATCTCTCTTTGAAGGCCAGCCCATAGATTAATTAAGGAATCATTACCTTGTTTTAGTCTATATAGTCTCATGTACTTATAATTATTTTATCATCACCTCATAATAAGAAAATCCTAGTTGCCCCCGTAGACGTAGTTCAGACCATCGACCGAACCACGTGATCTTTGTGTTATTTACTATACGCTTGTGTGTGTGACGAGATAAACCCTAACATGGGTGAGGGTAGGGTAAGGTAGGGTAGGTGCGATGGGGTGGTGTGGTGGGTGGGTATAAGATGGGTAAGGTAGGGACATGACTCGTTGATAAATGACACCACGTATGACTGGAATGAATTATAAACCCGAGCTAAGTGGTGGGTATGATGGATACCAATACCTATGGTTTTCATATCCATACCCCCAAACCCATAACCTTAAACCAAATGAATGTTTATATTGCTAAACCCATAGCTACCCATATATCAATCCAGCGGCCCCTAGATAATTTTTTTAATAATAGTCACTTTTCACTCAAATGATAAACACAAATAACTAATTTATTATATTTTTTTAAATTGTAGTCTTTTTTTCATTCAAGTGGTAAACACAATTAAATTAAATACTTTTTTTAATAGTAGTCAATCTTTCACTCAAATGATAGGCAATTAATTCATAACATTTTTAAATAGGAATAGTCAACTTTTCACTCTAATGGTAAAAACAACTAGTTAAATCAGAATAATTTTTAAATAGTAGTCAAATTTTTACTCAAATATAAACACAAATTTTCATTTAAATAGTAATATATATTTTTTAAAAAAAGTAGGTATTATATATACATACAATTTCCAAATGAAATTGACCATTGAGAGCTTGCCACATGTCATTATGTGATTGGTTATTTTTCTTAAATTTAAATTTTCATAACACACTCTTATCTTAGTGTTATATTTTATTTGGCGCCTTTATTTTAATAAATTTTTGTTTGGTCCATTTTTAACATTTATTATTAAAAAATTCTTTTAGACTTTTAAAATTATGATTTTAATTATACATATGTTCGGAGTAATTATTTGAAACTAATATGTTATGTTTAACTGTATGAAAAAAACTTTATTATTCAAATGCACAATACAAGATTCTAATGAAATTGTTTTATAATTAAAATATAACTAATATCTATGTATCTGTCTGTGCATATATCTCTGTTAAATCAAAAGACTTGCAAGTTATATGAAAATCTTAAACTCTATTTTCCCGCAGCGAAGCGCGGGTGTCACCACCTCGTTTTCATACAAATTCAATTTTATATAAAGGACAAATGTCAATTAGGTAGCCGGTTAGGATTAACGAGGGATTGTATCATTGTACTTTGTATTTATTGAAAAGTAAAAAAGTACCATTATATAATCAAAAGCTTCATCTAGTTTAAAAGCCACTTGGTGTAGCTTTTTAAAAAAAAATAAAAGCTAAAGCTTTACCAAACAAAGTTTCCCACCTAAAAGGATCTTTTTTTTTTCTTCCAAAAACAATAGCTTAAGCTTTCAAAAGCTTTTTCAAGCTGCATGCAGTTGTTGTGGTTATGTGTGTAGAAGTAAATAGTAGCTCTTGTTTCATTTGAGAATTTTCTTCATGACTTCATATGCCTTTTGTTGACTTCTCAGGCACTGATACACTGGGGGGAGTAAGAATCCCTGCCTCGTTTTGTGGCATTCTTGGATTTCGGCCTTCACAAGGAGTTGTATCCACTATTGGGGTTCTCCCAAATTCACAGAGTTTAGACACTGTTGGTATGTAGTCTCGGTATGTTCAGTGTTTTTCTGTTTAACCTTTTGGTTTATACCAAACTACATGTTGCTGGAGTTCTTAAATTATGTTGTTGCTTCTATGTCATTCATGTAAATGCCATACTATTAACACAATGAAATCTTTGACATACAATACAACGTTGACTTACCTGTAGTGTTGAGCATAGTCTGTGTGAAACTGACAGATTACTTGAATGCTTATAGCCTAGCCATTATGATATATTTTCTTACCCCATACATTCTAAGATTGTTCCCCACTTTTATTGATGGCCATGTACATTTGATGGTGAAAACTTTTCCAGGAATGTTTGCTCGTGATCCTTCTGTTTTGCATCGTGTTGGACATGTTATCCTCCAATTAAATCCCGTGGAGCCTAGAAGGACAAGACGGATAATTGTGGCGGATGATTTATTTCAGCTATCTAAAGTTCCTCAGCAGAAGACTGTATACATAGTTAGCAAAGTAACTGAAAAGTTATCTGGTTGTAAGTTCACAAAAATTTTTATATCCCAAGTTATAGCTTAAAATGTCACTGGCATCTGATCTGAGAATCTACAAACAGTGGGCATGACATTATTGATACTAACTTCATGTATTTTTTTGTTCAATCTTTCTGCAGATCAAGCACCAAAGCATATGAATATTGGTCAGTATATTTTTTCAAACGTTCCAAGCCTAAAATATTTCCGTGAGCAGACAACAAACCTGCAAAATGGATCAAATACTTTGAAAGCTCTCTCTTCTGCGATGTTATTATTACAGAGGTATTACCTGTCTGCATCATTAGTTTAATTCTGAGCATTAAGGTGGAAAGACATTCACAACTGCATTAATTATGTTGATCCTAATGTTTTAGAGATGAACATGTAATCATTATGCCAGCTAGATAGATGGCAAGAGAACTAGAGTAGATTAATACAGTAAATCACCCCCTTGTATAGTCTCAACTACATACAAGGTCGAAATTTGTAGATCATATCTGCCATGTGTCATTCATAGGAATGTATAACTAACGATGTAAATAGTCAAGGTTTTGTCAAGCATGCGAGCTCGGCCAATCGAGTTGAGTTTTGATTGAACTTGATTCCAAAAACCAAAGCTTGAATAAATTAACGAGCTGAACTCGAGTTCTTATTGAGCTTTTCGAGCCCTATATATGTATATGTTAATGTTTATAGCTGCATACGAGCCGAGTTCTTGACTTCTTGTCAAGCAACTCGATCTCTAGCTATATCAAGTCGAGCTTTGATGGAGTTCGAGCTCTAGCCAAATGCCAAAGAGGTAGCTCAAAGGTAGTTTAGGTATCAAATATGATGTTTATAAACATATTTGAGCTTTTCAAGCCAAGTAGTCTAGGTTAGTCGAGCTGAGCTCGAGCAGCTAAACATGTTTGCAACATTATATATAACTACTACTCATTTAAGTACATGCCATATTTAAATATGATTCATGTCTGATATGCTGTTGGGAAACATACTTTGTTCATATTCTGATATTCTCGAGCTTGGCTCAGCTTCATTTATTTATATGTAAGTTTTAACATGTTTATCACTCTGACAATTTGTGGCATTACATTAATGATTTTTCAGATATGAGTTCAAAACCAATCATGAAAAATGGATTAAAACAGTCAAGCCCAGGCTAGGATCTGAGGTGTCTGATCGTATTCATGCAGCAATTACAGCTAAACATGAAAATATCAAAGCTTACTACAAGGTCAGGACTGAAATGCGAGCAGCCCTACGCAGTCTTTTAAAGGTACTTTTCCTTGACCGGAAGATCATATAACCCTATTTTGTTGTTGTATGCTTATTTTCTTCTTGCATTGAAGATTGTATTGTTCATGGGATATTCTTATCACATAAACACTTTGTATTTATTTGTTCTAGACTGCCTGTATCCTGGTGCAAAAATAATTAGGGGACGTTTGGTATGGTGGAATGAAATGGAATGGAATTTATAAGCTTTTTTAATCAATGTTAGTTACGATAAATAGATGTTGACATAGAAATGAAGGAAAAACGATCAAATATTCAAATCTCCATTCCCTTTCCATTGTTTTGATTCTCTCCATGTTCAAAAGGAAAGAAGAGAAATGAAATTTACACTAAATTCAATTCTCTACTCTCTCTAACCTCATATGTTTCCATCCAACGGACCAAATGTCCCCTTAGTGCTTCAACCTTAAAAACTTAATTTCTTCTCAATACCTTCTCTTATCATATATACGAATGATTATGGCTTTTAAAGTAATTGTCATATCTTTTCGTGTTCCTGAGAAAGTTACTTAAAAACTTGTTTATAAGGTTGCTAACTATGCTGGGTGATACCAATTGTATCTTACCAAACTTGGTGAACAATATCTTGTTCAAGTCTTAATGCCGTGGTGAAAGTGTGCACCAGTGGGCTTCAATATCTTCTGTAACTGCTAAATTCTTATATTGTATTGATAGTATAATTACCTTAGTGACTCAGTGCAGGTTTCTTAATTTAGTCAAGGAAGTATCTACGTTTATGCTTTTAGTGATGGTGTTTGGTGTATTTTCATACAAATTGTTCTTTTTTTCTCATTACACATGAGAGTTAGAATTTTTTTTTGGGAATTCATATCATGTTTTTTCTATTTGTATATGTAATTCAATTTTCTTATAGTAGTTTGGACTTTGGTGTAAAATGACTAATAAGATTGATATATGTTACCAAGGTGGCTCATTTAAACCACCTTGCTCATGTTAGCTTGGCAGCTGAGAATACGTCTGCAATTTGCTGTCAATCCATCTAGCTATTCAGGTGGCCTATTCCATATTGCATAAACCCAGCTTCAGTAAATGTGTTATCAGCTATATTTAGCCGACCTGGGCGTTGTCTCCTAAACCATGCTGACATGTCGAATCTTCTGATCCAGCCTTGTGACTCTTTATCTTTTAAAATTACTTGAGGGATTTTACTGGCGTGTAGGAGGCTGTATAAACAAGTATCAAAAGTGAAAAGTATTTTATTCGAATATCTACTCAACAACATCACTAATGTTTAAACTTTCCTTATGTCAGTTTCCAACTTCATTTTTGTGAACTCTTGCTACCATCAAAACTTTATTGCTAACTGACACAGATAAATCCATACTTCTATTAACAAATCAAAGATGTGTTCTAGAATTTGCATATAGAATTGAAAAAAGGAACGTGGATAGTGTTTGTTATCTTGAAAGGAACTTCTAGATCAAAGAAAGGAATATCAAAATTTTGTTTTACCATGAGCAAATCAGTCAGAATTGACCTAGTGGAGCTAATAAACTTTATTCTTTTCAGCCAGAAATACAAAATTAGTTGGTAAATAAAATGGTGTTGTTTGAGTTGTATTCTTTACTAGGTCTTTTGGAAAGGTGTTAATGTTCTGTTGTTTGATTAGAGGACACTTCAAGTAAGAGAAAATTCAATGTTTTGGATATAGTTGGGTCCAGTGTATAAATAATGATTGCAATGGATAAGTGGGTATACTTTTCAGGCTTATGGATATTTTGAAAGAAAAGGGGGTCGGGGATCATTTACCATCACCGAGTTTCTTTTCTTTGCATATGTTTTTCAATGGAGGCTCACAGAAGTTGGAAGATAGGACTACATGCTATTGAGAATTTAATGGAATTGATTTGTATGAATTTGATCTGTGAGTATACATTGTTGGCCTACTCATCGACCGTGGTTAGTTTGACACATCAATTATATGAACATATAAGTTGTATTTCCGTTTCCTTTTGTTTTCTTTGCTTTATGTCCTATTTACTGTGATCACAAGCATTTACATGATGCCAACTGATCCATAACATGACATGCAGGATGATGGAATTTTAGTTGTTCCTACAGTTGCTGATGCTCCATTAAAACTTAATTCGAAGAAAGTTTTGTTATCAGAATTTCAAGAGAGGGCATTTGCTCTATTAAGCATTACTACTATGTCTGGCTGCTGTCAGGTAATTTGTTACAAGGCTAACTTCAATAACCTTTCTTTTTTGCTTTATTGGATCATGCCTCTTTATAAGACTGTCATACAAATTATCTACAGGTTACTGTACCTTTTGGAAAGCATGAAGATTGTCCGATTGGTGTTTCTTTTATTGCATTTCATGGGTCTGATAAGTTTCTCCTTGATACTGTATTGGACATGTACCAATCCCTACAAGGACAAGTTAGTGCTGTTACCAGTTTGCCACCATCAATAGACTTGAATGGCAATATGGATGCTTCTGAATTGTTGAAGGAAAAGGTTCTACTCTTTTTATTTTTCGACTCATAAGTCTAGACTAAAATTTTTTCTTGCATTTATGTTATTTGATTTAGGTCTGTGTTGGAACATTAACAATATTACAATTAGAATACAAAACACGTCTTGCCAAAGATCTGGATGCATGTTGCCCATTTACAGATATTTTTACGCTGGATGTTGCACATACTCCAGTGATATACACTATTATCTTGAGACACAATTTTTAAATTTGCAATTATTTTACAAGATATAACGAGCAAAAGCTGGTTCAAAGTGGGAGGCCTTCTTTGTTAGTGTCTCTGTTCTACTTTTGTTGTACCAAAGAATGGGAAATTGCATGTAAAATAGCATTCATTCAATCAATTTCTGTTTTATGGACCAACCTTTAAAATCAACATTTAGTGGCCTGGTTACCTAAATTAGAAACTTAACTTTAGAAAAAAAGTCTTTATTTGGTTGTTAATATAACATAGGCCCTTAAAACATTGTTTTTGAAGGCATGCTCTCTAGATTAAAAATTGACTGAAGGTGCATTTCTTTTATGTTCAATTTGCTTTACAAAAAGCATCAGCAACTACAGATAGCCTAACATATGATGCCTTGGTTGTTAATTTTAGCCTTTGCTAATTTAGACTCTTCTCGGGGTTAATTGTACTTTCTTGACATGCCATTATAAAGATAGTTTGTCATATGTTTTCTTTGTATGATGTTTAAGGGAAATGCTGCATACAAGGGAAGACAATGGAATAAAGCTGTAAGCTATTACACCGAAGCTATTAAGTTGGATGAATCTAATGCTACTTTCTACTGCAACCGAGCAGCTGCGTATTTAGAATTAGCATGGTATGCTTTCAGACTTCTGTATTTTATAAGTAATGATTTTGTTTATCAATCTGGTGTTTATATTTCACTTCACTCACATGGGAATGGTTATATCCCAGCTATCAACAAGCTGAGGAGGACTGCAGCAAAGCAATATCACTTGATAAGAAGGTAAGTTGTCATGCAAATGATGTGTATTTCGCTGTCACTTCACTTTTTTGACGTGTTGCATTGATTTTGGCGCTTTGCTGTATAATTACGAATGCATTCTGCAACAATTATGTTGGAAATCAAAAGTTTTCAAATACATCCACGAGCTTCAATTTTTATTTTAGGATAGTTTATTTCATTAGATGTTTTCCGTTTGACTGTTCATTAGAAGAATTTAAAATTCTTGCACACTCTTTCCTATAGTTGGTGATTTCAGTTCATTTATATGAAGACGGATCAATATGGGTAATGGGTTCTATTTTTCTGATAACTGAACAAAGGTTTATAATAAAAAATTAGAAAAAAGGAAAAGGTTCAAATGGTTTAAACTGGTTGAAAGGCACCTAAAGCGTATTTAAATCTTTGTAGCTTTTAAAGTAATTTGTTCCTTTTTAAAAAATTGATTATTCTTTTATTACTTATTGTAATCATATTGAGTGGATTTTTCATTCACAAATATTAGAACGTAACAAAAAAGTTTTGGCGGGTCAATCCAACTTTCCTTGATCTTTATTGACCTGCACTGGGACGTTATTCATGTTGACCCAAATCCATTTGGCCTGTTACTTAACCTGCCTGTTTTGCCACTTCTACTCTTTCATGAGTGTGCCAAGGTTAAGCATGGAGTAGTGGATCTGTTTTTGGTGAAACCTAGAACTTATCTGAAAAGCTGCATCATGTTTGTGCTGCTCATCACTTCAAAAGTGAATTTATATGCTTTTGACACTATCATGTCTTATGAATTAGTTTTTTGTGCAGAATGTAAAAGCATACTTGAGACGTGGAACTGCTAGAGAGTCTGTTCTTCGTCACAAGGAGGCTCTTCAAGGTGTGTATCCTCTTCTGTGCTGATCGATTTCATTATAATACCATGTTATCATTTCTTCTTAAATGTTATTATGCTAAAAATGTAATTGACTAATTGGTGCATATGCTTTAGAGTTCCAAATCTTCTGTTTATCGAAACTAAGTTGAACCGTAGCAGCATCTAGTGTAATAGCCTAGATGAAATCATTAAGTGTCATTTTAACTCAGACATGTTACCTCAACTTGTATGCTTCTACCTACTACATCTGCCACCTTGAGTTGAAGCAATTTGTGTGATATAGCTCTGAAAAGCGAAAATCGACGTACCTGTGTTTTTTATATAGTTCCAGTGGAGGTGGCAATTTGCGACCCATTTACCTGAAAATGATTCCATTTCGGTTGTATTGATCTCCAATAGGCAAATGGGTAAAATTGAAAAACGGAGCTAAAATGTAACGTGTCAAATGGGTTGAAAGTTCATTAACTTTATCAAAATGCATACCTTTTTAAAAGAATCAACTTATTGCTTTAATACGTTTTTTATATTTTTTATACATTTACTAAGTTATAAAATTCAAAAAAGCGTTGGTGGGTCAGCACAACCTTGGCATGTATTAACATTTACCCATTTTGACCGGTTATGTAACTCACTTATTTTGCCACTCCACTCATCATTCCCTAGTTGATAAGTTAAGCATGGGGAGTATGAAGGCTGCAAACGAGTTGAGTTTTAATTAGGTTATTCGAGTTTGAGCTTGTTCGAGTTGAATTTTATCGAGTTCAAGTACAAAATATGAGCTCGAAATACATGATGAGTCTAGTTAAGCTTATAAGTACTCAACTCGTGTTGTAATCAAGCTTTTTGAGCCTTGTCTAAGTGTTGATATTGTTGGACTAACTACTATTATCATTATTGAGCATACATCTTATAGACACTTTTGGACTATTTGAGCTTGCTCTATTAAACATAATTTCGATAAGCATTAATGAGCTCTAGTTGAGCTTACATTTAGATCAAACCTTCATCAAGAAGAGCTATTGAATTGAGTTTGAGCGTAGTTTCACTTGTTTCCGGCTCTAGCCAGTGCTCATAAAATACTATCTTGGGTACGTACTTGTTTGTGTATATGTGTGTATCTTATTTAGTTTTTCTTTATAAATGAGTTCTATGTATTGACCAGTGCATGAAACACATCCAATCTCAATGAAACTGCATGTCACCTGAACTTCCGAATGCAATGACTCATAGGCATATATGAATCTGCTTGTAACAGAAGATATTTAGGTTTGAAATGAGAAAGTAAACAAGGGCACAAAACATACACAACATCGTATTCTAGTTTTGTAGTTATGCTTATTGATGCTCGCATGGTCTGACACTGTCTAAGTGGGCATAACACAAGTTTTGGTATGCGATATTTGCTGTTTTTTTTTTCTTCTTTTTTACTTAATTCAACTATATACTTTATGTGACGACTTTGACATGGTTAATGTTTCAACTAAAACGACAGACTGACCACTTCTCTTGTGATCTTGCACCAATGTTTGCAGATTTTAAGCATGCACTTGTACTAGAACCCCAGAACAAGGTTGCCAAAGAGGCTGAGAAGAGACTACAGAAACAACTAATTTGAGTGGCCAAGTCTCTTTGTTTTCGATAAATAATTACATCTTGAAATCTTCCCTTCTGGAACAACATCAGGTTCATATGAGTCTGGAAAGTTAACATGAAAAGGAGGCTGCTCGAAAGCACTTTATCTGTAATATTTGTGTTAAACTAGTCTTGTTCATCCCCCTCTTGAATCTTGTGAATTTATGGAACAATTGGTTTGTGGAGAGCAAATTTTGAGTTAATTTGCAAGTTTTTTTTGGTTCTAATTTGGTTATCAGAATATGCTTTTTTGTGTTTATACATCATGAATAAATATTGTATACAGCACTTGTAGTAAGTTAAAGATGCAACAAAACAATCAAATTTGTTGTAATTAATGGTGTGGCAACTTGCACCTTGTTTAGCTAGTGTGTGTCTCAAAAGCATGTTTTTTTTTTTTTTTTTTTTTTTTTTTTTTTTTTTTTTTAATTTCATACTATATCATCCGTTATAAGATATATCTTTTGATTTATGGATTGGATCGATGAGGAGAAACTGTTCTAGAGAGTAGAAGAGAGCAACGACAAGAAAAAACTGGTACAATGGTTCTAGAGAGTAGAAGAGAGCAACGACAAGAAAAAACTGTCACCTATGGATATTCACATGTGGGAATGGTGCGAGTATCGGTGAAAAACATCTCGGGTGGCATGAGTGTAGTATTTGTTGTGGGTAAATGATTATTATAGGTGGAAAAAAACAAGAGCATTAAATTATCTCCCAATGAGAATTTGATCCTACAATGAGTTGGTTAACAATCGTTGGACAAGTGGGAAATGTTGTGGTGAACCAGAAAAGTTTGGGTAGAACCGAATGATTTGGATCCAAGCATTGGTGGGAGAGATCCTTTTGCATGTGCTCACAAAGTCACAAGTGTTGCAAACCTAATTGGGTATGACAAGTAAGCATAAAAACAGGAATAAAGACGTTAGATTCTACGTCGGAGGCCGTTGAGATTGAGTGAAATAAGTTATTGTTCATATCTCACCAATTTATATTCTTCTTTCGGTAACCGGCAACAAAAGGTGTGCACGGACAAATTTTCCATTAGTATTTTCATAATGGGGTTGTAAATAATACTTTTTAAGTCACACCAGTCGATCTTTTAGAGTATAACCGGCAACAAAAGTCTTTTTTTTTTTTTTTTTGACATAATCACAAAATGTGTTTAATAATTGTTTTGTTTTATACATATCATTATATAACATTATTAGTTAAAAATCAAAAATCCACAAAACTTAATTTGACATCTGATTTATCTGGACCCAACTCCTGCAATCATTGACTCTCTACTCGAAGGCTTCTAGATCATTTTGAGGCATGAGCATGGATTTCATTTGACTTGTTTTAGGATTTCGTTTGAGAAATCGATCATGGCTTCACTTTGGGTTTCATTGTACTAATCGATTGAGAAATTTAGGGCTTCATTTTAGGGGTTTTGTGCCTTAGATTTATGCTTTTGTGAAACAACCATCTTTATTTTAATCAATTCCAACTAAGTTACATAAAACAACCATCAAAATACGAGACTTGCAAGTTATTTCTTTAATAAAGGTAAGCGACTTTTGCCCAGTCAAAATCATCTACTTAGTATTGATCTCAACGCCGTTGATAAATTAAATTGTTTTTTTTATTTTGATAGTAATTGAGAGTTATCAAATCAAAATAAATAAATCATATAATCTGAATTACCAGATAAAATCTGTGTCTAAGTTACCAATAAATAGATCACATAATAATATTAGGTTGTAAAGCAATCAAATTGGAACAAAAAAAAAAGTATGATGACTAACAATGTTAAAGAACTACATGATATGAATTAAAACATTAACATGGATACAAAACTCATCATAATTTTCTTATCTTTTCTTTTCTTTCTTACTCCCAAAATAGAATAATTTCAACAATAAATCTTCTGTATTAAAAAAAATTTGTAAATTATATAAAAAGGAAAGATAGTTTTATGCTTTTAGGGTGCTTTGTCCCCTTTTTTTTAATGAAGAATTTGATGCCTCAACTTTGTTGTTTCAAGCATCCCATTCCTTCGTTCATGTTTGCATTTTATAAATATGTTAGGTCATGTTTTTTTGTTTCGTGTCATGATTTAAATTATTATATTTTTGAAATTATTTTAATCTGTAACCGCTAATGACAATTTTAGAGTTGAATTCAATCCATAACCCCCATCATTTTTTTATTTTTCTAATAATTCATGTATAAAATAAATTTGGACCTCAAGAAATTACACCAAGGATTAAAAAAAAACCCTCAAACGATATTAGTTTTTAATTTTATAATGTATATTTAAATAATATTTGTTATAAACATACAACGATATATGTTACATTTATTAACTTCAGGGTTAATAAATCGAAAAAATTCTACTAACTTTCATGAATTTATCGATGAAGTCACTGTATTTTTTTTTCTGAGTGTTTAAGTCCTTAAACAATTTTTGTCTTATTCAAAACTATATATTTGACCTGTTTAGCAGGTCACTAACCGGTATACGGTACAGTGACCTAAATAAGAAAAAAAGAAAGTCCAGTGACTTAATCGTGAAAATTGGAAAAGATAGTTGGTTTTTTTTAATAATAAACTATTCGAGTAACTAATTGTTTTACCTTAAGTAGCTATCAGGTTAAAAATATATAGTTTTGAAAAGGGTTAATATTGAAAAAACTCTATAAACTTTTCTCATTTTCACGATTAAGTTCCTAAACTTTTTTTCCGATTGTTTAAGTCCCTAAACTATTTTTGTATTATTCAAAAGTATATATTTTTTGACCGGCTACCGGATGAGTAAGTAAAACACAACCAATAAAACAAAAAGTTTAGGTACTTAATCGCTAAAACATGTAAAGATAGTGGGTTTTTCGAATAAGACAAAAATAGTTAAAGGACCTAAACAATTTTAAAAAAAGTATAGGGACTTAATTACAAAACTAACGAAAGTTTATGGGGTTTTTTCGATATTAACCCGTTAAAGAAATACATAGCTAATAAATGTAATTTTAATGTAATTAAAATTACATTTAACATATTAATTAACATTAAGCTGGTTAATTAATGCTAATCATGTTTATCGTTGTTAATTAAAGTTTAGGTTGTTACAAACTTTGTTTAGGGACTTAAATATTCGGGGAAAAAGTTCAGTGACTTAATCAATAAATGCATGAAAGTCCGTTGGTTTTTTCAATATTAACCCTTAACTTTATTCGTTAATTAAAATTTGATTGAATGATATTGAACTTTGAATACATTTTTTATAAACAAATACCATTTGTAGAACGAAATGAAAGTAAAGGTATTTATGCATTTAAATCATTCTTATTTTTCTTGTTGTATTCTGTTAAGAACATCTAAAAGTGATTCATTCATTGGGTGCAATGCTCTAACATTTGAAAGAAGAAACATATGGCTATGGCATGGCACCCAAACAAGTCAAACTACACAAAACATACATCAAAACCAAACAAAAGCAAAAGATACACACACCATGAGAGAAAAAAATCGATAGAAATGGTACATGGCTCGTTTGACGGATATGATATGAATGCAAGCGTCCTATCATAGGAGATATTGTGTCGTAAGTTTTTTCTTCGGAGATTGTAACATCGCTCTCGGGATTTGTTTAACCATACGTTTATTGCAAGTTAACTTTAGGAGCTCCTTCATGTAGTGTAGTTATAGCACAAATTGCTCGTTAACGTCAAATTCTTTGGAAGATGAGAGTAGAGGTTCCTGAAAGTTTAGATACATTATGAATGCCAATTTCAAGCCAGCAGAATCCATAGATCATATATATACAGGGCCGTCTCTAAGATTTTGGAGGCCCTGTGCAATAACTATAAAAGAGGTCCTATAAACTTCACTAATACGATAAATATTATTATAAACGTCCAAAAAAAATTAAAACGACTAAAAACTTCATCATACATACCTATTTTTTTTTCACAGATGGGCTTACCTTTTTCACACATATTATAATACATACCTTTTTTTTTAGGCCCTCACCAATTATGGGCCCTGGGCAGAGGCCCACTTTGACCCCCCAAGCACCGGGCCTGTATATATATATATATATATATATATATATATATATATATATATATATATATATATATATATATATATATATATGGTCAATCACCAAGGAAAGACGTGACTAGGTGATCACACAAGCCCGTGGCAGATCCAGGATTTCTTATCGAGGTATGCAAAAGATTCCTTACCTTTTGTCATAACGACATTTTTGATTTTTTTTTTTTATTGAAAGATGCCAATATTTTATTAAACTTAATATCAATAATCTGCAAGGCGCAGATCCATAAAAAAAAATAAAAGAACTCAGAAAGAAAAAATAAACCGACTCGAATCCAAGTGTTACTTGATTACCAATCTTTTCCATTCTAATAGTCAAGACACTTTAAGCTAAAATGTTTCTAGTCTAAAAGTGCAACTTTTATGGGAGTGTCATATTGAGCATCAAAATGTCATTAGAATTGGCAAACTCAAGTGCTTTTCTAACATATTCACTCAAAATCACCATTTTGTTATTAATATCTTGTTCACGTCTTGTATGAAAATACGAAATACCATCTTCAATCAAATATAACTTCAAATTTTTGACATTTATGAAGCGTTTGGTTGCGGATTTCCTGGGATTCACTGGGATTTACATTTAAAATCTTGTGTTTGGTTTGCAGATTTTAATAAGGATTTAAAATATCAGGATTTCATAAATCTCTTCCTTATTTGTTTTTTAAAAACCCAGCCTCCCCCCTAGGATTTTAAATCCCAGTTACCTTGCATTCTTCAGATTATCAAATTTATTTTATAAGATAATGCAAATTCTTTGATAAAATCCTGACAAATGCAAATGCTGCATAATGCAAATCCTTTGACAAAATGCAAATCCCAGTGAAAAAAATCTACGAACCAAATGCCCCCTTAGAATATCAAACGGGTTATTTTCCAGTCGTAAATCACACATAAGTGTTATAAAAGATCTAACTCGGACTTTGGGGAGAGGGCTGGGAGCATGTAAATAGATCAATGCATGCCATAGCAACATACTTTTATATTATTTTTTATCATTTATAGCAATGCATTTATATGTTTTTACTTCTTTTCATGATCATCTTACCGTTTAGAACAACATACTTTTGGATTGAATGCGTAATATAGCAACACACTTTCACATCATTGTCACTGATAGAGTGATAGCAACATATTTGTTTCAAGTTTTTAAAAACATAAGGTTACAAAGGTGGACTTTTATAAAGTACATTGCTATGCATGTCAAAATATTAAAGTACGTTTGATATAAAACAGTTGCTATGTTACGCATTTAACCCGCACTATAAAATGTTTTAAAAAAAAAAAAAACAACTCAAACCTGTAGTCTTTCGCGGTGAAACAGTCCCCGGATGCTAAAACATTTGGCCTTGGCCTCGGAAATGTCCTTTTGCATTGAAGCCAGAAGACCAGCATAACTCACTGTTGTATTCTCCATAATTGCCTTTTTAAAAGTGTATGTCATTGCACCTTCCATTTGTTTTCCTGACTCTGAGAATGCCTGTAAAAGTTTTATGTCAAAACAAGAATTTAAATAATCAAAAGGGTTAAATGTGCAAATTAACAACTTATTTTTTTTACCTTTTTACCATAGTAAGATATTTTTGTTATGTTACCATTCATATTATCATACATATAGCAATATACTTTATAAAAATTCATATTTACATATAGCAATATATTTTCACGTTTTTTGCGTTTTCGTCCCTTCATGTTATTTTTTTCTATAATAAACCTCAAGTTATTTTATTCTTTTTGGTTTAGTGAAATTTGGACATTAGACCCCGGTTATAATTTGTGAACCGGGTTTTTAAAAACTGAAAAATGGGGTTCTAATGTCCAAATTTCACTAAACCAAAAAGAAAAAAATAACTTGAGGATTTTTGTGAAAGAAAATAACATGGAGGGACGAAAACGCAAAAAACATGAAAACATGTTGCTTTTTTTCATAATAAACCCTACATTTAATATAAAAACATGCTGCCAAAAATGGTAAGATAATGCAAATGCATTATATAAACCAATGAAAAAATGAAAATATGTTGCAATGAATGGTTAAGATATAAAGTATGTTGCTATAAATGATAAAAAGGTAGAATTAAGTTGTTATCAAGAAGGGTCAAATATATCATAACAAGATTCTTACTCACCGATGTATCTGCAGCAAGTTGATTATCTTCACAAGCGCTAATAGAAATGGCGTGGCCACCACTAGTACCTTTGTTAACACCAGATGGGGGGCTGTTATCGAGCCAACGCCGCCTACCGATGGACCAAAAGTGCACATCAGGTTCAATTATCAAAACCAAGTGTCAAATCGTCAAAAAGTGTCATTTAGTGACAATATTATCATAAGACACATTGAAAAGTTTCATTATATCTCTATTTTAAATAACAAATTTTAAAATCTGTAAGTAAAATATAGTAATTTTGGGCTTACTCACACTTCTTATCAAAAACTAGTGTCAAGAAAGGTCAAAAACCTTTTCACTTTCGATAAATCTTTTCTGGCATTTTTTTCTCGGGGTTTATTATGAAAAAAACCAACATGTTTTCATGTTTTTTGCGTTTTCGTCCCTCCATGTTATTTTTTCCATAAAAGTCCTCAAGGTATATTATTCTTTTTGGTTTAGTGAAATTTGGACATTCCGGTTCACAAATTATAACCGGGTCTAATGTCCAAGTTTCACTAAACCAAAAATAAAAGAATAACTTGAGGTTTTTTATGGAAAAAAATAACATGAAGGGACGAAAACGCAAAAAACATGAAAACATGTTGGTTTTTTCATAATAAACCTTTTTTTCTGAGTCACTAAATGACATTTTTCTTGTAGTGTAGCAGTGGTGTGCAATTTAAAAAAATGCTTAATAAACGTACTCTTTTGAGCTATAGACATGTTGTAGGTCAAGAATTGTTCCACTGTGACACGAATCGATGATGGCGTGAAGTTTAACACCTTTCTTAAGAGGTTTGACGATGGTATCATTGATTTCGTTATCGATGATCATTCCTGCAGTTCTAAAATCGAGAGGACATATTGTTTCGTCAAACCCATCACGCTCATCGTCCATAAAATCAGGCTGGCGTAGGCCATGACCCGAAAAATAAAATACTAGCGAGTCCCCGTGTTTGTTGTCCTTCACGAGCCACCTCAACGCTTCTTGGATATTTCTTTTTGTTGGATGTGGGTGCGAGTCCATTTCTGCAAATTCTTTCACGAGGTTAATCGTAAGATTTGATAAATAACCGTGTGGACGAGAAACTGTACTTTTAAACTGCCGGAAAAAACAACTGTGACAAAACGTAACTACACTACTAGAAAATAAATATCGTTGCTAAATTAGCAAGGAATAATGTATCGTTGCTAAATGTAGAAATTAGCAACGAAATCAAATTTTTTCAATTTTTACGACCAAATACGAATTTCGTTGCTATTTTAGCAACGAATTGCATAATTTCGTTGCTAAATTTATTTAGCATCGGGCGTTTCAGCTTCGACTTAATTTCGTTGCAAACATGGATTAGCTCATTAGCAACGATTTTAAGGCATTTAGCAACGAAAAATGGTCGTTGCAATTTGCGGTTTTTCTAGTAGTACTAAAGTTACCAACCAATTTTTTTTTCCAAATTCCGTCAGTAAAGTTATTTACGGACCAATATTTTTTATTCCTACAACATTTCTCAGTTGGTAATTGCTGTTTTGATGGATTCGACCGTCGATAACGAATTAACGAGCGTGTTTTTAGTAGCGGAAAAGATTGGAAATACCTGCGAGAATGCGGATGGAGCTGCTAGGAAACTTAAACTTTCTCGTTAGTAAATCTCGCATGCTGTTTACATCATAGTTAGTTCCTTTAAGTTTATACTTCTGCTTATTATACGTGACACCGCAAAGAAGCGCACGTTTCCCTTTCGACGTTTCCCAGTTCCTAATTGACTCGATTGTAATTTCCGCATATCGACTCAGAGCAATAGGATTCGAACCCTCTCGCCTATGCAATATCTTCCTAAAGCTAATGTGCAGGCCCTTTGTATCGCAGATGAACTTACCACGTTCTTCTTCACTACTTGATCGTTTTTGTATCTCGCCATCAACAGAAACAATTTCTCGACATTCGGGGCAGATAAATTCAGTCGTTGGTGACATGCCACCGAAAGAATATTAAAAACACGGGCTAAGTTAAACGAATTGTAATCTGGTAGACGGTGATACTCGAAAAAAAAAGAGAATGCTTTTAGCGATCCTAAAAATGGCGTACTTATATAACTCGTAAAGTCAAAAAAGACCGGGGAACCTGATGCGCCAACATATGTCCTTGTCCTTTTTTTCGCTTTAACGGGGTATCTGATTCTGCTCAAACTGTTGAGAAAACCACCATTCGAAAGTGAAATAAAAACGAAAACAATGTGACGATGACTTACAAGTGATGGTTTTTTTTTTTTTATTGATTTCGGATTAAGGTTTATAAATTATAATATCATATGGGATGCCATCAAGGAACAGCGAATAAACCATCCGTCAACAAATTAGACTTCACAACTTAACGCATACATGTTTAACACGGGTTTCAGCAGACGCTCAGGATGGTGATGGTCACAATCGGGGAGCCTAGTCTATTGTTATTTGCTACTACTATTTAAGGGGCGTAATCGAGCCGAGTTGTGTGGTATTGAAAATTGAAGCTCGAGCTCAAGCTTGACAAAGGTATTGATACTCTCGAGTTAGACTTGACTCAGTAGTTACTAAAAATATACTTAGGGGGCGTTTGGTTCACAACATCTTTTAGAAAAAAATTGCTAATCTTAAAAATGCAAGGCAACTGAGATTTAAAATCCTAAGGGGGAGGCTGTGTTTTTAAATAACAAAAAAGGAAGGGATTTAAGAAATCCTGTGATTTTAAATTACTGAAATCTGCGAACCAAACATAGGATTTTAAATGCAAATCCCTAGGAATCCCAGGAAATCCGTGAACCAAACGCCCCCTTAGAATACCTACACAATGACCCGACTCAACAAAATACCTACACAATGACTCGACTCAACAAACTACTCTCGTGTTTGACTTGACTCGACAAGCTACGACTCAATACATAGAAGCGGGATAACGCTTGCAAGCATCAAGAGTCAAGTAATCGTGTCGATTTTGAATATTTTCCAAACAGATCTTGAGTAGCTCACGAGTTAGCAGATATTGCACTTTTCAAGATTCTTGCTTGTGCCCGTTAGTATTTCACGCGTCTGCGGCTGTTATCGGACAAACGAGAGAATGATCTGGACGATGCATAGATACAGTAATCTTGAAAAGTGGTTTCTTCTTGCCAACTCTTTACAACCGCTCTTTTTTATGTTCTTTGAGCACTACAAATCACAACAATAGAACATTAAAGTTAACAACGTTAATTTAATAAAACACGTTATCAATGTCTTGTCTTCTTCATGGCGGAAAGTAAGAAAATGAAACATTCGATGATTCAGACTGTATTTCATTGAATTGAATCACAGACGAATAGAATGATGGATCATATATATCAGTCGATCGGTATTTGATCAGATTGTTTGTTTTTACACAAACATATCGAAAGTAATTCAGTGTTTAATTTAAAAGCAAAAAAAAAAAAGAAAAAAAACAAATGAATTAAGCTAAAATGAATTCACAATTAAGGTCGTCGAAAGTAAAAATGGATAGAATTGCGAATCTATCGTATGTATTGCGAATCAAAACCAAAGGGGGAAAAAACGATCAAATTAGGGTTTTGGATCGAAGAAGAAGAGATAGTGTTTTTACTCATTAGAAAAAATAAAAAAAAATAGGAATCCGACCTGCCGGATTCGAACCAGCGACCTAAGGATAGCCATGTACACACTACAGTCCTCCGCTCTACCAACTGAGCTAAGGTCGGTTGTTGTTAAACTTTCCTAATAATGCTATTAAAACTCTAATTCCTATATGAAAGTAGGGATTTTTATTCAGTTTTTATGAAACATACCAACATGTTTTCACTGTTTTTTTTTTAAATCCTTATGTTAAATTCTTTTTTCTAGTTTTCTGAAATTCGACTATTAGAGTCCGGTTTTAATTAGTATCCCAGGTTTTTAAAAACTGAAAAACCGGGTTCTAATATCCAAATTTCACTAAACCAAAAAGAAAAAATTAACTTGAGAATTTTTATGGAAAAAGATAACATGGAGAGACGAAAATGCAAAAAATGTGAAAACATGTTGGTTTTTTTCTTAATAACCCTTTTTATTTTAAAAAACGGTAAGAATTTATCTCATTTTTTTCGATTAAGTCTTTTACCAATTTTTTTGTCACATAAATCCCCCAACCAATTGAAAATAATTAAATTTATGTTTTTATAATTTTTTTTTACTTTTAATGTGACATCTTTCTTGAACAAAATAACTGATTAGTTATATCGTTATCTTCCAAACCCATTTACATGTTTAACATACATGATACATGTTGCATAAGAATACTAATCGGTTATTTTGTTTTATATAAATGTTTTTTCACTCAGTTATAATGTTGAAAGGTCAAAAAAAATATTAAACTTAATGATTTTTATTTGGTTGGAATTTATGAGACAATAAATGGTAGAAAATCAAACAACTTCAAGGTTCTTTATACAAAAATACCTAAAATATATATGTATATTGTTCCATCTGGTTCATTTTTGGATGTTAAATTTAACGGATTTGTATGTAGAAGTTATATAACATATATCATCGACCAAAGAATGATCTATCATATGATAAAATATTCTTATATGAAAATTATTGTTTTCACACGACCGAATCTTCACATGATACTGTTAGCCTTCGCTCACCGCCTTGTGGGTGTTTCCAATCGATTTTTAGTTGTGGTCTTCTTGTACAATCTAAGGTCCTTCCCGATAAATGATTTATATAACTCAATTTGCAGATTTAAGAAAAACTTGTGTGTTTTTATGTGGAAAATATTATAATCGAAAACAAGTTTCCAAAACCAGTTTGCTGTTTGTTGAACATGGTTTATATGAACACCTACTCGAAACCTTATTTCATTTCAGGTTTTATAAAATTTCATAGGATTTTTTATTCTAGATTTAAAGGATGGAAATAAGAGAGAGGGAGGCTGCCAATGTTTCCTACCATGATGAAGACAACCTAGATGATCACTGACAGGTTTTACATAACTTGGGGCTTGTTTGTTTTTTTTTCACTTTTGTCTATTCGAGTTCTTTTGTCTGATTCAGTCAGACAAAATATGATGAAATCTATTTGTTTTTTCAATCCCAATCAGACGTCTGACCTTCATCTATTCAAAACAGATTTGAAAAATGTATTTTGTCCAAATCTATTATCTAAAACTATAAATTGATGAATTGTATGTAAAAAGACATTTTATTAAATTAAAAAACAAACAATATTATCTAAACAGATTTTATATATTTTTTAATGTTAGTCAAACAAACGGTAAAAGGTGTTTAGGCATTTAAAATAAAAAAAAAAACAAATAGACCAAATACCCGAACCGAACCGGTACCAGTCCCGAATAGCACCGATTGTAAAGTAATGGTCGGCCCTCGGGTTTAGATTTTAGCCAAATTCGGGTTCGGTCTGATAACACCCCTTACCTTCAAACTGGAGTGAGTTTTTGTACACCAAATACTCGAACCGAACCGGTACCGGTCCTGAATAGCACCAATTGTAAAGTAATGGTCCGGTCCTCAGGTTTAGATTTTAGCCAAATTTTTGGTCCGGATCTGGTCCCGTAACACCCCTGGGTTACCATACTTTTACTAGTATTATCGAACTTGTCTTATTTAAAGTTCTGATCACATTCTAGTTTGCGACCAAAACAAAAGACACTGTAAGTACCAAAACTCGATTCATTTTACAAGAATGAGGGTGTGGATTCATGTTCATGTTGCTCATCGCTTCAAAAGTAAATTTAAAAGCTTTTGACACTGTTATGTTATGAATTTATCTTATTTATGCATAATGTAAAAGCATACTTGAGATGTGGAATTGCTAGAGAATCGGTTCTATATTACAAGGAGGCTCTTCAAGGTGTGTATCCCTCTTTTGTGTTGGTCGATTTCAGTATAAAACTGTGTTATCTTTTTTCCCTAAGTTGATCTTAAACATAGTTTCGATAAGTAATTTTGAGCTCGAGTAGATCTTACGTCTAGTTCAAGTCTTCATTGAGAAGAGCTATCAAATCGAGTTTGAGCTTAGTTTCACTTGTTTGCAGCTCTAGCCAATGCTCATAAAAACACTATTTTGGTTACTTGTTTATGTATATGTGTGTATGTCAGTGTGGATGTTATTTAGAGGTTGTCTGTATACTTATTAATAGAATCATTAATACGTTCATTCAAGGTTAAATGATCTCTTAATGATTCCATTAAAAAGTAAACAAACATCACCTTAGTTTTTCTTTACATAAATGAGTTCTGAATGCAATGACACATTGACATATATGAATATGCTTGTAACAGAAGACATTTAGGGTGCGTTTGCTACAGAGAATTAAGGCTAGGGAAATGGAAATAAGAGGAATTCTCATGTTAACAAACAAGGGAATTCCTCTTATTTCCATTTCCCTAGCCTTAATTCTCTGTATCAAACATAGTGTTAGGTTTGAAATGAGAAGGTAAACAAGAGCACAAAACATGCACAACATCGTATTCTAGTTTTATAGTTATGCTTAGCGATCCTCACATGGTCCGACACTGCCTAAGTGGGCACAACACAAGTTTTGATCTGTTCAATATCTGCTGTTTTTTTCCTTCTTATAAGTTATAACTCAATTTAATCCTAAAAAAATTATACTTTGTGTCTGACTCGGACATGGTTAATGCTTCGATTAAAACGACAAAACGACACTTTTCTCATGATCTTGCACCAATGTTTGCAGATTTTAAGCATGCACTTGTACTAGAATCAGATTCAGCATTGTCACCTATTTATTTACCTTTGAATCTAATCTAACCCACAACAAAGAATCAGATTTACGATTGTCTGACCCACAACATTCGAAACGCACAACTTATCGAAAACCAGATTCAGGGTTTGAGGCAATTCATGGACTCACCTTTGTCTGCCAGGTTCAGTTTTCAGGAGTTCCTCTGCTTGTCGATTCTAGAAATATTAGCAGCCTCTCTCAACCCACTAAGGAAAGCTCCGTGCATTGTTGCTGGATACTGTTTGTTTGTTGCTTCGCCAGCAAAGAAAACCCTGCCGTTTCCGATGCTTTCAGCAAGTATGTCGTAGTCATCCCCAGATGCACCAAGACCAACGTAAGAGTAAGACCCGTAACTGAACTGATCTTGGCCCCACCTTGTGCATATTGCCTGAAGTGGTTCTGGAACAGCGATCCCTTTTGGATTGAAGATCCCCTTCAGAATCTCCATAACTCTCGTCACAGATTCAACAGGTGGCATCTGCTCAAACTCTATCGCAGCTTCTCCCGCCACCAGAGCAACAAGAAGGGGTCCGCCTGATACTGATGAATAGCTATAGAACAAGAAGAATTCACCTCTCATACTCGATTTTTCTGATAAATGCCCAAAAGTGTCGATCTCTCCTCCCCAAAAATCGTATGGAAACAAGATTGCAACTTTGTTCAATAACCCAAAACCTAATCTTGCTATTGCGTCTTTCTTTCTTTGAGGAAGATCCGGTATGAATTCAATCGATCTTTTCTTGAGAACGCCTAATGGGACTGTGCAGAGAACCATATTAGCATGATATTGTTGCCCGTTAGCATAGACTGAGACCCCATCAACTCCATATTTAATGCTTTCTACTGTTCGATTGTAAAAAATGGGAAGATTTTCGGCTAATGCTCTGATAAACCTATCGTTTCCTCCAGGAATGAAACAGTGATCACCGCCCATCTCATATGGATCATCTTGATCCCAGAATACCATTGACAAATTTGACATTAACGTGGCGTTAGCATATTCTAAATTCGCCAAGTGCCAATCTAATAGCATTTTTTCTTGAGGGTCTTCTGCTACTCTATAAACTTGTCTGAAAGCTTCTAAAGCCGTACCTAATGGAACATCTATGGACTTAGCTTCCTCCATCATCGATTGTCTGAGCTTGCAAACCCTATCTAACAACTTATTGAAAGAAACTTCAACTCTTGAATCGATTTCAGGGTTTACAGTCTTTCCATTGGGTAAATAAAGAGGGCAAATGTCTCTTACTTTGTGAAGGGGAAACCCTAATTGCCTCGCGAGAACTCCGAGTGGATTGCCGTTGATTCCGGTGAGTACGCTGCCGCCAAGATCTGCTGCCGCCACACAATCTCCACCAGACATTTTTTTCGTACGAACACGACCGCCTGGCCGCGTCCTGCCTTCTAGAACCGCTACTTTAAACCCCAGAAAAATCAATTGCCTGGCTGCTACCAATCCAGAGATTCCAGCGCCGATTATGACGACGTTGCCTCTGAAAGAACCCTCATGCGGATTCAATTTGGCTGCCTTCACGGCGGCAGCAAGGCCAAAGTTGATATAACCGTGCTCGAGAAGAAACGAGTATGCCGAGTCGACAAGGTTTGTGTGTTCGACTCGGATTGACTCCAATGCATGGTCTCTGGTCAACCAAATATCAACATTTGAGCGCCACCGGGCGAGAATGTGGTTGCGAACAACGATGTAGTTCGCTTGCTCTGTTCCACCGATTGTTTTAATGACACCGGCTTCAATCTCTTCTTCGGTCAAAGAATCAATGGGGAACCCGACGGATATTGCAATCAGACTCTCGACATCCAGATCTGATGACATTCTCCGGCGACGGCGAGTCGATAGATAGTCATTTTCGTAATCGTCGAAATCTCCGGTTGATCTGTTGCCGGATTTGTGGCGAATAACGCGGAGACCATTGACGGCAGCAGCGGAGGATATCATCTCTGGAAACTGCTTCTTTCTACGGCGACGTTTTCGAGGTTGTGCAGGTAGGCCTGCATCAGTGTTAGCTGGAGCTGGCAACGAAAGCTCAACAAATTCGCTGGTGGTTTGGAGGGTCGAGTCTGGGAATACGTTGTCTGACTCTGTACCGGCAAGGGAAGGAGCAGCGATTGGAGGTAGGAGGTGGGGAGGATCGTTGTTTTCGAGAGAAGTGTTGTCATCACCGGAGGAGACATTGTTGAGGTTATCTTCGCCGTCGGCTGGGGATTCGGTCGTTTCCATGGAGAGGTCCTCTGTGGCGGATCTCGAAAACAATGACATTTCGGCAAAAGAATTTACCTTAAACACAGAGATGGTTGAGCCCAAGAATCATCCAAATCCATCAAAATTATAGCAACTTTGCATAATGTAATATACAACAAAACAACATACCTGCACAAATAAAGAACAAATTTGTAATTGAGTAACATTGACAAATGTTTCTGTTTCTACTACACAAATTAGAACAATCATTCAAAAAAATAATCTCCATTTCGGTTGTGCAATCACAATCATAATTCAGTCACAAATTGAGTACAAACGCATTTCACAGTCACAAATTTAAGGAGGAATTGCTCAAAATAACAAGCAACTTTTCTCTGTTTTTTTTTACAGCAATCTCGTAAATTTTGTCCTAAATAACGGAATCAACTCTTGGTTTACTTCCGAGTATAGCATTTAACTGGTAAACAAACAAGTAGGTTATTCAATGATAGAAAAATAAAACTCATTGCCACAATAAGAAAAAAAATAAAAAGTAGTTGTTATTTCAAACAATAAACCATACGTATAACCTTTTTTCACCGGTTAACTTTTGTTGTTTACATGTTAAATGTTATAGCAGGGAATGAATAAAAAGTTGGTTCCTTTATTTGGGATAAAATTTGCAAGATTGCTATGATAAGAATAAAAGAAAAAGTTGCTTGCTATTTTAATCAATTCTCCCCAAATAAAATACAAACATACTTTACACTCACAAACTGGGTACAAACACCAATTATTCAATTAATATTCCAGTCACAAACCCTCGATAGGCACAAGTCGATCACAATTTACATTTCACAGTCAAAAATTAATTACAAACAAAACTATTCAACAAAATTAGTTAACTATAAATAAGCAATTATTAAAAACGAATAATAAACTCAAAATCAAGCAATTAATTTAAGTAGTAATTCACATCCACAAATTTAGTGACTTTTATGATTCAGAGAATCAACGTTTAGTTTACCAGAATATACAAGAACATACACATTTAACATTGTATAAAGATTACATATTGAAACAAATTTTAGGGTTTAATTAACGAATAAATTAGAGAATAGAGAACTCACCACCAAGAGGGACAGTGACAGAAGCAATGGAGCAAAGAGGAGAACAATAATTTCCGACCAGGAAGAAGCGAACAAGTCGAATTGCAGGAAAGCAGAGTGATTGGCGATTGCAAATAGAGAAGCGAGCGAGAGAAGTGAGTGAGGTCTCAGATGAGTATTCTTTGGGTTAGAGTTATTGGGTTTTTCATTAATGGCATTGGGGACTAATGGGCCTGTTTTCAAAACGAACGAGGGCCTATTTATTTGTTGGGTTATATCATTATAGGTCAAAAATAATAATTTTTTGTAATTTTACCGTTTATTATCACATCTATCTATTTTATTATATGAGTAATTAATTGTCACATGGCATCTAGATAGAGCGCCAATTGCTTAACATTAGGATTGACACGTGTACCTAACAATTTCCTTTTGCTTTTAGAATTTGTTTTTTTCCAATCTATCTATAATAAATAATTTAAATAATATCTAATCAAATCTAAATTTTATCTAATATAAAACTCAAATTTGAACTTGAATGATAACTTTTCTTTTTATATATTTAGATTTATATTTATTGTATTATATAAATAGATATTATAAATTTGATCAAATATATTTAAAATTATCCTACAATTTAATGAACTCAAATTTTTAAATGTATACCCATGTTATACATGGGTTTATAAACTAGTTATTTATTATTTATCATTAACAACAACAAGTTTTGTTATTAATCCTAAACCGAATCAATATATTCTGATATAAATTTCAGACTATACTCACTTCTAAAATTCTTACATTCACACACACACATACACACACACACACGCGCGCGCGCGCACACACACACACACACACACATATATATATATATATATAATACCCAAGAAACATTCACATATGTATATAATTTATATGTCGATGGTTCATTAGCTTGGAAGATGCTTGAAGAAATATATAGTGACATTGGAGAGGAAATATCAATGATTAACTCTTTACATAAACACAAATAACAAAAATCACATATATAAATGTCAACAACAATAATATAAAAACTAAAAATTAATAAGGAATATGAACTTTTTAATAAATTATAAAATTTTAATTAAAATAGAAATTATATTTATAAATAAAATACCAATAATAGTAAATGTAAATAAAATACAAAAACATATAAATAAAATAAGTGTGTTTATAAGTAAAACAAATGTAACACCCTACTTTTACGTCTAATGCCACATAGGACTCACAGTCCACGTCATCAAATCATAAGCAATGTCATCAAGGGTTAAACAGCTAATTACTACTAAACATCAACAACAAGCATAAAGTAACACGAGACGGGGATTAACTCCCGTCGATAGCGTCAGTCAACCACATCATGAGTAAAGGTTACAGTCATCCGAAAGTCACTGGCTAATAAGCCATACCACAAAATATGAAGACTACTTACGAAAGTAGTCGCTAACTACTGTCCACGTGGCGGGTCTCGGCTACTGCCCGCTGTATCCCTAGCCTCAGTCCTCGTACCTGAGATCCACGGTTAAAACAACAGTCAGCGGAAAGCTGGTGAGTTACTATAAACAACTTTAAAACAGTTTATAAAATAGTTAGCACAACGTAACAACTGATAAACAACTCTACATGCGGCCGGCATCAACGGCCCGACGCCTCATCGGGAGCGACCCGGCACAGCCTGCATAGCCCACTCCACAAAGTAGTGGGTTGTCAGGTCCACTGAGTTGGGAATGACCCAACAGGCCTCTACTCTGCGTATCAACGACTATACGCGTGATCCACGAACTCTGCTCTGTGCTAACAAGTGTCAACATGTAAAAGGATCCACATCGGACCCGGATAATAAGCAACAAGTAAGTAACTCACCTGAAGCACGACTACAATCTCGCTATCAACGACAGCCTCTACAAGTCCCAGGCTTAGCTACGAAATCCTGGCAACAATAAACACAACTACACTTGTAACGACTAGCTACGGAACTCATAACGACTATACTACTAATTTACGGACTCGACATCAGCTATCGGACTCAGACCCACGAGCGCGGCCAGGAGCGCGGCCACGATCGCGGTCTCGGCCGAGCTCTTGGAGCGCGGGCGCGATCCCACCGCCAGCGATCACCCTTAGCCGCCTCATCCTGATCGCGGGCGCGACCAGATGAGCACGGCCGCGATGCGGCGACGAACAGAGCAGTTCATGCTCTGTTTTTGTGCAGCCATGGAGATAATATTCCAATGCGATTTCTCATGTTAAATGGGTTACAAACTGACCCCAACTCATTATAACTACTAGATACTATGATTTAACTCAATTGGCACGAATCACTAACCTTAACACGATCCTTCCTTTTTGAATTGGAGTTATAGCTTGTAAAGGTGATAACAAGAATGATTATTCAGTTACAGTTGCTATATTCCAACTTCTCGATCTCTTCCTTTTCTGACTCAGCTACACACAACACATACACACACTTTCAATCTCTTGCAAAATGATGAAAGGAGCATAAGCCTTTGATATATATACGTTTCCGGTCCCGAACTCAATTAAAATGGGTACGATACTCATTAATCACTGGGTAGACACCCGTTAACCCAATTAATCCCAAATTAACGACTTGGGTTTAGAATGCCAATTAATTCATTAAAACAACCCCAAATCCCCAATTACTACTAGACCGGTTATTATCTCAACCGATTAAAATTACACGTAATAGCAATCTACTTTACTGACTCACGTGCAATTTATCAATTAAAATTCACCAACTCATCGAGGCAACTCTTAAAGCTAATAAATAAATTACACGTACCTGCTGCTAGATTCCGGATGTTACAAATCCTCCCCTCTAGAACTGATCCCGTCCTCGGGATCTCAACTCAGGTGAATAGATGCGGATACCGCTGTCGCATATCCGTCTCGGGTTCCCAAGTAGCGCCGGAACCCTTATGATACCGTCACTATACTAACACTAGAGGGATTTCCTTCTTCCGCAACTTTTTCACCTTGCGATCTAGAATCGACTCGGGGTGTTCAACGTACCTCAGCTGCTCGTCTACCTCGATCTCCGCCATGGGAACCGTTTCCTCATGTGGGGCCAAACATCGTCGTAGGTAACTAACATGGAAGGTAGGATGCACCCCACGCAACTCTGGAGGCAACTCTAACCGGTAGGCCTGCGTGCCCACTCGCTCGACTATACAGAACGGCCCAATAAATCTCGGACTGAGCTTACCTCGCTTCCGGAATCGAATCACACCCTTCCACGGGGATACCTTCAGTAGTACCCATTCACCCACGTCGAACTCTAACTCTTTGGTCCTCTTATCGGCGTAGCTTTTCTGTCGACTCTGAGCTATCTGTAATCTCTCTCTGACCACTGCTATCTTCTCACTAGTCTGCTGAATGATCTCGGGACCTGTAATCTCTTTCTCTCCCACCTCGGTCCAACATACAGGGGTACGACATTTACGACCATATAACGCTTCGAACGGAGGCATCTTAATGCTGGAGTGGTAGCTGTTATTATAAGCAAATTCAACTAATGGCAAATGCGAATCCCAACTACCACTAAAATCCACTACACAGGCTCGTAGCATATCCTCCATCGTCTGGATCGTACGCTCGGACTGGCCGTCCGACTGGGGATGATAAGCAGTACTCATCTGCACTCGAGTACCCAACGCTCGCTGTAAGCTTTGCCAGAAGGTGGACGTGAATCGAGCATCTCTGTCGGAAACTATCGAGGCTGGAACTCCATGTCGGGAGACAATCTCATACAAATAAACTCGGGCAAGCTGCTCCAACGTATAAGTCTCCCGGATCGGCAGAAAATGTGCTGTCTTCGTAAGCCGGTCTACTATCACCCATATCGCGTCATATCCACGTGGAGTCCGCGGTAACTTCGTAACGAAGTCCATCGTGATATGCTCCCAACTCCACTGAGGAATCTCTAACGACTGTAAGCGGCCATGGGGCTTCTGGTGCTCGGCCTTCACCTGCAGGCAAGTCAGACAACGCTCGACGAACTCAGCTATATCCCGTTTCATACCGGGCCACCAATATAACGCACGGAGATCCTGATACATCTTCGTACTACCAGGATGAATAGCAAGGCGAGACTTATGAGAATCCTCTAAGATCAACTGTCGTGCATCACCGGCCCTAGGAACCCAAACTCGACCCTGTCTCACATACAACTCTCGAGAGTCAGTCTCGAACTCATGTAACTGGCCCAAAATGTGCTCCCTCCGGTGGTTCTCTGCACGCATCCCGATAGCCTGCGCCTCTCGAAGCCTCTCTATCAGGGTAGACGTCACCTCGACCCTGTAATTACGGGCTCGGCTCGAAGATCCGCGCTCCTTTCGACTGAGCGCGTCCGCCACCACATTCGCCTTACCCGGGTGGTACTGAATGTCGCAGTCATAATCCTTGATCAACTCTAGTCCCCGTCTCTGACGCATATTCAGATCACGCTGGCTGAATAAATACTGGAGACTCTTATGATCAGTGAACAAGGTAAACGGTACCCCATACAGGTAATGGCGCCAAATCTTCAGCGCAAACACGATGGCTGTCAACTCTAAGTCATGGGTCGAATAATTCTTCTCGTAATCCTTCAACTGACGAGAAGCATACGCAATCACTCGGCCCCTCTGCATTAATACACATCCTAACCCTGTCCCCGAAGCATCAGTATATACGACAAAATCACTGGTGCCTTCAGGCAGGGCTAACACTGGAGCCTGGCACAATCGACGTTTCAGTTCCTCGAAGACGAACTCCTGATCCTCAGTCCACTCAAACGGAACTGACTGGCGAGTCAAACGAGTCAACGGCACAGCAATTAAAGCAAAGTCCTGGATAAATCGACGATAATATCCGGCTAATCCCAGGAAACTGCGAATCTCTGCTACACTTCGGGGCCTCTCCCAGCTCATAACGGCCTCTATTTTAGCTGGGTCAACAGAAATGCCCTCGCCGCTAACGACATGGCCTAGAAACTGAACTTCTCGAAGCCAGAACTCACATTTCGAGAACTTCGCATATAGCTTCTCTCGCCGTAACACACTTAAAATCTCTCGCAGGTGCGACGCATGCTCCTCTACTGATCGGGAATATATCAGGATGTCATCTATGAACACTATGACAAACTGATCAAGATACGGACGGCAGACCCTATTCATCAGGTCCATAAAGGCTGCTGGGGCATTGGTTAGCCCGAACGGCATAACCAGGAACTCATAATGGCCATATCGGGTCCTGAATGCTGTCTTCGCTGTATCCTGCTCATGGACCTTCAGCTGATGATATCCTGAGCGCAAGTCGATCTTCGAAAACACGTTAGCCCCTTGCAACTGGTCGAACAAATCATCTATCCGCGGAAGAGGATAACGGTTCTTCACCGTTACCTTATTAAGCTCGCGATAGTCTATACACATCCTCATTGACCCATCTTTCTTTTTCACAAAAAGGACCGGAGCACCCCACGGTGAAGTACTTGGTCGGATGAAACCACGATCCAACAGCTCCTGCAACTGACTCATCAGCTCCCTCATCTCGGTAGGAGCCAAACGATAGGGTGCGCGTGCAATGGGAGTTGCACCTGGCACCAACTTTATACGAAACTCTACCTGTCTGTCCGGTGGCAACCCAGGTAGCTCCTCGGGGAACACATCGGGGAACTCAGAGACAACATCAACGACCTCTATACTCTGCTTTTCCTTCTTCGCATCAACCACATATGCTAGGAAGGAGGAACAACCCTTGGCTAAACAACGACTAGCCTGAATCGCAGAAATGAGGCCAACACTGCCCCTACTGCGCTCTCCATACACCGTAATAACACGGTCCTAAGAAACCGGTAGCCGAATAATCTTCTTGGAACAAGCAATGTCTGCACGCTGAGAAGCCAACCAATCCATACCTACAATGGCATCAAAACTACCGATCTCTATAGGCAACAAATCGATCCTAAATGGATAGCCGTCTATCTCTAATATACACTGGGCATAAATATGCCTAACTACAGAAGCACTGCCATCAGCAAGCTCTATGACCAATGGCTCTGACAACTCAACAGGCAAAGCAGTAAAATATGCAGTAAAGGCAAGCGAAATAAAAGAACGGTTCGCTCCGGAATCAAACAACACTCGGGCACTATGACCATTTAAAATGAACGTACCCGAAACCACGTCGGCCGTATCTCGAGCCTCCTCCGCTGTCAACTGAAAAACTCGGCCTCTGGCTGGCGGAACAGTATCTCTGCGCGCTGAAGAGCCAACAGAACTCTGACCCTGGGTCGGCGGTCTCGAATCCCCCTGCCGCGGAGCTGTACAATCTCTGGACTGATGACCAGGCCGCCCGCAATTAAAACAGAGCGGGTCTCTCGATGTACATCCTGACTGGGTGTGGCCGGGCTGACCACAACGGAAGCAACGCACATGGCGGGGATCACACTCCCCGGTGTGCCTCTGGCGGCATCTCCTACAAAACCGCTCTCCAGTAGCCGACCCTGAACTCGATGCTCCTCCCCTCTGCTCGGATCTCCCGAAACGACTGCCCCTATCATCGGGCCTGCGGTCTGACCTCTGAGAAGATCTATCTCTATGCCTATCCCCTCCCTCCGACTCTGTGCGTCGACGGTCGTCGCCTCTAGGCTGAAACTGACTGGGACGACTATCTCTGTCCCGATCTCTATCTCTACCTCTGTCAAAACCACCTCCCTGTCCAGCCGACTGAGTGACTCGCGGCTGCTCTATCACTGGATCTCTACGAGATAACTCGCTCTCTCGTCTACGGGCTAACTCGACTGCCCTGGCATATGTCGGAATGTAACCGGTATCAATGAACTCTCGAATCTCCTTACGCAATCCCATCAGAAACCTGTTAATCTTCCGTGACTCCGTACTAATCTGAATCGGCGCAAACAAACTCAAATCGATGAAAATCTTCTCGTACTCATCCACCGATCGCTGTCCCTGAAATAACGTCAGAAAATCAATCTCTAGCTGGGCCCTACGGTCCTCAGGACAATACTGCTCCTCAAAGCGAGCCCTGAACTGACTCCACGTTATCTCGTATGCCGGTCCGTCTCCCATCATATCTCTGATCGTACGCCACCACTGCTGAGCGCTAGTCCGTAACTGGGCACTAGCAAAAGTCGTCATCTGATCGGGGTGGCATCCTGTGATACGGAAGGCCATCTCCATATCCTGTAACCAGTACATGGCCTTTACGGCCCCAGGCTCGCCATGATACTCTGGCGGGTGCGCTGCCAGAAACTCCTTGTACTTACATCCCTTGCCTGCCCCTCGTGATGACCCAGCTCCTGAATCTCTGCCTTCGCCCGCAGTCTGGGTCTGGGACTGGATACCCTCAGCACGGCCTTTCTCATAGGCCTCCTGTAGTCGTCGGGCAAACTCCTCATCGGATACTCGTCCCCCGATGGGACCCTCGGGTCTCTGCTCGTCTGCCATAAGGTCTCTGCATGATACAAACAACATTACTATAATGACAATAACATAATTCTACAATCTCTTAGACCTACTCATCAGAGATCAAGCCCAAGGATCTAGACACTGGTTTAAGCCTAAGCATCACTAATGATACTTAAACCTTAAACTAATGCTCTGATACCAAGCTGTAACACCCTACTTTTACGTCTAATGCCACATAGGACTCACAGTCCACGTCATCAAATCATAAGCAATGTCATTAAGGGTTAAACAGCTAATTACTACTAAACATCAACAACAAGCATAAAGTAACACGAGACGGGGATTAACTCCCGTCGATAGCGTCAGTCAACCACATCATGAGTAAAGGTTACAGTCATCCGAAAGTCACTGGCTAATAAGCCATACCACAAAATATGAAGACTACTTACGAAAGTAGTCGCTAACTACTGTCCACGTGGCGGGTCTCGGCTACTGCCCGCTGTATCCCTAGCCTCAGTCCTCGTACCTGAGATCCACGGTTAAAACAACAGTCAGCGGAAAGCTGGTGAGTTACTATAAACAACTTTAAAACAGTTTATAAAATAGTTAGCACAACGTAACAACTGGTAAACAACTCTACATGCGGCCGGCATCAACGGCCCGACGCCTCATCGGGAGCGACCCGGCACAGCCTGCATAGCCCACTCCACAAAGTAGTGGGTTGTCAGGTCCACTGAGTTGGGAATGACCCAACAGGCCTCTACTCTGCGTATCAACGACTATACGCGTGATCCACGAACTCTGCTCTGTGCTAACAAGTGTCAACATGTAAAAGGATCCACATCGGACCCGGATAATAAGCAACAAGTAAGTAACTCACCTGAAGCACGACTACAATCTCGCTATCAACGACAGCCTCTACAAGTCCCAGGCTTAGCTACGAAATCCTGGCAACAATAAACACAACTACACTTGTAACGACTAGCTACGGAACTCATAACGACTATACTACTAATTTACGGACTCGACATCAGCTATCGGACTCAGACCCACGAGCGCGGCCAGGAGCGCGGCCACGATCGCGGTCTCGGCCGAGCTCTTGGAGCGCGGGCGCGATCCCACCGCCAGCGATCACCCTTAGCCGCCTCATCCTGATCGCGGGCGCGACCAGCACGGCCGCGATGCGGCGACGAACAGAGCAGTTCATGCTCTGTTTTTGTGCAGCCATGGAGATAATATTCCAATGCGATTTCTCATGTTAAATGGGTTACAAACCGACCCCAACTCATTATAACTACTAGATACTATGATTTAACTCAATTGGCACGAATCACTAACCTTAACACGATCCTTCCTTTTTGAATTGGAGTTATAGCTTGTAAAGGTGATAACAAGAATGATTATTCAGTTACAGTTGCTATATTCCAGCTTCTCGATCTCTTCCTTTTCTGACTCAGCTACACACAACACATACACACACTTTCAATCTCTTGCAAAATGATGAAAGGAGCATAAGCCTTTGATATATATACGTTTCCGGTCCCGAACTCAATTAAAATGGGTACGATACTCATTAATCACTGGGTAGACACCCGTTAACCCAATTAATCCCAAATTAACGACTTGGGTTTAGAATGCCAATTAATTCATTAAAACAACCCCAAATCCCCAATTACTACTAGACCGGTTATTATCTCAACCGATTAAAATTACACGTAATAGCAATCTACTTTACTGACTCACGTGCAATTTATCAATTAAAATTCACCAACTCATCGAGGCAACTCTTAAAGCTAATAAATAAATTACACGTACCTGCTGCTAGATTCCGGATGTTACAACAAATATTATGATTATAGAGAAAAAATAAAAATAAAATAAATTCTGGACTATAAATGGTAAATAATAAAACCATAAAAACTAAAAGCGTCACAGTGAAAAGGGTAAGGGTGTGTTCTTTTTTTGCTGATACTTACTTATAGGCACTTTCACTTATTCGGTAAGTGAAAAAGAGCAATAAGTGCGTTCTTTTTTATAAGTGATAAATGCCAAAATTAACTTATTTCTACTTATTCGGTCAGTTACAAGTATGACACTTATTATTAAAGGTGACAATTTTGACCCAACGGGCCGAACAGTTAAGTCAACTCATTGTCAAAACTAAGATAGAGCATATTTTTTTTAAAGATGAAAATTTATAAAATGGTGTATTAAAACAATTGTTCTTTGAAAAAAAAATTCAAAACTATGTAAATTTTATAATTTTTGGTCGTCAACCTGTTTGCTTGAATGGACGGTAATTGTCACCCCTACTTATTATCACTTATCCCTTCCCTCACCCCCGTAACCCACCTGCTGTCGTCGTCATCCTCTGCGAAACCCTACCCCTCCTGCATCACCCTCTGTGAAACCCGTTACCATCCTGCCATCGTCGCCCTCCTGCCACCGTACACCTCCCTTCCAAAGGTTTAACATCCTAGACCACCTCGAGACAATATATTATCTGCTTTGAAAAATGCTACATGGTTTTGTTTATGGAAGCCAAGACATAGGCTCGCCCCAAAACGCGTCTTGGTGGATAGAGACAACCTCACCCTTATATGAGAATATTAGTTTCTCATATCCACCGACGTGGGATGTTACAATCCCTCCCCAATGGGAACACAGCGTCCCCGCTGTGCACATTGACCCGGTGTCTGGCTCTGATACCAACTTTAACAGCCCAGACCATCCTGAGACAAGATATTGTCTACTTTGATAAATGCCGCACAATTTTGTTTCTGGAAGTCAAACCATAGACTCGCCCCCAAACGCGTCTTGGTGGATAAAATGCGTTATGTTACAAAAGGTATTCTCGATTTTCTTTACAAAATGTTGATTTTCTTTACAAAATCTTTATTATTATTTTTTTTTTTTACAAAATCTTGATGAGTCATTGAGATCTTCTAAAATTATTGATGTGTATTTAGAAGTAATTATGGGTTCTTTCAAATCTTGATTTTGAAGTATATGAGTTCTTCATTTTTTTGTTCAAAATCAAGAAAATTTATTTGCAAAGAAAACCTACAATGAACTTCAAAAGAAAATTTATATGCATACTAGTTTATATGATTATTGTTCAAATAAAATTTATATGTGTATTCATTTATATTGTTATTGTTCTAATTGATGTATATGCAAAGGGTTGGATTTATATGTGTACTAGTTAATTTTATTGGTCTGAATAATTGTGTATTTTGAAGTATATATGGTCCATATATATGTAATTGACTCTTATGAATTTTGAATGAACAATGATTTTTGTAATGTTTACATTATGATTTATAAATATAATTGATGTATATGTGTTTTGAACTAATCTTAAAGTTTTTGAAATAATATGGATTGGTATTTAATAAAGGAAAAAAATTGAATAAAGATCCAACATAAAAAAACAGACTTATTGATTCAGTATTCAATAATCAGCGCCATCACTTATCAATCATTATTGCAATCAATAATCAGTCACTTATCACTTATGTGAAAAAACAACACCTAAAAATGTTATTATTACAAATTTAATGGTTGTGTCGTTAAGTTTAACAAACAATGGATTAAAACTGGACAAATTTAGAGGGCATTTGGTTCGCTGGAATCTGACTGAATGGAATGGAATCTGTCAAATGAATGAAATTCTGGAAGGAATTTAATCTGTCTAAATCTAAATACTATAGTTTGTTGAGAATAAGAAAACATGTTGTTAAAAGGATCACTTTGAAGAAATGGAATTTAAATTCCATCTATTTTACTATGGAATAATCATTCCTTCAAAAGGAGAGATTTTTTTTTAAAATCTGTAATGGTCATTCCATTTCCTTGGACTACCAAACAACCCATCTTAATGAAAAAGCCATTCTTTTTTGCCAGATTCTCTCATATTCCAGCACAGCAAACTAGGGATGTGTGGAATGACCGGAAAACCGAACCGAAACCGAACCGGAACCGATTGGAACCGATTTTTAGTATTCGGTTCGGTTATCGGTTCTTATAATTTTTAATTTTCGGTTATCGGTTATTCGGTTAACGGTTCTGCGGGTTTCGGTTATATCGGGTATGGAACCAAGAATTCAAAAAGTCCATGGCATGGATACCAAGAAAATTTAAAAACCCATGATGGGAATTGTGAAAAACAAAAGATTATTTGATGGTTGTCTTCCTCAATCCTCACCATACCTAACACTTAGAAGAATTAATTGCATCGATCAAATCCACTTTATTCTAAAAACAAGCAATTTTTAAAATACAACCAATAATTAAGAATATATCATATTGTTAAAGAAGTAATTCAGAATGATATTTTATCAAGATTTACATTCAATAAAACGTTAACCAAAAGCAATCTAGATTTGAAAATCCATTAGGAATTGTTCAAGTTGAAAATCCATATTTTACGTTGACATTCATAACGAAAATACTTTTTTTTTTTTTGCAAAAGTATAATAAAACGTTAATCGTGTTTTTTTGTTTATATCTTGTTATAATCTATCTATACTATTAAAAGAGTAACTATACTCATTTCTGGTTAAGCCACGTGTCGTCACCATGAATCGACACGTGGCACTTATAGATTTTAAATTGAATAAAGAAATTTAAATCAAATCTATCTAAATCTAATATAATCCATTTTTAAATTCAAATCAAATCAAACAAAATCTAATACTCTGCTAACTTATCAATTAAATCTATCCAAATCTAATATAATCCACTTTTAAATTCAAATCAAATCAAATCAAACAAAATCTAATAATCTACAATAAGATAATATAATAAAAGTTTAAAAACCATATAAGAAAATAATTACTCTTCATATATATTTAGAAATATACAAAAATAATAGGTCATAATAAATAATAATATCACTTTATATACTTTTGTTTAAAAAATAATATTTATATCTTTATCTTTTTATATATATTAAAAATATCTGCGTAATACGCGGGTAATAAACTAGTATATATATAAAAGTATATATATATTTTTTGCAAATTTTGGTTCTAATCGGTTCCATACCCGAAATACCCGTACCATAACCGAACCGGAACCGGAACCGTGTTACAATTATTGGTTCGGTTATCGGTTCTTACAATCTTCAATTTTCGGTTTCGGTTAAATCGGTTCCGGTTCAGTTCGGTCCGGTTCCGGAACCGTTTACATCCCTACAGCAAACCAAACGTCTGGTTTGCAAAATAGGAATGAAATTTATTAAAAATCGAATCAGGACGTCGATCCACGTGGATGAAAAATTGTCAATTAATAACTCTAATAAATATATGCAAGTACATGTGGAGGATTGTCGGGGTATGGAAGAAAGAAAGCAGCTGCGAGAGAGAACGTTAACGAAGAAGCAACCGACGGGAGCGATTTTGACATTCGCCATTGAAGGATCTTCTTCTTTTCGACGTCTCTGTAAATTTCCAACAGAAAGAGAGAAGAATCATGTGGGTATTCTATCTGATCTCCTTGCCCTTGACGATGGGGATGGTGATGTTCACGTTAAGATACTTTGCCGGACCTGACATACCTCGTTACGTTCTCTTCACCGTCGGTTACACATGGTTTTGCTCTCTTTCCTTCATCATCCTCGTCCCCGCCGACATTTGGACTGTATGTCTTCCTCCTTCTCTTTAACTTATTTCATTTTTGATTTTATGATCAAGTGCATGTTGGTTAACAATTCGAAATTTCCCAAGAATTTTGGGAAATTGAAACCCTAGTTGTTGCTTATCTGAATCTGGTATGTAATCCATCAGGTGAAATATCGTTGGAGTTCCAAATTTAGTACTATTAAACCTATTACTTTTCCTCATATAATATCGATATGGATTTTCTTGCGAAACTAACACCAAATTGTGCTATTCCACCACTTGTTTGATTTTTGGTTGCATTATTTCTTCATTTTACCCTTGTTTCATTTTTAGTATAATCACCAAGTTTTGAGGTAAAGGTGGTACTCTGGTGATGGTAGGACTAGTCTATTCAAATTACTGGGTATAATGTATTCTTATTAGCATGATACTTTGTGTATTTGATGATCTTGTTTTATGATAATGTATTCTTCATAAATTCATACGGTTCTTGCTTTTATGTAATGAGTTTGAGGCTGCTTTGATTTTACTAGTCAGCTAGAAATACACGGGTTTTGTGACTGTTGTCAATGTCATGAAGTGGGAAATATGTAGACATCTGGATTGTTAGCGAACAATGTGATTTGCTCACAGATTTGTTTTGTTGCGTATTAAATGTACATGAGCTTTCATAATCATGTAAGCACATGACATTATATTTTGATAAGGTTCTATCATACATCTGTAGTTATTTAAGCTGGCTATTATTTCCATTATGTGTAGGCTATGATTGATCAGGACAGGGGAGGCGTTTCTTTCTTTTGGAGTTGGTCATATTGGAGTACATTTTTACTTACCTGGTACGCTTTAAGTTTTATGTTTGTATCTTTTTGATCCTCTCCTAGATTAATATCCGAACATGCTTTGCAAGAAGTTGCACAAATGGTCAAAAGCGATTTCAAGTTATGTAGTTTCATACCCTCTTTAATCTATACCAGCAAAAGCCAACATCATTAGTGGTCAAGTTACTAGACCAGTGATGGTGAACACAGAAAGTGGAATGACACAGTTTAGTAAGGGATTTTGATGATGCTGATGCCACAAACCAATGAGGGTATACATTCTAAAGAGAGATATGTAAACCCTGGATTTAATCACTTTCTAATACAAAGAATTAAGAAAAAGATATAACGTGTCCCAAGGGGAACACTCCGACGATCAAGTAAGTTTTTAGCCGAGAAAGATAATAATATTCCAGAATTCTTTAATAACCACAATGAATTTGCCTCTATTTTTATTCATGGATTTTATATCTGTAATCCGCATCATCATATCTTCACATGGTTTGGTTGCCTCATGTTATCTTTTGGTTATCGACAGGACCCACAATAATGTAGGTTTTTGTGATATAGAATCTTTTCAGATGGGAATATCAATGTGCCATGTAGGAAAGAGAAAACCGAATAAAACCTTCCGTTTGGAAAGATCCATACCCTTTTCCGACAATTATTCAGGAAGGGATTTTAGAGTAATTTACATGATGTTGGCGCAAAACCAGCCTTGGCATGGGCTTCGAATCAGAGAGCCTTTAATGATATATGGCATTTCCTGACGCATCACCATTTGTTTTCTAACCTCACATATGGCCATCTCATGGTCCTCATGGAGTCCGTATATATTTGGTGGCCCTATGCTAGAATTAGAAAATAGGCCTTTCAAGTATATACAATTTCAAGTAAATATGAAATTTCTATTAAAACTATGAAAATTGTCATAAACATCATTAATAATTTAAACAATGATCAGAAAATGTGTTTATTTTACATGTGATTTCGACTACATTAGTTAATTATATATATAATTTGGGGCCCCAAAATTTTGGAGTCGAGCAACTCGCACACCCTCATCACCACCGTGACCTCAAATGTCCTGAAAAAGAAAAGGTTATCTACTTCTCACATTTTTAGTTCTTATAAGCAGACGTGCTTGCTATTGAGATATATTTCCCATAATAGTTTACTTTATTAACATGAGCGTTACACGGTTAAATTTTAATAAATATATATGTATGATCTATTAGTTATCTGAAAATTATGTGTAATGATCTATTAGTTATCTAGTTTTTCATATACATATTAATTGAGGTTACTCTTTACCATCCTTTTAAACTTTTTATTTTAAACTGTCTATATTTTCAATTGATATATTGTTCAAAATATAATATATATATATATATATATATGTGTGTGTGTGTGTGTGTGTGTGTGTGTGTGTAATTTATTTTTGTTAGATAGCAATTATTTGCAAAAATGTCATTCCAGTATTTTTAGTATTTAAACCTATGGAGAATAAGAAGTTTCATGACTTTAAAAAAAAATATTTTGATTAAAAATCTTCAAGCAACATTTAAAAATGTTTTTAGATTAGACTGGATATTGGATCAAGTATAATTCAAAATCTGATTTAATTCATCCTTAGTAAAGATTTGGATTTAAATTTGATTTGTTTGATGTACATTAGATTAGATATCGAATTATTGATTAAATATAAATTCTAAAAACGTTAATTGTTGGGGATTACATGTGTTTTAGTAAAACAGGGTACGAAATAAGGAATCAACTTGGATAATTTTGTGATCGTGTTGGACACTTTCCGTAAACAAACAATTTGACCCAATCCAGGATTCCAAATTTTGTTTCGGGATAATACACAAGAAAATGCATTAGATTCGGATTGATCAATTCATCTTACATAAATATATGTTCCAATACGTTTTCTGAAAATATAAGATCATTGTTAACTTCCCAAAACAACCGCTTATAACCACCCAAATGGTCACATAATTAGCAGCGGCTATTTGATAGCAAATGCTGATCTGTGAAGCTTCACCACAGCTGCACAACATCAGCAAAAGTTAATGCTTCACAGCAACTGCTCTGAAGCTTTGGCATCAGCATCAGTTCTTAAGGTATCTGTTAAGCTTCACAGCATCAGCTAATGCTACACAGCGACTGTTGTGAAACTTTGGCATCAGCATCAGTTTTCAATGAAGCTGTTAAGCTTCACTATCACTGAACAAAGTTAATGTATGGTAGGAAATCTCTACGCTATATCACTTCAGAAATCTGTATTTGTTTCTAGGCGGCACCGCCAGGGGGTCTTCCCCTAGGACCCTGCAAACCACTTGCTTGCTTCCCGCATTACACCCAGGTCTAGACTACGGCATCACCTATACTAGTGTGCACTTCTACCACCGAACTTGTTCTAGTACGATCCGCAGTCTTAATAGGTCAATGAAATTACACTAAATAATAACGTGGCATAATGAGAAGTGGATAGAGTTACTCATTTATTAATATTTATAGATTTTACTTTCTTTTGTATTACCAGGAATCCAGGATAAGCACACTGGGAATGAAACTAATGTACTATATTTCTGTGTTATTTTATCATTTTCATTTTTTAAGTTTGTTATCTGCACCTTCTTCAACATAAAAGTTTTGGTCAGAATATTTGCTATTATATTATTGATCGCTTGTAGATGTAAAATCATATCACAAAGAAGAGTAATAACCCTGTTATAAATTCGTTACTATGTGTTGTATGTGTACCACATACTTGAGACATGTAGTTGATATCGTGCAACTTAAAAGCTTTCTTCTGCTATTTTAGTTTTCTTTCATGCTTTCTTGGTGATTACATTCTTCCCTAACTCCATAACATATTGGCCTTGAGATGCATCATATTCTCATATATTTATATTGAACAATTTCTCTAAGCAGGGCTGTGGTGCCTATCCTTCAGGGTTATGAAGATGCTGGAGACTTCACAGTGACGGAAAGATTAAAGACCAGTTTACATGTGAATTTATTGTTCTATGTCATTGTTGGCTCGGTTGCGCTCTTTGGACTTATACTGCTTATCTTGTTGCATAAAAACTGGTTTGTTTTCTGATACCCTTGTTTTGATGGCAATTCGCTATATTTTGCATGCTTTGTTGATATATACACTTTTGTAAGTTCTGCTGTTTAAATTTTCTTAGCTTTGAAGATGAACAAATAGGTCATCTTTGAACAATGATGCATCTTTGTGTAATGAAATCATCATTCGTTTTGGGATTTAATTTGAAAGAATAGGTTACTACTAGTTTAGAAAAGCAAAAAGAACAATGTAGAAGTTTGTGTTTATCATTTCACTACAGAACTATTTGTTTGATAACATATATTGGGTTTTTTATTTTTTTTAATTAAAAAAAATAGTCTTAAAGGCATTATTTTTCACACCGATCATTGTATCTTGCTTCTTGTTGATATTGTGAAAGAATATACATTTAGAGTTAACGATCAAGAAGTAGTGTGACTATCTCAGTGTCCTGTTAACATGGAGTCCTTGTATTATCTTCAAAACTGAATGTTTTCTAAGGTTAAAGCTAAGGATCGAATTAACTTATCTTAGTTCTTTAATTGTTTGGAACTCTTCCTTTCTTATTATGCTTCTCAAATTGCTGACAGGAGTGGTGGTATAATTGGGTTCGCGATGGCTTGTTCAAATACATTTGGACTCGTCACTGGTGCATTTCTCCTTGGCTTTGGTTTAAGCGAAATTCCAAAGGGTATCTGGATTAATGCTGACTATATCACTCGCCAAAAGGTTCTTTCCCATAAAGTGGCTAGGGCAGCTCTAAAACTTGATGATGCTCATCAAAACTTGTCAAATGCTATTGTTGTAAGTGTCATTGTTCAATTGTTTGCATTGGGCTTCTTTCATAGAACACTTGCACAACTCATGATACAACTAATGTCAAGTCATCTATATGACTTCTCTTTTGTTATTTTGAAAAGTACATGCATGTAATGAACTAATAGTACAATTTTAAATGTTTTTCTAACATATGATTTGTTGCACTAGGTTGCTCAAGCAACATCGAAGCAAATGTCAAAACGCGATCCCTTGAGATCTTACATGAATATCATTGATAAAATGTTGATGAATATGGTAAATCCACTGTTTTTGTTTGTGGCTAAGAAGTCAAATTTGACATCTTTGTGCTGTTTGTTTCACTCTCTGGTTTTTGAAGCTACAAGACACATTGATATTTATATCTTGTATCCAGCTTGATGAAGATCCTTCTTTCAAACCCCAAGGGGGAAGGTTAGGGGAAAACGATATGGATTACGACACTGATGAGAAATCTATGGCAACACTAAGACGCCAATTTAGAGAAGCCAAAGGCGAGTACTATCGCTGTAAAAGGTGATCATTATTGTACTCTCTCTTGTGGCGTGAGTTGTTCTTTTTGTTAGGATGAGCTGCTACTTTATCAATTATTGCATGCCATTGAGGCATTTTCCTGTTTAGAGTTCTTATTTTAGCATCTGTTTGAATCTTGCTCTGTTGCTTTTGTTGTGTTAAATGTTAATAGTGTTTTGCAACTTGCAAGGCATGCGTAAAGTTGGGCTGAGGGGTGTGGCTCATTAAATGTGGCACTTCTTTACTGAAGTGAGATTCAAGTTGATAGTTTGGTTACTGATAAAAGTAAAAATATTGTCCTAGGTCCTTTAAGGTAAAAAATCTTGGAGGCTGTTACACATGTTAATACTAATATACTCTCGAAAATAGGGAAAAAAAAGACGATCAACATTATGGCCTTGGTCCACCTCTACCTTTCTACATCTTCACCTCCGGTCTTGTCTCTCTGATGATAACCTGTATGGTTTTAGGTTAATTGGACATGATTGATTGGTGTTGATGTTATAATTAGCATGCAAAACTGATTTGAACCAACAAACTGAGGTACCAAAGTACCAAACTAGAACTTTTGGTAAGGTTCTTAATTCTAAAACTTTGGAAAAACTGGTTTGTGGTTATTTTCGGTTCCTAACTGCTTAAAATCGACCAAAACCAGAACTGATTTGTCTTTCCTTTTCCTTTTAAAGAATTTGTATGACTCTTCGCAAAAATTTTTATATTTTTTTCAGAGCACAGAGCTGACTACCTGAGGCTCGTATTTGCACATGTTTCTCCTTCAATTTTTCTGTGAAACTCCATCCCTGTTCCCTGCAACTCGAATCAGCTATTTCCATGCAGCTGCCATAGTTGCATCTCTGGTTCTCGACTTTGCTCTCTGTTCTCTTCACCCTAAACCTCTTACATAACGTGTTACAAAGTGGGAAGAACACCATTTGCAAAGCAGTAAAAATAAAAATGTTTATTATAGTATTAAAAATTTAAAATATCGAAAACCCTCAATAATATCTTGCATATGGTCCAAATGGGTTTTAGTTTGCTTTTTATGTGCATTAGTTACTTACACATGGAAGCAACTTTTACACACATGGAAGGCTGCATGCAAAACTAATACCAGTCATTCTTCTATTGGCAGAATTGTACAGTTTTTTCTGTATTAGTAGAAGTTCTTATAACTTCGTTGTAGGGAACCATCGTCAAGCAGGTTCACGATTCTATAACTTGGGATCAATTTCAAATTGAGTTTGTTGCAACGTATAGGTGGATTGGAAATCCAGAATCCATTTGAACAATTAGCTTCTATTAAGCAATCAGATTCTAACCTTGATTATATTGATGATTTTGAATACCTTCTGATTACCAGTGTCGTAGTCACTCGGCTATTTTGTGGCTGGTCTGCATGATAATGTGCAACGATGGGTGCGTCTTCATCGGCCTTAATCGCGTTTGGATGCGATGTATTTGGCCAAAGACGTTGAGGCAATGTTGTGTACCTCTACCGAGACTCCCAATATCTCTCGTTTCCGTTATCACCCACCGAGTGGGCTTCCTGATCATTCTCATGTGGATCGCTTTTCACAATTGGGCCAGTTCATCCTTCATGAGCCCAATCTGGTTAAAATAACTGATAAGAATTCCGCTCTACGATTTGATTCTCAGCGATCTTCCTTTTATCCTCCTACTGCGAATATTCCATTAGAGACTTCTTCAGTGTTACCTCGGGATTGCGGTGTTCGATCCTTGTCTCGGTCGGAACGGCAAGAGAGGCGCAAGAAGGGCTTATGTTTTCGCTGTGGCAATCAGTTTGGACCTGCTCACAAATGTCCAGAGGGTCACTTGCGTGTTCATCTCCTAGGGGATGATGAGATTGACGACAGTATGGGGACTACTGTCAATTTGAAGAGCTGTGGGTTTCTGATTTACCTCTGGCAGCACCACCAGATCAGTGTTCGGGAATTTCAATAGCACCTTTTGGAAGCAAGTCTTGAGGTCAAGACTTTTTCAATGGTGGGAGTAATAATAGGATTATGACATGTAGTTCTAGAAGGGGTAAAATAGGGAAAATAGGTAGGAGTTAGTTAGACGAGTTCTCCATAAATAAGAGGAGAGAGAATAATGTGAGGAGTGTGAAGAATTCTGTTGAAACCGATTTGGCTCTTAGCTTTGTGGCTTTGAGAGGCTTTTAGCATTTATGCTTTGAGAGAGGGATTATCCCTGGAATCCTTTGCTCAATTTCCTTAGTTCATCTTCATGTATTTCCACTGTTCTATCAGTTGAATTTCTCAATCTCTATCACTAACCCTAACCAAGTTGCACAGAGCTGATTAACTGGGTAACTGCACGCCAAACATAATTCTACCATGGTTAACCTTAACCAAGTTGCAAGGTCATCTTAAGAAGATGGTTATAGATCTTATGATGAGTCTTGAAACTTGATTGCTAAAAGGGTCCAACACTAGTTGAAATTATGCACAACCTATAATTAATTTGAGAATGAGTAAAACTCACCTTTTCATATATTGAAATCATTGAGAATTACAAGAATATATACGCAGGTCTTATCAATCTAATCACATAAAATCAGGCCCTATTACTAATAGATCTTCTGCTCCTCACTGTGCCTCACACCTTAAAAAAAATAGATTAATAGTACGTATTTGCATTGCTTGAATCTAGAGGTACCCAAATTGACTATGTTGAGAAGTTGTAAGTTAAGAAATGTAGAAATAAGCTTGGTTTTAAAAGGCATGGCATCGTTTCCCCAACCTTACTAGCGGTCTTTTTTTTAATGGTTACCTTCCTAAAACATTAGTGTGTGAGGTATTTTCATATACAACTAGCCTAGTTTTCCTTTTCTGGGTGTGGACACATGATGACATGAATAACCGAGTGAATGAACTTTCACTCATCATCTGAAACTCCAAAAACACTTTTCCATTTGAGGTCAAGACTTCTTAATGAGATGGAAGTACAATGAATTGTAAGTTAGAAGCACCCCACCTCGCCTGACTAAAAGCTTGCCTCCCTAGAAGCTAGCTAGAGGTGCACACTGCCTCCCTAGGCAGGCTTTTAAAACCCTAGGAAATAAGAAGTTAATTTGTGTGTTGATGCACCAAGGTGGAAGCATCTGTTTCATGTCATGGGACTTATGTAATACACATATCACCACTTTATCCTTTTTCTCAACCATTTATTGTCACAAAGAATGTGAATGTTATACGTGATACGCTTATATCTTTGTGTTATTGTTTGCTCAACCATTTACGTTTTTCTTCTTGATCAGTGAATATATGAATTTTGTGTTGGAAGCTCTTGAGCTGGAGGACACTTTAAAGAATTATGAACGCCAAAATGCTACTGGATGGTTTGCTCTCAATCCAGGCTTGTTATTCTCCCCATCGAGTCTCTTTATCTCACATTGTAGAAATGCTTCATGTCTCTTTTTTCTCCAATCATGTGTTTTCCTCCCTTGTGATGCCAGTCTTTTGGGAATTATTGTCACTTTGTGATTTGGGTCAGGCTTTGTTTATTGGCCCGTATGATTCTTTAATGATCATACCTACATGACGTAAATATGGTAGTTTTTAATTATTCGTTTGATGTTCTATTATGAAGGTCTACTGATTCTTGTTTGCCATTCCATGATTATCTCTATCTCCCATGTAGTTTGCATTGTAGGATATTTTTTAAGTTTTTTAATCTGCAAGCATAATTAGAAGTTTGTTAATTTGACATTTGTGCTGGCTGATATGAGAGTAATGAAACGAGATTTGTGTAGTTGAAAAATAACAAAAATTAATTTGTTTTTTGCACTTTTGAGACATTATGGAAAATTGATTCAAAATTTTACATGGTCGATTCTCTTTGGAAGAACATATTAGTTTCATTCCTTATTTTAGTATAATATGTAGGGGAGCTAAGGGCGGCTAACATGTAATTTTCTATTTTCTCATATGGATGTTTTGCATGGGCGTTGAAAACCTTTTTCATCATTTCCCTTTGTTTAACCTGCAGGAAATATATTTCAAGCTTCAGGCCTGAGCGTCCAGGAAAGATAGGATCATGTCTTGACACACTCGGTAAATCATTTTATGTTCCCAATTGCAACATATTACAAATGTTTCTAAATCAATCATGAACTTCCCGTTGGCATACAATATTTAGGTTTAGATATAAATTTGATCGGATATTGATGAAGTATAATTTTGAAAATAATAACTTGACATATGTCTATTGCCAATAACGATACATGACAACATGAGAAATTGAGAAGTCTCAATTTCATACTCTATCGAGGCCAGTCCTATACACGGGTTCGATGGAAAATGCAAGTTGAGTGGATAACTTGGAAACCAGTTAAAATGCAATATATGCATTTTTTATATAAATGTAGTGTGCATATGTTGCAAATGTATTGGTTTACCATGTTTTTCTTTGAATCGAACATATATATATATATATATATATATATATATATATATATATATATATAGAGGAGGGTTCAATGGAAAACCACCATGCACCTGAAAATTTGTGAAAACCTCACTGCACCACCACAAATGCATCAAATTTCTCGCGTGATGCATCAAATTTCCCGCGTGATGCATCAAAATTCCGCGTGATGCATCACCTTATTTACGATCATGCCACCGTGTTTTTCATGAAATGCACCCAATCGGACGGTATGCAGAGGTTTCCATAGTTTTCAGGTGCATAGTGGTTTTCCATTGAACCCACCCATATATATATATATATATATATATATATATATATATATATATATATATATATATATATATATATATATAAGGAGATACAAATCATAAACATCAGGAAGTGAGATTTGCATCTCATAATTGACGTGTGTGGGAGAAAGTTTCTTATTTGACTCCCACGTGTAATTACTATACTACCCCTTAGCATATTCCTTCATATGCACATTGATGCACCCAAAGTTTCTTTTATTTACAATCATGCCACCTTTTTTGTCAGATGCATCAGATCCAATTGTTGGGATTGGTTTCCTGAGGTTTTCCGATGCATGGAGATTTTCTATTGAACCCCCATCTATATGTGATATGTATAGATACATATAAACACATACATGTATATATATATATATATATATATATATATATATATATATATATATATATATACATACATACATACATATATATATATATATATATATATATATATATATATATATATATATATATATATATATATATATATATATATATATATATATATATATATATATGTGCGTGTGTGTGTGTATAGGGTGAGTTCAATTAAACTCCATGCATCGGAAAACCTTGGAAAAACACAATGCATCGCTAGGAAAAGTAATGCATCACGCGGAGAAATTTGTGCATCATGATCAATTGATGGTGCATCACAATCATTTGATGCATCATGTGGCCATTCCGAGTCGGGTCAGTCCGACGATCCAAATCGGTCTGGTTATTGACCGGTCCATTCAGTCATAGTTGGTCTATCATTTTTATGAATATCTACTAAAATAAAATAATAAATTACTTAGCTAGGAATCGAACCCAAACCTCTAATTACATAGAGTAATGCTTTAACCATTAAACTACATATCACTTTGTTGTTAAATTTATTGACTTGCTTCTTTTAATAACAAACCAACTCTTTAATATATTAGTTTAAAAAAATCAACCTCAGTATCTCTAATTTCATTGATAAATATCGAATATTATTCACTAGTTTTTTTACGATGCACTAGTTAGTTTATATATTAAAAAGTAACTTTGTTATTAAATTAAGTAAATCAATAAATTTGATGATAAAAACATTTGTAGCTCAATGGATAAAGTTTTACCTTATGGAACAAGAGGTTTTGGGTTCGATTCCCAACTAAGTTATTTAATATTTTATTTTTGTGGAGAAGCATAAAAACCATGAACCGATATCTACTAAGTGGACGGTTTGGACGCCGGACTGATTCGACCCCAGACCGACGACATGATGCATCAACAAGTGACCGTGATGCATTCCTCCTCTTCGCGCGATGCATTGTGTTTCAACTTGAACCAACTACACGATGCATCAAATGATCATGATGCACGATCCTACATTGATGATGCATTGTGGTTTTCCGATGCATAGAGGTTTTTCATTGAACCCCATATATATATATATATATATATATATATATATATATATATATATATATATAGAGAGAGAGAGAGAGAGAGAGAGAGAGAGAGAGAGAGGTGGTTCAATGGAGAACCTCCATGCATCGAAGAACTCTGAAGAACCTCCATGCACCACCACAAATGCATCACAATTCCCCGGTGATGCGTCATTATTTCCACGTGATGCATCAAAATCCTGCGCGATGCATCGATTTCTACATGATGTAGTACAATTTTCTAGCGATGCATTGTGGTTCTCCAAGGTTCTTCGATGCATAGAGGTTCTCCATTGAACCCACCCACCCATATATATATATATATATAAAGAACGAAAGGGTACTTTAAAAGTGGAGGGTACCAAAGGAACCACTTTTTAACCACACATTTTAGCTATTAAAGGATATTAATTAATTATCAATTAAAAATTTAAAAAAATCAATTTTATTACAAGGAGGGGGATTGCAATCACCCTTAAATTATGGGATTTGAAATCCAAATTAATCTAAACCAAAATAGAATATGACATGCACCAAAGAAAAAAGTATCCGTAGTTGTTTGTGGAGATATTTCATTTGTCTTAAATCTAATGGTAATTAAAACTCTGACCAAATTATGTCAATTGTGAACACGTATTTGTGAACTGTTGAATGCTCCGATATATCAATTGTGAATTGTGAACACGTATTTGTGAACTGTGAACAAATAAATGTGGACTGTGAAATGTAATTAATGGACATTTACATTGTAAAGGTCATATTACCGTTCATTCACAATACATCACAGTTGATTTCTTCGAATCCGATTGTTGATTTTGTTAAATCTGATTTTGATTTTGTTGAATCCAATTAAATTACGTACCGTGAATGGAAGAAACATAAATCGAGCAAGCAAATTAAATTACATGATTATCTATGGTATCCCATAATTCAAGCATCCAGTTGAATAGAAGTGATTTGATATACATTCCTTAATTAAGATTACAACTCATTGACAGTTATACCTTTAGTTTTATTTTGTAGATTTTTGCCCACTTAGATGGTGCATTGGTTCCTTTTCACATTGAGGTGCATTGGGGATCCGGATTATATATATATATATATATATATATATATATATATATATATATATATATATATATATATATATATATATAAAGGTTATGTTCTTATTTGAACCTCTCTCTTTATATATTTATTAGTTAGTTAGGAAATGACGCACACATCAACGACACAGTAATTGCAAAAAATATGAACATACACGGAAGATACGTGGTTCGGTCCAAGAATGACCTAGGTCCATGGTTGGACCGGCGAGTATTAATTTTGGATTAGGGTTACAATTATATATGATTAATATATATTTAGAAAAAGTGAGGCCAAACAAGGAAAACCTAATGGGCTTGAGCCTAAAAAAATTTATTCTCGGATACGGGGTCTTCAATTTCATAGCAGCGAATACTTTCTCCATTCACAACCATCTCTACAACTTAACATATATTTATATATGATAAACCACCATAGAAGATTTTGGAATTCAATCCGTAAATAGTATATTTGTTGAATTGGTTTCTTATTTGAGTAACCTTACGAATTTCATTTTATCCATTATTCGGGTTGCAATCTTTATAAGTGCTCAGGAGTTTAGAGTTTATACGGGTTTGATGTGATGTGCTAGATTACGTCATTCTTATCTTTCTATTCTTCTAGGATGGTCTGATGCTCTTCATATATCATAATTGATGAAAGGCTTGGTAATGTATTTTTTGTGCAGAGTTTGTATGGCGGTGTATCTTGAGGAAGCAACTCAAAAAGCTTTTAGCTGTCATACTAGGATGCTTAACTGCTGCGATTCTACTTGCAGAAGCCACTTTACTGTTTAGTGGAGTTGACTTTTCCCTTTTCTCTATTTTGATTAATGCAGTTCAAACAAACGGAGGGCTTGTGCAGGTAAATTTTCTCTCTTTTCCTTGAATGTTCGGGCATGCAGCGTGTTTGTGTGACCCAGTGCCTGCATCATTAATGATAGTTTGAAACAATATAATTTTCAGTAATTTATTTTTTTTACTCCCTGCATCCCAAAACAAATGCTACATTTCTCTTTTGGGTAAAAGTTCCACTCCAGATAACATTGGTTATGTTCCAGAATTCTGTCTTCATTGAGGGGCATTTTTGATGTTTGACCAACAATCAAATATTCTCATTAAACTATGCAAGTCATATATTCTCATTAAAATGTGTTCTGTCTATATACAATCCCCTCTGTCAAAAAACAAGTGCAACAATTGACTTGATTGAGTAGGAAGTATTTTACTGACTTCTATTATTCTTTTGCATTTGTTTTCAGGTTGTAGCTTTCATTCCCCTGATGTATATGTGTGTTTGCACTTATTATTCATTATTCAATATTGGAAGGTTGACATTCTACTCACTTACTCCAAGTCAAACAAGTTCAGTGAGTCTGCTGATGATATGCTCGTAAGTGTTTTTAGTGTTCAATATGCAACCAAGTCTTTTTTTTAATTAAGACCATTACAGTGATGTAGATAACATATTGACATCAAAATCTATTCCAGACAGGTGGCACGATATGCACCCCCAATCTCATATAATTTTCTAAATCTTATACGACTTCCACGAGATGCCACGACTGTCTTTGAACGGGTTAGATTATAATTAAGACTTATTGGTTGATGCAAATGTTTTTTTTACCTTGCATATGTATGTGCAACACCCAAATTTTAAGCATGTGTCTTCTATTCTTTAATCCTTCATGGTCGTCTAAGCATGGCCTTTTCCTTTGTTACTAGGTTCCGAATGTTTACCTAATGTAATGTCACAGCAACACACACATGTTCCTAAGTGTAGTCATTTAATGCTATCCACAGTACGCTGGAAAACTCAACAAGGTCTACATGAATGGTGTAATTGTTAGGAGCCGACACATAAACACACGTACACAAACGGGGCTACAATAAAGTAAACTGTAGAAGAATAAAGAACACACGGGATTTATGTTGTTCTCTTGAATAGGGTGATCAAGCTATGCCTATGGCTGTACTAATAAGGTATATTATAGAGCTGAAACTAGATAAAATTCCTATGTGGCGGTGGTTAGGTCCCTCTTTCAACAATCAGCCTCCATATCTTAACAACCTCTCACTTGGAGGCTGATCAGCACAATTGCCTTCCAAGTCATGCAAAAAAATGTATAAGCTCCGTTGTTGCCACCGCCTTGGTAAACATATCAACAGGGTTCTTTAACCAAGGATCTTCCTCAATGATAATGTTCCATCACTTTCCAGCTTTCTGAAATTCTCTTTGTAAAGACGAAACCTGGTCAAATTCCCATGTGGGCCTGGCCTGGCCTGGCATCCTTCAAAGCCTGCCAATCTATCTTCATTCCAAGTTCCGGGAAACCTGGTTAGAAAGTGGGCCTGTTAGGCCTGGTCCCGGTCCTTCAAGGCCTGTTCGCTTTAAGTTCACTGGAAATACTTTTTTCCATATATCTTTTAGTATATGACTTGCATATATCATCAACTAACTTGTAACATGTAAAATAAATAATACAAGTTTACATTAGAAACAAATGAAGGCCCAGCCTGACGGGACTTACCAGCCCCATAATCCAGAGATTAGTCCCGATGAAATTACTGAGTAAGTTCCGTAGACATTTTAATTTAACGAGCGAATGGATATAAAAACACGACAATTGGACAATATGAGTAAGGTGCATGTACACACCTATCACCTTGATCTATTGAAGGTAGGTAATTGATCTCGCTCCATACGTCTTTGGATCATCACCTATCAAGAAGCATACAAGTTTTGATAAGTGAACATGTTTATATAAGTCTGAGTCTCTTCCATAGAAATTATCTTACGTTGAAAACCTAAATCATCAGCTTAAACTAGTTAATCAACAAAAAGGTTTTGTGGACTGGTCCAATGCCCCAGGCCCAGCCTCCACGTTAAGCACAGTTAATTTGATAAAACTCTGCAGCTAAGTGTCTTGGATGGGAGTAGAACCTGAATGGGTTACCTATTGGGAAGTTGTTTCTTGGCTACCAGAAACAAAACAATGCAGGGGGCGGAGGCTTGATTAGAACCCTGGAATCTAGAGCGGTGAATATTCTGTCGTGGAAGGCAGGTTGTTGCATATATGTTATAGATCTAGCATTTAAGAATTGCGTCCTTTATTTCACCCAACTTATTAAATGCAATTAAGTGGGATTTACCTGAAAACTCCCAAACAGTATGGATTGGTAGAAAAGCTGTCTCTAACAAGTAACAATGTTGATCACCTTTTGAGACAAGCAACTTCCTTTTGCACCTAGTAGCTTGAATCCTGCTCTATTCGCTTTCTCACACTTGGCTCAATATCTCTCTCTCTCTCTATTAAGGGCTAACACACAAATGAAAAAGTCTCATCCATCAGACTATAAGAAAATTTGATTTCTGTTTCCTAGCTTGAAGGTTTGGCATCTTTAGTCCCTTGAGTCTTTTTCTTTACACTTGACAGTCTATTTGATTGTTTTCCTAGACACAAGTCCACTACGTTATTTAGGAATATACATCTTCTTGGTCCGATCTCTTTGAAAACTAACCAATACTTACATATAAAATTAGAATAATTCACATTTTATCATTTCATGGCGAATGATGCATTACATGTGTGTGCGTATGGGTTAAGTTGCCCATAAATTTCTTCTAGTAGAACAAAGACATCATCAGCCTCATTATCTGTGGATTCTTTTAAAGTAATTTGGATCTCTAAGTAAATGTCTACTGCTCTACTTTACACTTTATCAAGTGTTCACAGTCCACTTATATTTCTCATTGACATTATTACAGAGAATGGGGAAAATTGATGATGCAGTCCCTTTTTTTGGACAAAACTTTAACAAGATCTATCCACTAATCATGGTTGTATATACCATATTGGTAGCAAGCAATTTTTTCGATCGAATTATGAAATACTTTGGAAACTTGAAGATATTCAGGCTGAGAGACGAAGTTGATGACCTTGATGGGTTTGATCCATCAGGATTGATGATCTTGCAGAAAGGTAAGTTATACTAGAAGCTGCATTCTCGATGCCCAGACCTTGCTTTTCATTGCTTTAATATATTTTCTCTCACATAAATAGTTCTAATTCCACTCGACTTCGTCTGCCCTAGAACGCTCTTCCATCACGGAAGGACACAAGGTTGGTGAACTTGTCATTCCCCTAGCAAGATATTTTAATGACGCGACTACAGATATTGAATCTGGAAGCAATAGCTTGGTAAGTGAGTTCCAGTTGATGTTTCAATGTGTGTTAATCCATCACTATAAATTTAAAGGAGTATTTATGAGAACGAGCTAAATGATAATTACTTAATCTATATTTGTAGTCGCAGTAATTAATATATCTAAAATAACATTTTCTGCCACCATTTCAAGTGTTAATTAAACGTGTACAATTAGGGTTTCTATGCTGCTGATAAAACAAAATCGAGCGTTTATTTTGTACTCTTTGGATCTTTTCAAGTATTATCATTGCTGTTATTGAAAGATGTTTTTACCATTGCAGTTAATTTAGATAGACTGTCTAAATGATCTTTTCTTTTTGAACAGCAGAACACACACACACACACTCTAACCCTACTCCTAAATCTACACCTTTGTCCACAATTTATGTTGTTAATGAATTTTTTTTCACTTAACTCACGTTTTCTGCATGCACCATTGCTACTAATGTTCTATTCTCCTTTATTGTGCTGTTGTTGGAAGTTGAACAAAATAATGCAGTGTTCCTCTTTCTTATTTGATGATTCTGATGGACCTATTTTCTCTGATCCCTTTCGATTGCGGATATAAGCAATAGAAAGATGGTTTAATTCATTTTGGTGAAATGGTTATTTTAATTCTTGATTTTATTTGTTTTCTGTAAACTTTTTCTTCAATTGTCCTTATTGTTTCCCACAACATTTTGATATAGTTTTTGGATGAAACCTTGAAAACAGCCCACTTTAAGAAGCCTGATATGAACTCAATCGAGAGGAAAAAAACCTAATTCTTTTGCCAAACTGATAATAACCTCTATACTTTGATCAACAAAAATGGCCATTTTGCATCGTTATTTATTGATGTTGGAACTTTTTGTAAACATGCATGTTATTGGACCTCTATACAGGTAATCAGAGTTAAGTGAAAACTATAAAGTACGAATTAACTCATATAGGTGAGGCTAATTTCTGGGCTGTTGAGTAGCTGAATTGGAGCGATCCTATGTCCGAGCTTGGGTTGGACTTGTTCATATAGGATTTTGAGTAGTTAAATGGGCTTCTATTTGCAATAAACTGAAGTCAACTCTAACATCAGTTTATTCTTCTATGGCTTCCCTTTGTTTTAATTTAGGTTGCTGCCGATCCCAAAACCCTTTCGATTGAAGATGGTAAGAGGGGTTTCACAGAGAGACTTACGACAGACCCCCATAATAGCAGCAAGGAAACCGTCACTAGAAAATACAAAGCACTGAGGATGGATGAGAAATTAACTCGGACCAGCCCAGACATGCACACGACCACCTTAACTGCTTCTTCTCTCGATATAGAAACTCAGCCTAATACTGGGAATGGACAATCGTCAAGGATATCCACAACGTGGGTGTCGATGAAGACGAATTTTCAAAACTTGACTTCTAATATGGCTGCCAAGAGATTCATACCATTGCGCCAGTCGCAAGATACACAAGTATCTCATCAAGTATCATCTTCCGAATCTCTCGATGAAATCTTTGAGAGATTAAAAAAACCTACACGAGCTCATCAACATTACGGAGAGGATGATGATTTTGACATGGGCCCAAGCAAGCATGGTCCCAGAAGGTGATGAAGTAAATAAAAGTGGCTGTAAATTTTGTTATATAGGATGAAAATGGTAGCAACGGACGAAATCAACTGAAAATATACTTGTATACTTGTAGCATATACATATATACCTTGGTTAGATGAGTTTAAGTTTATATGTGAACTTTGGCTTTCATCATCTGAGTGATTAAAATTTGTAATCTTTTTATTTGGTTCTAGTTCTTATGACACTCGGTATGATCAGAAATCCCGGTAAGGACTATGCTTGGAAATATGAACATTTGTGACCTTATCGTTGTTTGGATTTTTGTGACGATGATGATTTATCATTTGGAATTGTGTTATGTAAAGGAACATTTTGCCAAAGTGCGTAAGGCTTGACCGCACATGCCCCAAATTTCGCAGTCTCTCACGGTCATAATAAAGATTTAAGTTCGAGACAATAATTTTTTTTTCATTTGATGCATATACATTGTGCATAGTGCGTTAAAATGGAATTTATGCCAAATTTAGTTTGATTTGTATTATTCGTATTAATTCCTCACTAATCATATTTTTTTTTGTTGTTCACGACCTCTAGTTTACCTATTAAAATCGAGTCTCAAAATGACCAATTTACTAGTTTAAAATATTTAAGAGTTTATGTTGTAATCGCATGCACAGGACCTATGAAATCAATGGGATGGCCCTGCGAATGGACATGTGTTTTCAAAACATGAAAAAATGATAAACTGCTGAGGGAGGAATTAAGAGATTATATCCCGAAAGTAAGGGATTGTTTAATTTCACATCTTATCTCTTATTTATTTCTTTTGTCTGATTCAGTCCGGCAAAAGATAGAAAACATTGTTTGTTTTTATTTTCTCAATCAGAGGTAGAATATCTTACCGCTCTCTGATTCAATCAGGAAAATAAAAAAATTTGTTTGTCTCATGCCTAATCTGTGGTCTATCTTTATATTCTATCGTCTCTCCCTTCCTTTGATGTCTGCTACTCTCCGATGACCATGTTTCTAACGCCGATCTTCTGAAAGAAAATTGTGTTGCTGCCTCCGACGAGGCCTTACACCTCTTGATCAGGCCGCTGCCTTCAGCAATGAAAGACGAATGAACAAAAGAAAATGCATCATACTACATCAAGCCTCACAATAAACATAAAGGATTTATACTTTTTAGGATATAAAATATGGGTATGGTATTTTTTAAGTTTATATCTTTTAATAAAAGTAAAATATATTTAAATAAACAAGGGATATATCTTCGGTCGAATAATTATTTGTTTATTTATAGACGAGAATAAATGAATAATATGATGTACGAGCTTTTGATTTGAGATAAAAGAGTTAACCACGTGTTTATCTAACAACATTTTGACCTTTTATTAATTTAGTAACGAAATTACTTTTAGCATATTTCACGTTCGAATTTGTTATTAAAAAAATGCAACGACGTTTTACTTCTTAAACAACTTATGCAACAAAATTATTTTTCACACGATTTGTGCAATAATGTCTGAACTTGTTATCAAAGCATGCATATGATTCTTTTGATGTTTTATGCAAGATATGTGTGTCAATTTCGATATCTAAGTGCAATTCTAATGCAACTTGTTTCATCAAAGTTAGGGGTGTAAATGAGCCGAGCTACTCGAGCTCGACTCGCTAAAAGCTCGAAAAAAGCTCGGGTTAAACGAGCTCGAGCCGAGAAGTTGAAGAAGGTTTAAACACAGAGAGAGTCAAAATCGTTTGCATGAGAAATAATGAGCAGAATGTTATTTTAATAATTAACCAACACCTTGATACGTGTTTAATAATTAGAAGTTTGGTAAATTAACGATTTGCACCTCTTGATCTTAACTTTAATCAATTAGCACAATTAACCCTTACTAATAACTTTTATTAATTCAACGTTAAATTACATTGCTAACGTAAATAAAAGTTATATAAGTGCTAATTAATGCTAAGCTAAGTACAAGATATAACACGCAGCGTCAAAGATGTCTTATTTGCCTCCTTGTAGGGGACCATTTTTTCTTCCCGAGTGCGATGTTCTCTTGTGTTTCATTAACCACACCGAAGGTTAGAGTCAATTGTAGTCTATTAGCTGTGGAATTGCATTCATCTTCTAAAGCTTAAAAGCCTACACCTATCTCTATCGATATTACTTGACGATAACATAATGCAAAAGCTATTCTCAGGTTGTCAAAATCTGGATGAGTTATTGGCTTATTGCTTGACTGTGATTTCAAGCATTTAGAGAATGTCATAATAATTTCTTTTCACTTAAAAAGACTAATTGATCCTATCTTTAGTGTGGTTAATGAAACACAAGTAAACATCGCACTCGGGGAAGAGATATTGGACTATTGGTCGTCCACAAGGAGCAAAGAACGACCTCTTTGACACAGCGTGTGATGGCAACGAAAATGTAAGAATTTTATACGTGAAGATGAATCTGGATAGACGTGACAAACCAAACAGGAAATGTTCGATTGTCTTTGCTTCACTTAATAATGGGAACCTTTCAATAGAGTTCAAAAAAAGACCGTTGGTTAAACTCAGACCCTCCTTTTTACCAGCATAAAACGATACCTCATCAAAGTCCAACTTTATCATCGATCTCCAAATAATACTCCATCGTGTTGCTAACTTGTGTTTTTTTATGTCTTTAAAATTTACTATTTTTTTATTTAGCATCATTAACTTGTGTTTTTTTAGGTCTTTAAAACATCTAGAATGGGAATATTCGAAGGTGAGTGGTCTAAGGTGTGCGAGATGAGAGAACAATGTATGGCTAAAATTGAACAATTTTAATTTATAGGTTTTTTGCTCATCCCTATGTATACATATTATAAAAGTTGTATACACATGAGTTTTTTGCTCATCCATTATTTTCTTTTTATAAAAGGACTCGTAAACATGATATGTATCAAATTGAAAACATATCTGTTTTCAATTTTGACATGAGAAATGAAAATCAGAACTCCAATGGCTAAATGATGGAGACATGTGCTTTTGTTTAGAAAACATTTTACATATGAAAATAAGAAACATCAACAATTTTAAATTTCATGTTATAAAAAGATCACATAAACGTGATAACATGTTACTATTGGATTTTAGGTAACCCATCTAAGTAATTGATGTTGTTTTAAAAGTTAGATTAGTAAATATGCATGAACAATGCACAACACAAATATGTAAAAATATAAAAATACATAACTATTTGAAGTTATTTTTTCTTAAATAAAAGTGATATTTAAAAAATAGAAGGAGAATTTCATATATATCCTTGTAAACTTCTAATATTACGCATATATCCTTGCAAACTTCCTTATTGCATATATATCCTCTAAACCTTTAAATCTCACGTATATATATCCAAATGACTATTTTAACTTTAATTACATTATTTAAAAAAATATTAAATATCATTCTTTAATTAATTTCTTATTGAATTAAATTAGAAAAATGATATTTCTTTATTTTTCTAATTTATTTTTGTTGGGATTTAAGATGATAATTTAGGTATTTAAAAATTTTTTAAATGATAAAATAAATTTAAAATAGTCATTTGGATATATACGTCAGATTAAAGATTTAAAAGGATATATATGTAATATGGAATTTTCGAAATATATATGCATAATATTTAAAATTTTACAAAAATATATATGAAATTCTAACGAATGACGTGAACATAATACTTTGGGAGAATTTCATATATACCCCTCCAAATCATCATAATATCATATATATACCCAACCTAAAATTTTAATATCATATATATACCTCCTAAACATCATAATATCATATATACCCTATTTTAATTATTAATATCACATATATCCCTCTTAAACATCATTAATATCATATATACCCAAATTCATTAATTTAATTATTTTTAAAACATTTAAAACTCATAATTAATATTGCTTATTAATTAATGACCATTATACCCTTACTCATTTGTAACACCCTCCCCGATCCCGGAAATACCACGTCAATACAATACACAAGTGGCAACATCTCAATACTCCATTAAACACATGTCATAGGATAACTCGAAATCACTGATAATTTAAACTTTCACATAATTGTCATTAACACATAATCCACTAGATTATAACATCCCCAAAAGATGCTAACACAGCCAACACTAACATAATCCCTAGCAAGGCAGATACACCGTCCTCGATTATCCGCAATTCCCTGTTCAGCAAACCCGGCTACCAATCTCTTTCCTGATACCCTGAACATGGTAGACTCGAATACGTAAGCTCGGAAGCTCGTGAGTACTCGAGGGTTAGACTCTGCACGATAACACATATAACATGCACAACACAGTAATATGTCAACACATATGTACAACTCGATGCACAACACAATAATATCTCAACACATAGGTGCAACTCGATGCACAACACATATCTCTGCTCAAAAGGGGACGCCGTTCCCCAGCTAACAGGCCGCACACAGCAGCGGTTAGCTCACAATAGGCACAGGAGCGACCTGGCAATATCACTACTGTATATACAGTCTCATATCTCATGACTGGTTAGGGACAGTCAGCCTGCGCGATCACATATCGCGGACACCTGCAACTCAAATACGCATAGCACGTATGTGGTAGATAGAATCATACCTGGCTCCCGCGTCCCTGTCTCACACACATTGCACAATATACACATACACTAACAGCTACACAGCTATGACTCACAAAAACGATCCCGGGGTTTAGAAAAGAACTCGGGTACTCACCGATTAGCCGATTCCGACTTGAAAACTAGGAACTCTCAATGCGGCTCGGCACGCGATCGGTTAGAACCTGTACACATCACGGGTCTCACATATTAACACGAGCTCGATAGCCACGCAATTTAATCAAACATAACTCAATCCAACATAATTATCGCAATTAAACTAATCCCGAAACATATCCCCGAACGGACAATCGATCCCCGAAACCCTTTTTCGGAACTCCTATTGAGACCCAATATCCCAAATAACTCAATTCAATAATATCTCGAAGGGACTCGACCAAATAACGACTCAAAACTCTCTTTTATTGACCCTATTGAAATTTTCTGCAGATCAGAAAACGCGCCGCGCTTTCATTTGCGCGCCGCGCTTTTGGCCAGACAACAACATTTTTGTCCTTCGAACTCCATAGCCGAACCAGGGGATTTTCAACCCCAATACTCGATTTCAGCAAGGAAAACACACATAACTCACACATAACTAACCCACATACTTCCAGAAATCAATTCCATCAACATATCACATACACAACTCAAGATTTTGGCTATTAAAACCCATGGTTCTTACCTTGAAGGTCTCAAGAACACAAGAGGAGGTTGAAGATGAACTTTCAGCAATCAATTGGAGCTTGAAGATCTCCTTTGCAGCTCCAAAACACACAACGCACACTCACGTTCTATTTTCTTGAGGGTTTGCACCAAAAAGGAGAAAGATAAGAATGAAGAAAAGAAGCCCACATATATACGTCTCTATCTTTAACCGGCTCCGAACCCAATAACCCGGACCCGATATCACTTTTTCACAATTTATATCATTAGAACCCAATTAAATCCACGATCTCAAAGATAATAATAATCCACTAATATTATAACTCGGAGACACGTAACCCATAAACCCGACACGTATCAATCCACTACTCGGGATCTCATTGGTCCAACACAAATATAATTATTTAATTATCCACTAAAATAATTCCACGCAATTATCTAAAAAATGGGATGTTACATCATTTTTTCTTTCAACTAAACTTCAAATATCATATTTATCCAACTTAAATTAAAATATCATATCATTTTTAATAATTTTATATTATTTTTTTTTGTTAACTGTATTAAATAAAATCTTCAAAGTAAAACAAATTAACATTAAAAATAAAAATACAAAAGCTGTATTATGTTTTTGCTCGTTTGTAATCAAATCGTATCGTTTTATTATATTTTATTATTTATTTTTTTTTACAGTAATCTATATACATTTAACTGATTAGATATTATGTTTTTTTTTCTTTTCGAACTTTATAATTGTATCGCATTTTGTTTTTTTTTGTTTTTTTAATTTAGTATATATATTTTTTGTTTTCTAACATTAATTTCTAATTTTTTTAAGTTAATATACAAATTTCATCCGGTAAATTTAATATTAAAATACTTTCTAGTTACTAATTATTAAACAAATTATTATAAAAGTAGACTCTAAATATATAGGATTATATATACATATATATATATATATATATATATATATATATATATATATATATATATATATATATATATATATATATATAAGAAAAAGGAAAGAAAGAACATAATATGTAATCAGAGTATATAAATTACTGTAGAAAAAAATAAATAAGACGATATAATAAGACGATACGAATTGATTACAAACGAGCAAAAACATGATACAATTTTTTATTTTTATTTTTATTGTTAATTTGTTTTAATTTGAAGAATTTATTTAGTAAGTTTATAAAAGTAAATTATATAAAATTATTAAAAGGGATATGATATTTTAATTTAAGTTGGATAAATATGATATTTTGAAGTTTAGTTGAAAGAAAATTAAGTAAGGATATAATGGTCATTAATTAATAAGGAGTTTTAAATGTTTTAAAAATAATTAAATTAATGAATTTGAGTATATATGATATTAATGATGTTTAAGAGAGATATATGTGATATTAATAATTAAAATTGAGTATATACGATATTATAATATTTAGGAGGAATGTATATGATATTAAATTATTAGATTGGTATGATACTGTGAAGTTTTGGAACGGTACATGTACCATGTGTCCATGACAAATAGTGAAGGGCAAAAAGGGAGAACAGAGCGACTGCATATTTCCCGCCAAAACTGTAAGGAATCCTTCACGCCCAGCTCTGCTATCCTGTAACCGGTGTGTGTTGTTGTGATGGACGTCAGCGGGCCACAGAAAACCCTATCGGATTTCTTGACGGAATATTACTTCGATCAACTTCAGTCGATCCTTCTCTCCTCCGACCATCGCCTTCATTACCCTCTCTATGTCGAGTATGAATTGTATCCCATAAGAAACAAACTAGTCAGTTCCATCACAAACCTGAATTAATCTCTCTGTCTCTTTTTCTATCAGTTTTGCAGAAGTGATGGAGCACGATTCTTCACTTGCACATGAGATCCTTTTCGAACCGACGGATTACTTGCCTTTGTTCGATAAAGCAGCTCAATTGGCTCAGGTTTTTTCATATATTCTACTTTATGTGTACGCATTTCAGCCTGCGATTTTCATCCACGTGTTAAGGAATGTCATAGAGAATTTGATTTTTCTTATATTAGGGTTTCTGCAAATGTATTTTCGCACTGTGTCTCGTGATTCATAATCTCTCCATTTTAGTTATTTAATTGTTATTTCTGATGCTGCTACGTTTTTTCGATTTAGGAGATGATGTATGGACAGGCTAAGAAAGCTTGGGAGCATGAAACTCATCATGAAGGTTTAGAGCGTCCACCTCCAAGTATAAAGGAATTTGTGCATATCCGGGTTGAAATCCGTGGTCCCATGCTTGATAATCCTGGTACAATTGTTTTTTCCATTGAATTTTCTGTTTTACATCATGAATTTATACTTATTATTTCCTTGTTCCAAATTTAGAGTCCACTTCTTACTGTTGTGCATTTCTAAGATTCATGGACCTGTGAAAAATAACCTTGGAGAACCAACAACAACCAATGAATTATATGCACAACCTCGAAAACTTGTGCATCAAGCTGCAGTATAAAATAAGGCAGATGGGTATTTCGGTAAATCAATAAATCCGGTCAAATCACTTCTTATTTTCTATTAACGGAAAATTTTGTCTAATAATTACTTTAAATGTAAAGTAAATTTATATAATACTCTTCCAATTTAAACAGATTAATTTATCCATATTTAAACATTTTCAATTAGGGTTGATTATGGAAAAAAGGTAACATATTGTCAACTTTTTCTTTTTTGGGTAACATATTAAATAGGGGATTATACTAGTGAAAAGTGAAACACATGAATCCAAATCATATTACCAGAATAAAAGGTAAATGGTGCTGAAAATCTGAAATAGCAAATTCTGGTTAATAAAACTTATCGACACAGGACACTTTTTAAAGATTACTGTGTTGACCACATTAGAAAAAATGTGACGATATTTTTTCGTTTTTTCGTAATTAACCCCAAATTAATCCATGAATTTGATGTACGTTCATCACCTTGTATCCTTGATGTATGTTCAGTTTTAACCGAGAAAACGTGATGCACACTCAACATTAACCCTGAAAACTTGATGCACATTCAACAAAACAAAATTGCATCATCTTCATGTTCATAATATAACCTCTAAAATCTGATTCACGATATGTCATAATTAAAATGTCGTAAAAATCATTAGCGATCCGATCCATCTTGATCTTGATCATGATCGACTGTTGTAAAATCCGATCCATCTTGAACGAGTGTTTAGATGAAATGGGTCACAGATTTTGTAGAAATTGTTGATCGATCCATCTTCAACTGTCTTGAATTTGTTTAGATGAAATCTAATCCATCTTCATCCGTATTGAAATTGATCCATCTCGAAATCACGTCTTGAACGAGTGTTGTAAAATCCGATCCATCTCATCCGCGTTGAAATTAATTGGTTGAGGAATGCAACAATCTTTGAAATTTTTAGATGAAAGGGGTCAAAGATTCCAACGTGATTGTAGCTACTCAATTGTAGGGATTTCCAAAATTAAAATAATTATATCAAATAATTACCTTTAATGAAATTTTAATGGAAATTGAGTATTTTAATAATTACCTTTAATGAAACTTTTGATGCATCGAGATCCCCTTGTGGTGCACAGTGGTTCTCCAAGGTTCTCCATTGAACCTCCCTCTTATTAGAACTTGAGGAGTAACTGATATATGCTTGGATGATGTAGAATTATGTCCTAGCATCGGACGCGTTCGTGTGAAGCATCGTGGGATTCTTCTCACTCTGAAGGGTACAGTAATTAGGTCCGGAGCGATTAAGATGATCGAAGGGGAGAGGGAATATGAATGTCGGAAATGTAAACACAGGTTGCTTTTTACTAGGCTACTCTTTTTCACGTTTATTTAGTTCTATAACTTGTCATCTTTAGATATGTTGCAAAGTTCTGGCCTTAACCTCATACGCTACAAGAAAAGTGTAAACATTAGTATTTCGTTTCATAGGTATTTAATTTAGTTAATGATTGTGTTCACTCAACTTATTTGATCCACTTGTTCTGTGAACTCTATATTTTAGCATGATGTAGAATATAGATTTTACAACTTACCAACTTGTAATGAATCTATGTAAACTCCCAGTGAAACCAGGTTTTTAGACACCCATTTGTTTTATATAGTTTGTTCTTTGTACAACTTAAACTATCCTTTCCGTTTAGGTTTTGGCGGATTGAAACCAGGTGTTATTATGGTTGCATCAGGACTTGTTAAGTTGTGGAGATTGATGATACTTGAGGAATTATCCATCGCTAGGCAGGCGGGAGTCCAAGGGCGCAACGCCTAAGTGGGGGACCCGCTGGTTGGTGAGTGGGTGGGGTCAAGGGGAGGCCACCCCTCCAGCAGCAGCGGCGCCTCTGGGCCAAAATTAGAATGAGGCCCAATCCAGCGAAGTTTTTTCTGTGTAATTGCAAACCCTAATCCGAAAGTACTAAAAATTAAGTCACTTGTGCAGTCGTGGATGTGGGTCATTCTTGGACTGAACAACGTAAACTCTTGTTCTCATACTTCTGTTTCTGTGTGTTTATTTTTCAGTTCACCATTTTCTCAACATTTCTCTTTCAGCAGTGTTTCTAACTTGTCTTGTAATCATTGAGTTGTGGAGACTGATTATTGCTGAAGGTTTATCTGCCGCTACGAAATTTTAGGATAGTCCCGCTCCAGAAAGAGCGGACAGGGGTCAAGGGGAAGCCGCCCTGATCCGAAATTAATAGACTCGTTAGTGCGGCCGTAGGCGTAGGTCATTCTTGGGCCAAACCATGTAAATCTGTGTTCTTATTTTTTCTGTGTTTGTGTGAGTGTTCTTCTCGTGCGCAGTTTCTTAACAGTAATCCATCTTAAATTTCACACACAACAAATATATGATTATATGCTTGTCTAGCATTGCAAATTAAACACCACACCTCAAGTTTCCTGCAAGTACTTTCTTAGTCCCAAGTCTTAAACCCCAACTTTCTGCTTCAAGTTAAAAAAATGACTATTCATAGTGACATAGCCACAAATTTGAAGTATCAGTATTTTTTCTTCTATCCCACCCATTTTGCAATTCTAATAAATGATCATGACTTTTTTGCGCCAGTAGTTGTTTGTGTTTTTATTACTGTATGCCATTTTATTTCACCTGTTAGCAACTTCTTTACATCAAAATACTGATCTTTTTTTCTCATAGGGTCTACCATTTAGTGGACGGATGCTATCCTTGACTACTAACAATAGAAGTTTGTGTAGGTTTATAGTTCATCCTGAACTGGAAAGCAGAAATTCCATACCCAAGCCAATATCTTGCCCCTCCCAGGTTATTATTCACTATTTCCTTTATTGCATTAATTGTATACAAACTTGCCACCTATAATAACGTGAATAAGAGTTTGACACAAGTCTGAAAGTGTTGTAAAACAAAATAAAATACATAACCAAAAAGAGTAAAGTTATGATAAGGAATATGGGAACATGCTTAAATCCCCTGGATAGTTCTAAAGAAGAGAAGGGATAACTACAAAGGTTGGGTGAAGGGAGAAGCAAAAACAATCCTGTGGTTATTTCAACTTGACCTAGAACGTTTTCTGTATTTGTTTGAGCGTCTTCTCATGATTATCCTCACAACTTAATACGTTGGAATGTATTTTTACAACATATGATCTAATGTTTGAATGGAAGTGTTGTAGTCCAATCCTAAGTTCCTAACAGACCTCTCCACACAATCTCATATTCTCCATCAATCTTACCAAAGCACCCAAACTCTACATTTTGGCGTCATTGAGTTGTGTTTTGGCCTTTTACTTGTTTTATTTTCCTTCAAATATCCATGTTCTGTGTCTCATACATCATGCGGTGAAGTTTGAGTTTTTATGTTCTATCTGTACTTTACAGAAGCCCAAATACTGTGAAAGCACCAGTTTTCAGCTTTTAGAGGGGAACAAAGTGTGTCATGATTACCAGGAAATAAAAATTCAAGAAAGCACTCAAGTCTTGGGTGTTGGGGCAATCCCACGTTCAATTCTCGTTATTTTGCGGGATGATCTTGTTGATGTTGTTAAAGCTGGAGGTACCACATCATAGCTGGTTGTTTCACTGAGGCAATATGTTATAGTAAATAGGTAGTGATGCTTCCTGTTTTGGTTTTGTATATACAAGTTTAACCATTTGTAAAATTATCTGCAGATGATGTGATTGTCACAGGAGTTCTGACAGCTAAATGGTCTCCAGATTTGAAGGATGTTCGATGTGACCTTGAACCTGTATTCGTGGCTAATTACGTGAGGTGTTCAATAACCTCCTCTTCACTCTCAAATGATTTATAATGAGCACATATGCAATTGAACAAGAATTTTGAACCTGAATATACATGTCCACAGTCATTCATCATTTCTTGACTTGATATACAGAGTTAAGAAGGATAGTTTGATTGATAACTATACAATAAAATTGTTGTTAGAATTAACACTGACCACAATACACTCATGCTGCCTGCAATTAATACATGTGGTTCTTTTTTGAGGCATGGAAGATCTGTATCTTATAAAGATCTTCACAACTGTGTCAAGGTGCCAACTCAAAAAATTATAGGTAAATATGTCCAGAAATGTTTAAAAAAATAATCACTAGAAGTGGTGCGATAGCAGTGTGATTGTAACTTATTTGATTAAGTATGAAAATAATCATGCCTACCAAGCTCTTGACTTTGCTACCACTTCCGCATATCATGCTCTGTCTCCCTATATATTCTTCATTTTTACTTTCGCTTCAACTTAGATGATGTTGTTTTAGGCGAATAAACGAGATTAAGTTGGATATCGAGATCCCTGATGATATTATATCGAAATTTAAGAAGTTTTGGTCCGATTTCAAAGGCACTCCCCTAAAAGGTAAGATACTCTTGTTTGATGGCAATAGACTAATACACTATTGATATCTGTTTGAGCTTTATTGGTAGATAAAATTACAACATATCAACTCTGCAGGTAGAAATGCCATTCTTCGAGCCATTTGCCCGCAGGTTTACGGTCTCTTCACTGTGAAGCTAGCAGGTAGTTTTTTTAACTCTAAATTCCTCAACATTTAAAATCGGTTTGCATTGCTACCTCTTCTCCACATGGTACCACTGAGTATAACTGGTATATTCTTTCTTGTTAGATTTATTGACAGATTAACTAGTTAATTGGTTATGAAAACGATTATTGTTCAACGTAGTTGCCTTGACACTTATTGGAGGAGTGCAACATGTTGATGCTTCTGGGACCAAAGTTCGAGGCGAGTCCCATCTTCTTCTGGTTGGTGATCCAGGTAATGCTAAGTATTATTCTGCCTGATTAACCCAAATACAGTAATACACACATAGTAATGAAGATATTTGAGTGATTTCATGTGACAATAATCACAATAGCCCATAGGATTAATTCATTTCATATAGCATGTGATGTGTCTGGTTTTAGACTTTTAGCCTACCCGGAGAGCCTGGAATAAAAAGGCTTATTGTTATTGCAAAGACAAATTAATGAAAACCAACAAGTTTCAAAGCTTTGAAATTCCACTGATCAACATAAAATGACACAACTTGCTGAATTATTGCCCGCAAATAAATATAGTTAAATTAGAACTTTACTAGTTGAAGTGGCACAAAAAAATTAGTCAGAACTCCGAAGTCAGAGCCCAGGAGGAACCTGCGTGCTGTTTAAATCTGATATTGAGGTGCTAAAATAAAATGGATTAATGTAAGTACAACAGAGGGAACAGGATAATAAAGTTCTTTTTCAGTGTGGGAATGATATCCTATTGTAGCATGTTCTTGCTCCATTAAAGTTAGAGATAAATACTGCATTTGAAGACTAGGACTACTTCTATATAGTGCCAAAGTGCTCTGTTGATACAAGAAGGCGGCCTACATCAAGAAAGGATAGTAAAATAATTTTTGAATTGGGAGGTGACATACTCTCACATTGTCCTCATTTTGTCTATATGTGTAAGTGTAAATGATTAATTAGGTCTCCTCGTTGCAAATATCTAGTTAAGGGAAGTAGGAAAAAAGAACCTTGATTTGACTTTATTCAATTATGTAAGTCTTCAGGTACAGGAAAATCTCAGTTTCTTAAATTTGCTGCTAAGTTGAGCAAAAGATCTGTCATCACTACTGGGTTGGGAAGCACTAGTGCTGGTTTGACTGTCACAGCAGTGAAGGATGGAGGTGAGCCTTGTTTGTTTGTTTACTGGTGTTCCAATTTTTAAGAAAAGTGTTGGATTTGTTATCCTCCACCCCTCCTATATGTATGTATGTGCAACCACTTGCTTCCTTGAGATAATCTTGTTAATTTGGGAAATTTTATCATGTCATGTTATGTAAGTTGATGCTAAATAAATGGAAGGAAGATTGAAGATGAAGTAACTCCTATAAAAACATCTTTCCAGTTAAAAATGTGCACAATCTTCTGGCAATGTTAGTCAAAGCTTACGTTGGAGTTGGACTAGTTGATAACAAACCTACTAGTTTCCAGGCAACAAAGGATGACATAACACTTATTTTATACTTTTGTTTTTGGGAAATTTATTCTTTTCTAAGAGGTTCTTTTTAGTTCCATTTAAATGTATGGTTATATTTTATTCACTTTGAACTCTGTTTGATAGTAAAAATGAAGTGCTTTATTGAACTTGCAGGTGAATGGATGCTAGAAGCTGGGGCCCTTGTCTTAGCTGACGGTGGACTTTGTTGCATTGATGAATTTGATAGGTACCATCCCTGAAGATGTATTGGCATTTTTCTAAATTGCATGACATTTTTGTGCATCTTTGCATATGATAATGTACTTAATAATAAAATGAAAAAATGATTGGTTTCACTATAACGGAACAAAAAATAGTTGAGGGACAAAAACATGTAAAAATCATAGTGAAGGAATAAAATGGACTCTTTTTTATAGTTAGTTGCCAAAAATAACAATAAACCTACATAGATGATACTTGTAATGATGAACTCCACCGCTAAGATATGAACTTATATATTTGAGTATTTAGGGCTTCCACATGAAATTCTCCCTATACGTATCTATCCATGGAAATCAAAGGAATGTCAACAAATGTTTACTCATGGAACTTATCCAACTTCCCCTAAATATTATTTCCTGTAAATACAGAAAGAAAAAAAAAGTTATCTAGCCTTTTTTTTGGTAATAGAGATTACTTTGATAGAGAAATAACAATCATATCTCTTAAAAATCTCTATATGAAACGTCATAATGGAATTTAATTATATTCTATTGGAATAGGTAACTAGTATATGCTTCTGGGTTAAATTTTGGACCAGAACTTCAGCAAACACGCACGTTAGTTATAATGATGTGAGGAATGCGGTTAGAACATACCTAAAGATCATAAGGTAAAATAGATGATAATTTAAATAAAGAACTGTATCACAGGTTTTGACTACTTTCCTGCAATTTTAGCAGAATATTAGGTATCCAATTTGGTAAACGATTGTCAGGCCAGTCCGTTTTGCTGATGATGAATGAACTAATGCCAGTTTTTTTTTTGACAGCATGAGAGAACATGATAGAGCGACTATACATGAGGCAATGGAGCAGCAGACTATAAGTGTTGCTAAAGTAGCTTCTCTCCTTAAAATATATACTCTTCCCCTCAGGATCGCACTTTTGTCTATGCTTCTTGGCAAAACGCAGAAAAAAAAACTCAGTTTATAGTGTCGATATACATGCTATGTGAAAATCGATGTTCATTTCTGAATGCTTTTATTAAAATAAAAAAAGATTCAGTTTCCCATTTTCTTGATATTTTATTTCACTTGCTCTTGATTGTGTGGTAACAAAGGTAACAGTGCAACCAAATTGCAGTTGTCCTACAACATTTAAATAAACAATTTTGATTTTGTGCCCTGGTTATTTAAATTGGATTCCTCATGTGTACATTTTAGCTTGTCATTTAAATTTGTATCAACTACTAAGCTCAATGCTCTTTTAGTCTTTTATGACTCTTAAAGCCATGATAGAAACATTAAACGTTAGACACAACTCTTTATTATTTAGATTGATTATTGTTTAGTTTTTTAGTTGGTTGTTGCCTTGAAACAGTTTTTTATGATTGTGCGGTTCTTGACTCCATAATAACTTAATTCATTTTCAGGCGGGTCTTGTAACAACTCTCAGTACAAGAACTATAGTCTTCGGTGCAACAAATCCCAAAGGCCAATATGATCCTGATCAATGTATTATTTCTTGGAATTCTTATATGTTGTTTATCCTGTGATTGACTCTGTTACTTTTCCTTACAATCACAAATATAATTTGTTTCATAGTGTCGGGATTCCAAATTCGCAAATTCCCCAATGTCCAGGATGGAGGGAAAAGAAAAGTTTAGTATAAGATCATGGAGTGGCCAGAAAAGGAGCTTTAGAAATATTGTTTATAGTGCGTGATGTCTGACTTGGGTAGATTATTCCAGGCACTTCAGATATTCAGTGCTAAGTGTCACTCTAAATTGAAGAGTTCAACTATGATGTTTGGTAGTAGTGAACACAAAAAACCAAAACCTTTTTTTTGCTGGTTGGTCTTCTAGGGAAAAACATTTGGCAATTGGCAGTCTAACTTTTTAGCATTTGAACCTGAAACCGAACCAAACCAAACCAAACTACATATATCAGACATCAGATTAGAAACCTAGGTTGTTGTTTCTGTTAAATAATGTATAGTGTAGGGGTCTCCATTGTAATTATGTAATCTATTTATATGAGATGAATACAACACACCCATTCATGGGTTTCCACACATTATAGCATGGTATCAAGCCTAACCCTAATTCTAAAAAAATTAGGTTATTTTTTTTCTTTTCTTTCCTTGGCCTGAGAAAACCCTAGCCGCCGGTATACCTTCTCCGGCCGCCGCCCTCAGCTGCCCATAGCCGCCGTCGCCGGAAAATCGCAGCCACCTGCTGCTCCGCCTCAGCTGTTGCCTTCTCTCCCTCGAAACCCTAGCCGCCGCTGCATCTTGGAGCAGAAACCCTAGCCGCCGCCACTAGGCTGCTGTTGCTGCTGCTCGTGTTCGCCGGAACCCTAGGCGGCCGCTGCTGCTTCTCCGCCGCTGCTGCCGCTGCTGCTCCGCCTGGCGCCGTATCGCTTCCATCTCCACCGCTGCCACTGCCGTGCTTCTCCTGCGCCGCCTACCAGCGCCCCCACCACCACTCTGCCGCCGCCCTGCTGTTGCTCTACCACCACCCTGCTGCTGCCGGTTGCTAGTTCCTCCGACCAGCAGCCCTTGCTGCCGTCACCACCGCTGCCACCATCCACTTCTTCACTGCTGCCGCCAAAAGCCTCCTCTTCTCGGCCTACTTTTTGGTGAGCACGTTCCGTTTATTTGTTTCTTTATTATTATATTTATTTTTCGTGAATACTATTATTATTAGACATGACGGGTAATAATCCATCACCAAACAACCCAACCGCTTCCCAACTTGTTTTTGCTATCGGTAATGTCTACCCTCAGTTCAGTTTCAAATTAACAACTGATGGGTCTCGCTATAAACTACGGCGACGTATTTTTACTGATGTATGTAAAGGGGCAAAAGTCATGGGTCATATTACTGGGAAGTCCCAACCAACAAGTGTTGATGATGAGGATTGGGAAGCCATTGATTCTCGCATTAAATCATGGTTCTACTCTACATGTGAACCAGATTTACTTAATCTCATCACAAAAGATAACTGCACTGCACACGACCTTTGGGAAGCCTTGGATGCTCATTTCTTGAACAATAAATTATCCCGTAGCCTACAACTTCAAACCCTCTTTCGAAACACCAAAAAGGGAGCTCTTTCTATTACTGATTACTGTCACACTTTAAAAGACATTGCTGACTCCCTTGCTGATGTTGACACTAAAATCACTGATCAGGATCTTGTCTTGCAAAGTCTACAGAATTTACCATCATCCTATCAAAGCTTAATTGATGTCATCACACACACCAAATCCTTTCCCTCTTTTCTTGAAGCCAAAAACATGTTACTCTTGCATGAGTCTCGTGAAGACCAACCCGAATCTACCCTTGAAGCTTCACCTTCCCTTACCACTGCCCTTTATTCCTCGTCTAGCACTAATAATAATGGCAAAGGGAAAAATAAAAATAATCGGGGAAACAGAAACACGGGACGGGTTACATCTAAGGGTAACACGGGAGGGGGGTCTTTTAACAGCACAACTTCTGTTACAGGTTATTCTCGTGATGCAGGTCAATCAAGTGCCCCACCGGCATTCAACAATCAACTTCTTCAGCTTCTTCAGAATGCATTACATCAGCAATCTCAGGCTTCTCAGTTTGGAGGCAACTATCGTCAGCCGGTGTCTTCCACACCAACTCATGCCGGAACTCACACTCCATCGGCACTCTATGCTGCGCCTCCTCCAGTCTCTCCTGCCAATGCAGCTCCGCCTCAGTTCACAGATCTCGCAGCTCTCTTCAGTTCAATGTCCGCTCAGCCGCCACAACAGCATCAGGATAACAACTACTATATGGACACTGGTGCAAGCTCCCACATGTCATTCAACCAAGGTAATCTACTTTCTCTTAAACCTTGTGGTAAGTCAAAAGTAATCATGGTTGGTAATGGTGCTTTACTTCCGGTTTCTTGCATTGGTGATACATTTCTTCCATTATCACAAAATAAATTGGCACTGAAAAATGTACTTGTTTCTGATCATATGGTTAAAAATCTAATTTCTGTGCGTAAGTTCACTCTTGATAACTGGGTTTCTATTGAATTTGATCCTTTTGGTTTCTCCATAAAGGATCTTGATACAGGGCGTCTCCTTCATCGCTCTGACAGTACTGGTGATCTCTACCCCGTTCTTCAACCTTCTCTGCCTTCCAAGCCGTCTGCCACCGCTTTGGCTGCCTTGTCTCCTCATGTGTGGCATCGTCGTCTTGGTCATCCGGACACTACTACCTTTAATTTTTTACGTTCTCGTAACTTTATTTCTTGTTCCAATGCACTGTTACCTACGTGTCACGCTTGTCAACTAGGTAAACACTGCCGTTTGTCGTTTTCCAAGTCTTTAACAAAGACTTCACGGATTTTTGAACTAGTTCATTCAGACTTGTGGACATCTCCTGTATCCAGTTTGAGTGGTTTTAAATATTATATCCTGTTTTTGGATGATTATTCTCATTTCTTATGGGTGTTCCCTTTGCGTGCTAAATCGGATGTGTTTCAAGTTTTTACTAATTTCCATGCATATGTGTTGAATCAGTTTAAAACCGATATACAATCCTTTCAGTGTGATAACGGCCGTGAATTTAATAACACCAAATTACTTGAATTTTTTCAAAAACATGGCATTAAAGTTCGCTTTTCGTGTCCCTACACCTCTCAACAAAATGGCAAAGCTGAACGAGCGATTCGCACCATTAACAATGTGGTACGCACGCTCCTGTTCCAAGCCTCACTTCCTCCTAAATTCTGGGTTGAAGCACTCACCATGTCTGTTCATCTTCTGAACATTCTCCCCACTACCACTCTGAATTCTAAAACCCCATGTGAGATCTTGTACGATACTTTCCCGGATTTCACACATTTACGTGTTTTTGGATGCCTCTGTTATCCAAACCTCTCATCTACGGCCCCAAACAAACTCTCACCTCGCTCCACTGCTTGTGTCTACCTCGGCCCTTCTCCTTGTCATCGAGGACATCGATGCTATGATCTCATCACTCATCGCATTATTATCTCTCGCCATGTCATCTTTGATGAAGATCATTTTCCATATGCCTCGTTTCATGCACCCCCATCCCCCTCTGAGTATGAAGTGTTCTCTGACGATGTCACCACCCCCCCTTTGCTGTCCAATGAACACATTACCTCCTCATCCACCACTCCCCCCTCTCCTCCTTCTCCCTCGCCTCCCTCGAGCGATATGCCCATCACAAATGATGATGCTCCTACAGCCGATAACCAACCACAATCGTCTGATGCTCCTCACACTACATCTGTGCATCCTGCTCCTGTAGCCACCACTTCTCCCCCTCATCAGGGCCCCACCTCCAACCATCCCATGACGACTCGCTCACGCACCGGCAGTCTCAAACCTCGTCACATCTTCAATCTTTCAGCAGTTGACTCTCTCCCCCCAATTCCCAAGTCTTCTGCTCAGGCTATTCGTGATCCAAATTGGAAGGCAGCCATGGACGCTGAAATGTCTGCTCTTCTCTCCAATCACACGTGGGATCTTGTCCCCCCTCCACCAAAAGTCAACATTGTTGGCTGCCGTTGGTTATACCGTCATAAGTTCGATAGTCAGGGTCGCCTTGAGCGTTACAAGGGCCGTCTGGTGGCTCAAGGCTTCTCTCAAATGCCAGGATTTGACTATGACGAAACTTTCAGCCCTGTTGTCAAACCAGTCACTGTCAGAATGGTCCTAAGCATTGCTCTCTCCCTAAACTGGCCGATTCATCAGCTTGATGTTAAAAATGCTTTTCTCAACGGTGAATTATCCGAGGAAGTCTATATGAAACAACCTCCTGGCTATGTTCATTCCTCCTTCCCACAGCATGTCTGTCGCCTTCGAAAAGCCCTGTATGGTCTCAAACAGGCTCCCCGCGCCTGGTTTCATCGATTTGCTGTCTTCATCACTTCTCTCGGCTTCCATTCAAGCAAATCTGACAGTTCTCTCTTTGTTTATCATCATGGTCGTGATACAATCTACCTTCTATTGTAAGTAGACGATATCATTCTGACCGCTTCCTCCCAATCTCTGGTCAATCATGTCATCTCTCGTCTCTCGTCTGAGTTCAAAATGACTGACCTTGGCGCTCTCTCCTTCTTTCTAGGGGTCTCCGCTATACGCTCATCTTCGGGCCTTTTTCTGTCTCAGACAGTTTTTGCCCAAGAAATCATTTCTCGTGCTGGCATGGACACTTGTCATCCTTGCTCATCACCGGCTGAGACAAAGTCTAAACTACCCTCCTCTGGCAAACCAGTCGATGATCCGACTCTCTATCGGAGTCTTGCGGGTGCTTTACAGTACCTCACGATCACTCGTCCGGAAATCGCTTATGCTGTACAGCAAATTTGTCTGTATATGCACGATCCTCGCCAACCACATCTGAATGCCCTCAAACGCATTCTTCGTTATGTGAAGGGTACCCTCACTCATGGTCTTTTTCTCCGCCCATCCACTGTTAATCGTTTGGTCTGTTATATTGACGCTGATTGGGCCGGTTGTCCTGAAACACGCCGGTCCACCTCTGGGTTCTGCATCTTCTTAGGTGACAATCTTGTGTCTTGGTCCTCTAAACGCCAACATGTTGTGTCCCGTTCAAGTGCCGAAGCTGAATATCGTGGTATTGCTAACGTTGTTGCCGAATCTGCCTGGCTTCGTAACCTTTTGATTGAGTTACATCTACCTCTTTCACGTGTCACAGTTGTTTTTTGTGATAATGTAAGTGCCATGTATTTAGCTAATAACCCAGTACAGCATCAAAGAACCAAACATGTGGAACTTGACTTACACTTTGTAAGAGAACGTGTTGCTTTGGGGCAAGTGCGTGTATCGCATGTGCCTTCATCTCATCAGTTAGCAGATATATTTACTAAAGGTCTTCCTACACAGCTGTTTTTACAATTTAAGTCCAGTTTTAGCATTAGTCCTCCTCCAGCTGCGACTGAGGGGGGGGGGGGGTGTGTTAAATAATGTATAGTGTAGGGGTCTCCATTGTAATTATGTAATCTATTTAGATGAGATGAATACAACACACCCATTCATGGGTTTCCACACATTATAGCAGTTTCAAGGCTCACTATGACATGGGTCGTAGTGTATGATAGTTAGGTGGTAATATAGGCAGTGTTTCCAATAAAGAAAATACAAACACAATGTCATCAACCAAAAAAACTGGAAGAAGGTATTTGTGCTCACCTTATGTCTGGCAGTGTGTCTTAATAAGGTGTATTAAATTATTTATGAAATTTATGGTTCTCATCAGCCTTCAAATTTCATTAAGCAATTCAATGTATGGGTCTCGATGTGATTCTCTGATTTTCTGTTTATACATTGTATTTCTTAACAAATTTCAGCTCTCTCCGTCAACACTACATTATCTGCGCCTTTAATAAGCAGATTTGACATCGTACTGGTTCTCTTGGACACAAAAAATCCAGATTGGGATAAAGTTGTCTCGGATCATATTCTGGATCAGGTACCAACTATGCTACTTATGTTGCATGTGCTCTATTCACCTTTAGTACTTGGTGCATGACCAAATCCTATATGCAGGCAGAACCAGAGAAGGACAAATCTCATGTAGACATGAGTAATATGTGGCCCCTTTCCATGCTCAGAAGGTAAGGTTTCTTTCTTTCATTTTTCTCTAGTTCGTGATAAAAGGCTCGTTATGTATTTCTCTGATTAACATGAATTCTGGAACTCCTAAAACACAGAAACAATAGTATAATTACAAGAAGACTAGCATTCTGTATAAAATTGCTTTTAAAAATTCACAAAATGTCTTCTGGATCCATTTGGTTACTTCTTGAAGGTATATCCACTTTGTAAAAGGATATTTTAGACCAATTCTGACCAAAGAGGCTGAAAAAGTTATTTCAAGATATTATCAACTTCAAAGAAGATCCGTGACTGATAATGCAGGTTTCACCCCTGCCTTCCTGATCTTTCTATGACTTCCTCACGTAACTTCATATCTAATTTATCTCTTTTGGATGCAGCAAGAACCACAGTCCGAATGCTTGAGAGTTTAATCCGACTTGCCCAAGGTAAGAGTTTTACGGTAAAAATCAATCCTTAATAATGTACGCAGATGGAATTGTGTGTTGACATATTACAATTGCAGCACATGCTCGATTGATGTTTAGAAATGAAGTCACTCAATTAGATGCCATTACGGCAATACTATGCATCGAGTCATCCATGACAACATCAGCTATTGTTGATAGTGTTGGGAATGCATTGCACTCGAATTTTACTGATGACCCTGATCAAGAATGTATCCTTTTTTCATTTTTAGCCCATATAATGTGCAAGAAAGGCGGTTCTTTTCTGGTAATCATGCATTTTTTTTTTCATTCCATCATATTTGAATAATACTACTTGAACCCGAAATGGTGGCAGTCAAAGAATTGAGTTATTTAATAGAAAAAACTGATCCCAATGTGATATAAATTATTTGATTCAGGTTATAACCATAAAGACCAATGTTTGCTTCAAAATTGCTAGCAGAATATTCAGCTGATTGCTTGTCTACCATGCTAGACTAGTCGTATGTTTTTGTCTCGCATGTCATATTTCCATCAATTGTTATTTGGAGAGCAGATGAATATTTCTTTTTCAAATTCGTAGTGCACTACTAAACAGGAAAGTTACTTAAAAAAATAATTTTCTTTATTACTAAAATGGAAAATGACTGTATCACCTAGAACATAGAGATATTGAAGCTTTGATGAATAATTGGCGAGGAAACTATGTGAAGTGGTTGGAAGTCATGGTCTTTAGATCTACGTGTGTACTACAAGTTAATCTTTGAAATCCTATCATGGAAACATGGTTAATTGCATGAAAAGGTGACATACTTATGATTGATTTTTATTATAGGTAGCGAATTAAAATTGCCTCCAAAAAGTAACGTACTTTCAAAATATTTTTATTTGTAAAGCGTCAAAAACAGAGTCCGCTGTTTCTAGAAAAGTACATTACGTTTTTATGGGGGGTAAACATTAGTTCATTACCTGAAATAAAAATTAGTCATACTTAAACTTTTAATGTGATAACCCATAGAAATTTAACGGTAGTTAGTCGATCCCTTGACTAAAGCTGCAGATGCAATGCAATTAGAACAGATCCTTGCCAAGCTCAACTCTTCTGATGAATTCCTGGATTGAATTGCTTTATGAATCTGGTGAACGTGCTGAAGTTGGCCTCAGCAACATCTGGTAATATATTAGAAGGTTAAATATTGCTACCTCACTCACTGCACACATGGCCATCAAGTTTTTCGTGTTAATGGCATCATGTTTTTTGTTCATATAATTGCTGGCTCACTAATGGCTTATGTTAACATTCGGGATGAGAGACCAAAAACTTTCACCTTCATGCATGTGGTAGTTGTCTATTATGCTGAGTTCTGGAGTTTGGAGAGAAGATTTGAAAGTCATGTTTTCAGTGTTTTCAAAATGGAGAGAAAAAGTGTAAATAAATTAGTTTTTTTATTCGATGTTGTTCGATCATTAAAAGATTATTAAAACGTTTCTCTTTCCAAATCTCTCCATTTAGGTTGAATGATTCAAAATTACCAATTTTGAGATCAACCTTGAGGATTTTCGAAAACATGCATGCCAAGAATCATCACTACAAATTGATCTGTTTTGCGTGTTACCAGCATTTGATATCAACTTTGATGATGATTTGTTATTTTATTCATCAAAAAATCTAAATAGCAAGATTGAAAACTAGTAACTAGTTTAGTGTTGATTTTGTATATTGGATTTTCTTTTAATAAGAACTATATAAACCTAAAAGAAGAAAGTACTTTTGTTTGATATTGAGAACCGCTGTTCACAAAATTTTGTAGAATTAGGAATTGATGATATTTAAGAATATCTGTAGAATTGAAAAATACATCTAGATACAAGAAACAAACCAAATATCGCATGTTCCGATTGGTTCAAACTTTATTAGTTTTATTTGCCAAAACCAAAAGAGAGGAAACCAGTTATGCTAAATAAATCTCTCTCCCTCCCTCCCTCTCTCCTGACACATAATTTTTGTACTCTTACCGATATTTCTATTTGTTAAATTCTTATCGATCCTTTTGAATATTATATATGTGTATATATGATTGCAAAAGGATTGAACTTTTATCAAATAGCTCGATGCAAACTCATCGAGTAAATTGAGTTCTAACTATAGTGACTCCGATTTCAGTCAAATATAAAAAATGTAGCTCAAAAAATTTGTTCAGCTATTGAGTATATTGTTTATAGCTTTTGAGCTGAATTTAAATCCTTCTCGAACCGAGCTCAAATCTGCATCTTGAATACTCGTCGAGTTATCAAGTCAAGCTCGAGTCGAGTTTGAGTTCTCTACTTCTCTAGAACTCTTTTGCAGCCTTAACAATAGTAGATGATAAGCAAGACATGGTCCGTGTTAAGAAACTGAACTAGAGTAGAAAATCCAGTCAAGAAGACAAGGAACAGCAATAATTGGTTCTACCCTTCTACATGTTCTTCCTGAAGTCAAATTTGGATTTGAATTTTGTTTTATTAGTTCACAAAAAAAGATAAAATTTTGGTTCGTTCAAACCTATTCTAGACCATTTATTTATTAAAACTTAAAAAGCGCTATTTAGTCTTGATTTGGTTCGATTTTCAATTACATTAGTATTTATTTTTTAGTTTTGATCCATCACACTTGACAATAATTAAAAAGGAAATTTGTGTAAAAAGCTTTCAAGTTGAATCATTTTTACAATTAGAACCTATCATTTTTTATTACATAATGAAACGGTTACATTCTACCGTAAATGAGTTTTTTTTTTCAAAAAAGAAAAGACTTACCTAATGAATCGGTTACATTTGACTGACCAACCATTCGTTTTTAATGAACTCACTTGTCTGTGTTTTATAATTTCTTTGTCCAAATATGTGTTTCTTGTTAAAATTTACTTTTTTGACGAAATTCATGTAGTTACTGGTAATTTGTCGAAAGTGGCATGTAACTTTCAATGGTTACAATCGGTAATTCTATTTTCAAGATTTTATCAGTTTGGAGTTTTTTGTGCAATGAAAAGTGGTCAGTGGTTTTAATTGCCAAAGGGCTTTTTTGCACAAATATTTTATAATTAAAAAAATACAGACACCAACCGTTTTGACTACATTTTGCTCCCTTCTACACGTGGGTTCAAACTATTTTAAAGTTAAATAATCATATGGAACAAGGATTGATCTATGCATGCTTGCCAGCCATTTGCCATCGATCATTTTTCCAGATATAAACTTGACAAATCCAGAGCAACAACTTGCACCCTTTGCACACAAATTTGTACAATGCTTTGGATTTACCCATTTTTACACAAAGGCTTTAGGCCTTTTGGTTTAGTCCAAAGGATACCTTATCACTTCATTACTGATTCCATGGCCATATGTGTGCCTTTGATAGCAAGAAAGTAGCTACAAATCAAGACCAGAAATCGATCATCCACACTATCCAATCATCAAGCATTTTTGAGCTTTGTGAGGATCGGCTAAAAAGTCTTTGTATGCGGTCATCCGTCCAAATAATTGAACAAGATATGCTTCAAGAAAACAGCCACACAAAAGCATTATGCAACTACAAATGTACAAAGTAACTCAGCATTTTTGATTTCTCGATTGAGTCATTGTTGTACAGTCAAGCCTACAAATGATCATGACCCATCCCAAAATGTCAAAATTTGGACGTTGTAATTCTGTGGTTTTCTTTAGGTCGTTTGTGCTCAAAAACCCCATTATTGAATGAAGGGTGTTATCCAATAACATGAAAGATGCCTACTTACATTGGAACTTGGGAATCAGTATAACCCCAAAAACTTCCACCATGCGCCCCCAACAACCGCCCAAATCACCGCGTTAATACAAGCCATAATGAATCCAATTTTGAATACATCTGGGAGGTCCACATAACCGGCTGTTGAGAAAAGAAAACGTTAGTCATGATGCAGGAAGCAACAAGGCTTTCGTAGTCCTACTTCAAACTCTATTCATTAACATAATCAAATAATCTAAGGCCTTGTTTGATTTAATGTCTAATATCTTAATTGTCTCTAATCTCTAATTTGGTCAATAGAAATTTAATGTCATCTCTCTATTAAATAGATGTAATAAGACATTAGACGTCTAATCACTTAGAAAACAAACGAGCCCTAAGTTAACATGGACCTTGTAGTTATCCAAAACAATATTTTGCATATGTAGAATTCCTTTGAAGTTTAATGTATTACTCAAAGAATTTTCAAAGGGATAAATGCATAAAATAACATTTTTACCATTTATAGCATCAATGTTTCATATTTTTCCAATCTATAGCAATGTATTTTTATCATTTTAGCATTTACAACAAAGTACTTTTAGATTAATTGTTCAATACACATGTGAATATTTATAAAGTAAATTGTATGATTGTATAAAACAAAGTACCTTGTCATAAACGATCGGAAAATAAAAGTATGTTTCTGTTTTATGCATTTATACTCAAAAGTCAACACGTGTTTAGAATCAATTTTAAAGAGAAAGTGACGCACCTCCAAAGTACACGGCAGCTTGACCGCTGCTATAATGAGTTTGAGCACCAAACAAGTTTGTGTTGTAAGCTAAAGCGAGTGCCGCCAACACACCAGGGACCCCGGCTGCTAGGTGCATGGCAAGAAATGCAGAATATAAGGCTCCCACGTGGCCCGTTTGACTAGCAAACATGTAGTGGATGAAGAAGTAAGCTCCTTGAAGAACAGCAAATGCAGCTGGCCAACTCAAAGAGAACGATTGAAGAAATTTCGCTACACAATTAGACATCCATGTTACTATTCCAAGGTTCGTTAATTGACCGGCCATGCCCACAAGTACGGCAAACCAAGCCAAGGTGTCCCATGCTGACTTTTCACTTAAGCAATCGTCCCATTCAAGCACTCCTAACAACAATAATATCGATAACCCCAACATTGCAGTAACAACACTCGGTATTCCAATAGCATCCCTGTGTAGACAAGAAACCACGTTAGATATTTGTATTTATTTGTCGAATTCTTCATTTTGAGGATCCCTAATTCCAAGGTAACGGATCGACAATTTCCAACCAGGGTATTGTCTATCATAAATTTATGGGGTAAAGCCATACACTAGTAACTTACTTTTGAAAATTTATCAATATGGTACGTCTACTTTTTTAAATGTCGACATGGTACCTGTAACCTGTACTTCAATTTTTCATACCGATATGACCATATTTGTAATAGACCCCTGTTTTTCATACCATTAGAACTCTGTTTCGTATGTAAAAACCGGACTCTATTATGTAGAATGACCACATCGATACAGAAAAATGAAGTACACGTACCATATAGACAATTAGAAAGTAGACGTACCATATCGATACATTTTTAAAAGTTGGTTGCTATTGTAAGACGTTAACCCTAAATTTATTTTATTTAGTTACTCAAAATCTTTTCAAGGCATGCACAATTGCACATGCATACACCGGCTTTCATGTTATCATGTAGTCAGTCACCCATGCTATATTCGCCCATTGTGAATAAATGGGGCCAGCAAATTGCATAAAAAGGTAACCCTACTTATGGCGGAATCAGGCTGATTTCTATTTAGGTAATGAACTATGTTTTGTCCCATAGAAAGGTAATGTACTATTAAAACATTTTAAAAGGGGTAATTTTGGTCAAAAAAAGTTTGTTACCTGAATATAAATCATTCAAAAGTATGTTGCCTTTTTACAGAATCAAACCTTTATCAAAATATCACATACCCAAATACCCATAGAGAGACAGCAAGAAGCATGGTGCCAATCATCACCCATTCATTAGTTGTGACAGGACCCATAACTTCAAGCCTTTTTGAAGCCATGGCAGGGGCATCCGGTGTATCTTTGGTTTCCGGAGGGTAAATTTTGTACAAGATGAATGGAGTAAGTAGAAGCGAAACAAAAGCAGGTAAACTAGCAGCCTTGAACCAAGAAACCCACGGACTTGCAATGACTAATCCAAGTTCCTCGGCCAATTTCAGACACAAGAGATTTTGTGCTGCAGCAGTGAGGAAAAGAGCACTAGAATTGCCTGCACACTGTCAAGCATCACATACGTATAAGTCGTACAAACAAATCATGTAAACAACAAACACCATCTTCATCTCAATAAAACTAAAATCATATGAAGATTTTGACATCTGTTTTATGTTAACAATATATTCCGTTCTTTTATAATATATAAAGACACTTAACGCATGTGATTAATTGTAAACAAATGTATGTCAAATTGCATGTCTAGTCAACTGTTGCAGTTTTCATAGAAATAAAGGGTGGAGGGGGATGGCATGAAGATGTAACATACTTTCGGTCAAGGTTCATTTTGGGGCATACTTTCAATATCTACATTTAAGGGTCATGGTTTGAAAACACCTGTTTTAGGGATAAAAAAATAGGCATTAAAAATGATATGAAGTCAAAGTGGACCATATTTTTTGTCAATTAACTTAATACATCAAACCTTGGCCTCTTGCTCCCCAAGAAGCCATACCAAAACCCATAAAGTTCTAGTTTAATGACAATTTGCAACAATCCCCCTTTGTTTTAATAAATATCTTCTCTTCCATTCTGTGGGTCTTACATCCATATTATCCTAGTGTCATTAAATTGGACCCAAGAAATACAAAAATGATAAAGAAATATTAACAAATAGAACTAACTCGAAATACATTTAAATTTACATTGCTGATCAGTGATCAATGCCTTTGTGCATCAATTCTTTAGTCTTAAGACTCAAATTGCACAATTTACTGCAAATCTTATGGGCATTGTGACTAGATGCATAAATAAGATGACATAAAATCATATGTCAAATTTCCTAAACTGATAATTTGACCCCAAATAGATGATCAAAATTCAAATGGGTTTTCTCAGACACTAAAGACTTAGGTGCGCTTGTCTCGGGGGATGGATTCGATGGAATCGGAAACTACCTTGGATTTACAAAGATAAAGAGTTACTTTTTATTTATATTCCATCAAAGTCTTTGTTTAAAGGAATTTGACATTCCTATCAAGTTCTACAAGAATTCAGATTTCAATCCTCACCAAACACACTAATAACCAAATCTAAATTACAATTTATTTTGAATTCCATCTTGCAAGCCAAAATGGCCAAATATTATGGTTGCGTTTAGTTGACGAAAATTTTTAAACTTTCCATTTACCTTTTAAGAAAAATAAAAACTTGTTTACTTAATAACAATTTCATAACTTTTCATTTCAGTTTTTAAAATACCACTTTTCATACTCTCTCAAACTTTTCTATCACCTACCATATATTTCTTTCTGATATTCTCTTTCTCTCTGTTACTTTTGTATCACATATCCTATTTGTCTTATTTTATAATCACATTTTATTTTTCTTAGAACTAAAACTTCATCATCTAAACAAGTTTTCACTTTATATATAAGTCATTGTTTTTTTTTTCCTGAAAACTATAACTTGAAAACTAAAATTCATGAAATACATATGCTTCTTGAAATTGCATGGATAAGATAATCCGGTTGGATACAAATCCAATCTCCAATCAGAATTGGATAGTTAGATGATCAGTTAAATAGATAATCAATTGCTTAAAGCAAATACATTCATACTTTTTTATTCATTCAATTCCTAATTTTAATTTAAAGTAAAGGGATAATCAGTCATAATCGCAATAATCAGAATGCAAACACAATAAACTCAAATTGGATTAGTAAGGTAACCTGGAATTGAGACTGAATGAGATATGAACCAAGTTTTCTTTTTGATGGATCGTTGGGTTTACTCCCAGCTGATAGAGACAACGATTTAATAATCGGCAAAAACACGCCGCCGGCCCTGGCGGTGGTACTGGGCATCGCCGGAGCAATCAAGGCCTCACTCAAAGTCAACCCGTAAGACAAACCCAATGTACTTTTCCCTAACCATTTCACGAAATAAGTCGCAATTCGATCCCCTAATCCAGTCTTGACAAATCCACGAGCGAAAAAGAATGAAATCACAATCAACCAAATGACTTCGTTGGTGAAGGCGCTAAACGCTTTGGAGAATGTTAGCGTTTTGGTAATTATGGCAGTGGTAAGACCTAAAAATGCCCACGCGCCGACGGGTAACGGCGACAAAACTAATCCGGCGATTGTGGATGCGAAAATCGAGAGGAGTTGCCATGCTTGTGGAGTGACTTCAACTGGTTTTGGAACAACGAAACGTAAGAGTAAGCCGATCGCGATTGAGAGTGTTAAGGGTAGGATTTTGGCGCCTTGTAATTGGGTTTTTCTGGGCTCGGCGATTGAATTGGCAGTGGTTGATGATGCTTTGATTGGATTGAGGGGTCTAGTGAAGAGGGAGGGTTTGGAGGTGAGCGAGATGCGGCGAGGGATGGTGGCGGTGGGCGGCAGTGGTCGGAGAAGTGGAGGAGGGGAAGTGGGTTTTGTGGCGGGGAAGAGAGATTTAGAGAGAATTCGAGATCGGAGACGAAGGGAAGGTGGGGAAAAGGCAGTGGAGAAGAGCGCAGAGGCCTCCATTGCCAAAGAAGAAGAAGAAGGAGGAGGTTGAAGATTTGCAGAAATGGCGGATGTGTTTGAAGAGCGGAGAGTACGAAGAGGAGTCCGCCACAGAATTTGGTCTGAGCTGACAACACCTGCAATATGTGAAATCTCAGCTCTGCGGCTAATATTGTGTGCGACGCTGTTAGATTCATAGATTGTATCCACTTTTTTTTCTCTTTATTTTACCTATTTATTTTTTATGACGTTAAATGTCCAAAATTTAAAAACGACCTTTGAAATTAAGATGTGATTTTTAGATCTGAAATATGAAATTAAGAGCTGATCTTAGAATTATTTGTTTTGTAATATGAAACATTTAAAAAATATTACTTTAAACTATTATATTTACTTAATTATGTATTATAATTAATAAATTTATATAAAAAAAATTAAATTATAATAATTAATATGATAATATTTTTAAATTAGAATTAATTGAATTTATATTTTAATTACACATAAAAAAGATAACTGAGATAATAATAATTAATATGATAGATAGTTTTAGGTTTGTAAACTAAAAATTAAAAAAAAAGACTTCTTAATTTTTTTCAGACCCAAGTCTCCCTCTTAAAATTAAGAGGTAAATTCAAAAGTTACAACCTCTTAACTCTGAAACTAAACAAACAATCTTAAGTTATTCTAGATATGAAGTTTAGACTTCAAATTCTTTTAAGAGCCTCTAAAAACAAACAAGGTCTTGCTATAATTAAACACCACCACCCTATATCCTATTTTTGGATTATGAGCCGTCAATGCCTTAAAAAAGAGTAAACGAATCGAGCCGAATCCGAGCCTATTAAAACTCATGTTCGGCTCGTTTCAAGTTTCGTATGTGGAACTTGACCTTGACTCGTGAAAAAATTTATAAGCCAGAGGCAGCCAAACTAGACAAGTTTATTACATGCAAATTAATCTTTTAATTGATTTATATATATGGTATATTTAGTTAATCTATATGTTATATATTTATTAATTAATAAATATATTTATATATCGATTCGTTTAGACTCGTGAGCTCAATATGTGAAGCTTCGGTTCGAGTTCGTTTATTAAAGAGCATGAATTTAGGCTTAAGTTCGGCTAGGGCTTGTTTAACTCAAGTTTTTCTTGAACTTTTAATGAGTCGACCTCGAATAACTCACAACTAGTAGCTCAACTCATTTACACCATTGTCCTAACTTCTAATACTTATTTTCCATTCCTAGTGAAAATGTTTAAAGGATTTTAATGTTGGATTTTAAGTTCGGGTCTCGTAAGGTCCCGAAACAACCCGAGGCTTTTCGTTTAAGGTTCGAAACCTTATTGGGAAGGTTTTAGAAGTTTTTAGTGTATTGAAGCTTATGTACGACATACGTATACATTTATAGGTGTTTGGAAATATTGAAGCCAATTGGAAGCGGTCTAAAAAGTAATTTGCCATTGTGGTTCAATTGAGGAATTGAAACTCGATTCCCTCGATCAGACGATCACTATAAGTACTAGCATTAGTGTTGCATAATTTAATGAATGAATTGTTGTCATTGACGTACATATTTGTTCCTTGAGAGATGGGGTCTCTTGTTGCAAATCTCACATCGCTCTTGCATATATGAATCACTTGCATGAATAAATGTATCATTTATTGTACTCAAGACACATTAGACCTCATCCTACTTGATGCATCTTCATTTTGACTCACTTGGATGTCCATGGATCTATTTACTCTGAACTCGTGAGTAGGAGTATAGCGGGCTTAAACTTGTGAGTAAAGTATATTCCCTCGACTATGTGAGACATTGGGTGGATTAACTTTGAACTTGTGAGTAAGGGAATGAGACTGAGCTCTAAGTCTTGATTTGAGCATCCATACTTATTGTTGGAACACTCATTCATTGATCACCTAACATTCATCTTATTATGTATTGTTTCCTAATCTTGCGACTCACTCTGGCTCATGTTGTTTAACCTTTTTCAGGGATTGATAAGGATAAAGCCATGCTGGTTCATCTAGTTAGTGGACTTGGAGTTTGTTAGCAGCTCCACAACTTTAGGTATACTTTTTCATCGACTTGAGTTTTGGGAATTAGAAAACTTCTCGTTTCATATACATGTGAATACACATAATTCCACACAATATTTTGATCTGATGGATGATATAGGTTCTTTTGTACCTCGATAAATAAAAGTTTCCACTGAACCCTCCTTTATATATATATATATATATATATATATATATATATATATATATATATATATATATATATATGTATGTATATGGGTGGGTTCAATGGAAAACCACTATGCACATGAAAACTATAGAAACCTATGCATACCGTCCGATTGGGTGCATTTCATGAAAAACGCGGTGGCATGATCGCAAATAAGGTGACGCATCACGCGGGATTTTGATGCATCACTCGGGAATTTGATGCATCACGCGGAGAATTTGATGCATTTGTGGTGGTGCAGTGCGGTTTTCACAAGTTTTCAGGTGCATGGTGGTTTTCCATTGAACCTATATATATATATATATATATATACATATATATATATATATATATATATATATATATATATATATATATATATATATATATATATATATATATATATATATATGCTCGAGATCCATGGAGTACTATATTAGACTGGAGTACTGGAAAACCATATTAAATGTACATGTTCATTACGATTGAATGTTAAATTTCATGTAAAATTATAATATACATATGTCCAAAAGTGCATTATAATTGACTAGGTCATGTCATTTACATGTTCTTTAAGACAAAATGTTTAGTTTCATGTAAAAGTGCGTAATATACAAATCTTGAACCTATATGTATATACAACAGTATCAATATATAAAAGTGAAAGATTTACCCTTTAACATTAAACTTTCAAGGGTTTTTGTGCATACAATTAAAATGGCAAAAAGTATGTGTTCTAAACAATTTACAGGTAGGGGGAGTGTGGGGGTATGGCGCCTTGAAGTATAAATGTTGTTGAGTAACTTATGTAAAAATTGTACTCCTTTTGACTAATAACTTAACAACGACTTAACTATGTAAAGGTTGATTAATATTATTATCATAATCTTCTCATCTGATCAAGACATTCACGTAATTAATCACTCGTAAAATTTTCAACAAAATCTTTCGTTGATGTATCACTGAAATCATCTACGAAATCTTTTTATCCAGAATCACACACCAATTCATCGGTTCCGGTTAGAACCAATCACCATCTCGTTGAGCCATAAACCCCGTTTGGGTTGCAAATCACACAAGCTATCTGTGTAATCCAAAATTGAAGCCAATTAGAAGCGGTCTAACAAGTAATTTGCCATTGTGGTTCAATTGAGGAATTGAAACTCGATTCCCTCGATCAGATGATCACTATAAGTACTAGCATTAATGTTGCATAATTTAATGAATGAATTGTTGTCATTGACGTACGTATTTGTTCCTTGAGAGATGGGGTCTCTTGTTGCAAATCTCACATCGCTCTTGCATATTATGAATCATTTGCATGAATAAATGTATCATTTATTGTACTCAAGACACATTAACCTCATCCTACTTGATGCATCTTCATTTTGACTCACTTGGATGTCCATGGATCTATTTACTCTGAGCTTGTGAGTAGGAGTATAGCGGGCTTAAACTTGTGAGTAAAGTATATTCCCTCAACTATGTGAGACATTGGGTGGATTAACTTTGTAGTTGTGAGTAAGGGAATGAGACTAGCTATTCATTGATCACCTAACATTCATCTTATTATGCATTAATTACTAATCTTGCGACTCACTCAACAACTTTGTTGTTAGCTCATGTTGTTTAACCTTTTTCAGGGATTGATAAGAATAAGGCCATGCTGGTTCATCTAGTTAGTGGACTTGGAGTTTGTTAGCAGCTCCACAACTTTAGGTATCCTTTTTCATCGACTTGAGTTTTGGGAATTAGAAAACTTCTCGTTTTATATACATGTGAATACACATAATTCCACACAATTTTTTGATTTAATGGATGGTATAGGTTTTTTTGTACCTCGATGAATAAAAGTTCTCCACTGAACCTCTCTTTATATATATATAGGGTCGAGATCAATGGAAACTATATTAGACTGGAGTACTGGAAAACCATATTAAATGTACATGTTCATTACGATAGAATGTTAAATTTCATGTAAAATATAATATACATATATTCAAAAGTGCATTATAATTACTAGGTCATATCATTTACATGTTCTTTAAGACAAAATGTTTGATTTCATGTAAAAGTGCGCAATATACACATCTTGAACCTATCTATCTATACTTATTAATAAATAAGAACATTAAGCGCCACGTGGCGCTCTCTCCTTAATCCAAAATCTTCTTTTCCCTCCTATTTTTCCTTAAATAACTCTATTAAATTTGTAAACTAATTCTTGTTTAGTTAAATAAATAAAAGAATAAATTAATAATTAATTTCTCAACTAAACTTGTATAATTATATTAAGAGAAGACAATATCATGAATAATTTAAATATTTTTAAAATGTATTGAATAAACATAATATCATAGTCATACATTATTATTATAATATATTAAAATAGAGTTTTATCTTGATATATAGACCTATATTTTGATTTCAGACCCTTTTATTTATCTACCTTTAATAATTACACAATTTAATTGATAGGTATAAATAAAATAAAATATTTATTTACTTTTCATAAGTTTACTTCTGAAATTAACTAGAAAATTAAAAATAAGTAATACAATTATTACTTTTACATATTTTTAATATTATATGATAATTTTTTTCTCTTCCATATCATGAAATTTAAATAAAAACTACAATTTAATAAATTAACAATTTAATATTTTATATCAAATAAAATAATTATTTATATAACTTATATTAAGTATCCTATAAATATCATTGAATATCAGTGGAATTAATATTTCTTAGAAATTGAAATGTTGTCTTCATGTTTGAAATTTTACTAATTGATTTTCTAATATTACAATTAAATAAAACAATATTATCTTCAAATTTAAGGGTTGCATATTAATTTAAACTTAGTTTTGAAACAATCTATTTTTTTGTAATATTAATTTATATACTCCATCATATTGTGTTTAAATTAACTATATAATAAATATTTGTTATTTAAATCTAATTTTCTTAAAGAAAAACCATAGATAGATTCATTTATGATTGTCTAATAAAATTTATTCGATTCAAACTATATTGTAGTAATCAAAACTTTATAAAATCTATAAAATTGCTAATCTAAATTGATTATCATACAAAAAATTTTGAATTTCTTGTTCCAAATGGGTGATTATAATAAAACAACAAATAAAATATAATTACAGACATTAGTGGATAAATTTATTAGTTTTTTGAATGTTAATTATGTATATCCTCATATCATGAGTTTTAATTCATATTTTATATGATTTTAAAATATATTCTATAATTTTAACTTGATTACTTTATTTTTTTTTATTTATTATATTTGTAATAATATTTTTAATTTTATATCTATTATTTAACATACCCATGTATAATATGGGTCAATAGACTAGTATGTATATATATAGTAGTATCAATATATAAAAGTGAAAGATTTACCCTTTAACATTAAACTTTCAAGGGTTTTTGTGCATACATTTAATATGGAAAAAAGTATGTGTTCTAAGCAATTTACAGGTAGGAGGAGTGTGGGGTATGGCGCCTTGAAGTATAAATGTTGTTGAATAAATGTTGTTGAGTAACTTATGTAAAAGTTGTATTCCTTTGGACTAATAACTTAATAGCGACTTGACTATGTAAAGGTTGATTAATATTATTCCCATAATATTCTCATCTGATCAAGACATTCACGTAATTAATCACTCGTAAAATTTTCAACAAAATCTTTCGTTGATGTATCACTGAAATCATCTACGAAATCTTTTTATCCAGAATCACACACCAATTCATCGGTTCCGGTTAGAACTAATCACCATCTCGTTGAGCCATAAACCCCGTTTGGGTTGCAAATCACGCAAGCTATCTGTGTAATCCAAAATTGATACAAACCAAAAGCATCTGGTAGGAATATGTTAACTAACCTCGTATCTGTTCGAATTTCAAGGATGTTTTTTTTTTTTTCGAACACAACAACCTCTCTTAAACAACAACTTCTGGCCTTTGTTTTGTGGCTCTCGATCTGATCGAAATCAACAGGAAAGGAGGGTCGTTCTTCCCTTTCCACTTCGATCTCGATCAACAACACCATATGGCCTCCGTTTTGAATCTGTTCCGAGTTGATCAAAACGGAAGCATCAAGTTTGTTTCTGGTTGTAACACAGCAGAAGCCTTCGATTCTTTGCTACTGTTCCTTTTTGTGGATCTTATTGTTCGATTACAATAACCCTTCAAGGCTTGCAAAATCTTTTCTTCTTCCTCTGTTTTTTTCTTGATTGCAAACAGGCCCAAACAATGGCCTTCATGCTTTTCTTCTCTGCAATTGATTTCGCCCAATAATCTTCAACTAGAGCCACATGTTGATGTTGGCAGCGGAATACATAAATTGGAAGAATAAGCGGTTATTTGTTTACTTCATAACGAAATCATTAAGAGATTCGTTCAAAAGTTAAACCACCTCTTAATTATTCCATTCAGTTGCGGAGCCACATGGAGAGAAGTGGGGGGAAAGGCCCCCAACGATTTGCGTAAATTTAACAAACTTTGCCTATGTGTTCCAGAAAATTAACACGTCGACGAATGCCTTATACAACCTCATGCCCCAAACAAAAAAAAAATTTCTGGATCTGCCACTAATTCTATTAAGCACTAAAGAAACAAGGGCTAAGAAACACAAAAACAACCCTGAAAATCATTTATTATTCAACACTTAAAACACGATACACACATCGATATATATACATATCTAAAAGACACAAACGAAGGGTTGTAACCGTTCGAATAATAAACCACCAGTCGTAACTATCATTCTGTTAATTAACCACCGACTATAACTACCATACTAACGATCAATTAACCGTCACACTTGATTAACCCTAAGTCTAGCTTATATTTTAACAAATGTAACAGGTTTTTTTAACCGATAATTAACGAAGGGGTTGTTTGTTTACTTCTAAATGAAATCATTAAGAAAAGTAAAATGACCTATTAATGATTCCATTAAGAGGTAAACAAGCATATCTGAAGTCTGTTTTTTTCAGTTAAATCCATAGGTTTTGATATCAGAATCTTGTTCCAATTCTTTCATCCTTTTCTCGTCTAAATGAACCCATGCTTCTACACCATTACCTTCATCATCGTCCAACATGATCACCAAATTTTGGGTCGGAAGCTTTCCGGTGCTTGTCCAAATCGGCTCACCGTATCCGAAATTCGCTTTGTAGAATGAAAATTTGCACCAACAAGTGAACAAGTAGACGTTCACATCGTCATCGGCTATCTTTCTGTTCGACTCCAAATACGGATTGATTACAATCCCATTTCCTTCCTCACCATGTGTTAGTATCTTTGCACAATCCTTAATAGTTTTCTTCACCGATTCGCTCAGATTCTTGACGATATCTTGAAAGCTAATGTCGTTGTCGTTGTCGTTATCGTTATCGCCTTTGCCAGGCCCGAGCTGGCAAGTTGCTAGACCCCAAAAGTTTCCACATGAGTTTGCGGGCAACCGAGGGACCACTTTATCCCTTATCCCAACAGCTTGGATTAAAAAAGACGCCTTCGGTTTGCCGTCGTTCGCTTGATCGACGCGCATAAACGCCTTCCACAGTAACGCCACGACAAGTTGGACCTTTGATGGTTTCCTACAATGACCATGAAGCCCGTTTTCATCGAATCTAACGCATTCGCTCATGGCTGCTATTGCTTCGCTCGTAAAGTGAAATCTTCGAGCAGCGATCTTAACACCAACGACGCTGAGATCAAGCTCGGGTAAACCTCTCGAAGGGAAGAAACTCGCCGAGTTGAAAACCGGTGTGTAGTTTAATCCATGCTCATCATCTAGATCATTAGTTTTACTAGCCCAATTATTAATAAAGGTGCATATAGTACCCATATCCGAAATCTTATGCGAAAAACACATACCGACGGCAAATCCACCGCACTCGAAGGTGGTGACTTTGATAGACAGCATGGGATCGAGATCGACGTCGGGCTCATCTGCTTCTGATTCGATCTCGAACGCGAGTAACTTATTGAGAAGATCGGGTTGAGTTCGTGGAATCTCCGATAGCCGAACATCGGCTTTGCCTCGGACATACAAAACACCTTGATCGTTACAATCGACCATGGAAAGCTTACGGATATAGCGACCAGCAAGAGGGTAGAACTGAGTTAAGGTTTCTGATAACGAATCCTCCAAACGGTCGGAAATAATGGTTCGGAGGAGAGTAGGTGGCGGTGACGGTGGCGGTGGCGGTGGCGGTGGAGGGTAGTAGAGAATGAGTGGGACGTTAATGGTGGGAGCGAGCTCATCGGTGAAGGAGATGTTGAAAAAACGAAGGGTGGTGGGAGTTGGGTTCGATGGTTTCACCAGCTTCCATGACCAGTTTATCACCTCCATTTTTTTATTTTTTATTTTAATTTCTCGATCGATGCTAGCTGTTGGCTCTTTTCCTAGCTTTGGCTTACATTTATAATGGCCCATTTTGACGTTATATAATTTATAAAGAGGTTTGATATGAAAAAAAACCAACATGTTTTTTTTTATATTTTTTCGGTATAGTCCTTTTGTGTTTACCAATAAAATTCTTAAGTAATATATATGTTTGTGGTTTTTGAAATTTTTCTTTATTTTCAAAAAAAAAAAAAGTCTTTAAGTTATGGAATTTTCGGAGAAAAATAGTGAAAACATGTTAGTTTACGAAAACTAGTCATTTTTCAATTTCAGTTTTCAAGTTATAGTTTTTTTTTTTTTAAAAAGGGTTTCTATGAGAAGAAAAGTTGTTTACATGATAAAGTTTTAGTTTTAATAAAAATAAGATAAGTGATTATAAAATAAGAAAAATAGGATAGGTGATAGAAAAGTATGAGAGAGAAAGAGAGTATTATAAAGAAATATAGGGTATGTAATAAAGTAAGAGAAAAAAATATGAAAATTGGTATTTTAAAAAATGAACTGAAAATTTATGAAATTGTTGTTAAGTAACAAATTTTCATTTTTTTTGAAAAGTGATATGAAAATTTTGGAAATTTTCGGTAACTAAACGCACCCATAACCTGAGGACTTTCTTAGAAAAAAAAACACAGAGAGAGTAAATCGCAAAAAAAAATGAAAACACGTCTGTTCGTTTCATATTAACCCTTATAAATAAACGTATTACATTTAGTTATTTATTTCAATTTGTTTTTTTAAACAGCATTTCCATCGGTTTAAACGTGGAGCTTCTATATACCTGTCACATACGTACATGTGGTACAAATGTTGCACATTATTTTTTTCGAATTTAATTTTTAGTCATTTTTTAGTGGTGTGGAATAATTAAGGAGATAGTTTAAAGTCAAATAAATTTATGGTTATAAAATAGTTGGAATCGAATATATTTACAAGTGACTAGATATGTCAAAACAATTAATTTAATCAAATAAGAAAATGAAAATGACTGAAAATTTTATCATTTTGACTAAAATGGGCTGCACTTCGACTCAGTCCTTGGCAGCATAGCCAATCACGAAGGTGCCCTCATTGAATTATTAACTACCAAACAAATGAACAATCTTGCCTTTGTGAGAAGAAAGAACCTATAGAGCAAAAGAGGAGTTCAGTAAGAGTAGATAGTTTATAGTTAAAAAAAAGGCTAAAGTCGTACAATAGCAGTGTACTTTTTAAGGTGTATCGATATAGTACGTGTACTTTTTATATTGTTAATATGATACATTTACCTTTTATGACCGGTTATTTCGTCTAGCTTTGTGCAGTTGTGAGAGAATCGTTGGTACGAACTCGTTCACCGTTGGATCTGCGTGAAATGTGAGGAGAAGCTTCGCAACACATAGTTCTTCGATCTGGACGGTGGAGATCGTCGTTAGAGATTTCTACAGAGGTCTGTAGGTGTTTGAAATTGGTTGTGCGATGTGATTTCTCCTACCAGGTTATCACAAGGACGAGAGAGTGTATTTGATACTTCAATTATAGAAATTTGAACATTAATAAAAAGAGAAATTTCACTCTTAACAGGTATAGCCAGTAACCAGTTACCAAATGTATCATATTGGTATGAAAAAATGTAGTACACGTATCAAATTTGAACGATTCAGAAAGTACACGTGTAATATGAATAATTATAATAGTACACGTACCATATCGATACATTTTAAAAAGTACACAACTATTCTACGACTTTAACCCACAAAATTTATACCATTTTCTACTTATTGTTTTATTAGTTGTTTATATTGTTACTGTTTTTCAACTCTTTTATTATGTTTATAATGGAATTAAGTTTGAGGGTCAATATTGAAAAAAACACTATTAACTTTTTTTTTCCGCAATGAAATTCTTAAAAAAATTTCTTATTGTTTAAGTCCCTAAACTATTTTTATTTTATTTAAAAGTGTATATTTGACATGTTTGAACGGTTACTAAACAAGTTTTCTTAGTTTTTTCATTTGATTAATGTTGTAAAAAACTCACAATCTTTCTATATTTTAGAGATTAAGTCCCTAAACATTTTGTTTTATTAGTTGTATTTTACCGACTAATCCGATAGCCGGTCAAAAATATATACTTTTGAATAAGACAAACATAATTTAGGGACTTACAATTGAAAAAAAAAAGTTTAGGGACTTAATTGAGAAATGAGAAAACTTTATTGGGTTTTTTCAATATTAACCCCTTTTTAAAATTGTTTATTGTTATTGTTATTAATAATAAGTTAGGATTTATTTGTTGGAGTTAATTGTTATATATTACTGTTAGGATGAATTAAAATTGCTAATAGTTAACGTTAAGATTAATTGTTAATTGTTAATTTCTTAATTGTATGTGGTAATATAGAACTTAGAAAATGTTTTGATTGATTTGTTTTCGTTAGAACTTGAGATTAAAATTTAACGGAAAATTATCTCAAAACGTTTTAATAAATAATGATATCATAATTCAATTTTAGAAGATGAAATGCTCGTAGAAAATAACTATAACATGCAATTTGTTTCTCGATCTTAACACGACTGTATTTTTTTCATACAATTTTTCATGCGGTATGCATGTTAATCATGTTGACCTAGCCGAACAGAACAATCTGACTATAGACGACGAAGGATAAATAGGTCTACCGTCGTACCTCAAAAATCATTACCTCCTAAATGAAAATTTCTGTAACCACCACTTTACGCAACCAAAAAGACAGTTAGGTAAACCATAGTCTAGAGTCGATTTGAAGTTAAAGCCGACACTCGATGGTTCACCGATAGTAATCTGTCAAAGTTAATGCTCATGTTACCTTAACCTTACGTTGTTTTAGGAGTGGGGATACTGCATGCTAATGTTGATTGAAAACAACAAATAATGTACGAGGAGACCATATATATAGCAGTCGTGGGAGACCACTAAAATACAAGTGGCCCTTGGGGAGATTCATGGGGATATATGTGACACCCTTGCCACATTAACCACCAATTACAATTCACCCAGGATTAATCACCAACAAACAGATAACATAATGATCTGATAACTTAATTAAAGTGCGGAAGCAAAATACATAAATAAAAGTATTACAACTGAGTTTAACACCCTACGGTGCTACAAAGGTTACACGTCTAAGTCTACCAACACAATTTATTACATTATCCCAAATTCATTACAACAGAATTTTCATAAACCAAATACCAAAGTAAACAGTAGAAATCTTCAAATGCTTCAATAGATTTCCTAGCTAGATGGTCCAGCTGTAGATTTCCCTTTTCCTGTAAAAATTCAACAACTAAAGGGGTAAGCTAAAGCTTAGTGAATACCATATGATTTTACACATTCTACAAATCATTATGATGCCACCCAGGGTAACCGCGGTAACACATACCGTATACCCCACACGTACTCCAAGTACGCAAACCCGAGCCGCAGCTCCTTCGAGCTGACACTCGGCATAAGAATAACCAACCATCTGAGGCAGACATTACATAGGGGATGACCTACTGTCTATCCTGACCACAGAGGTGTCAAACTCTTGGTCATATAGCACAGTAACATCAGAGTACAGATGCGACCACACAGGTCCATCGAAAAGATGCACAACAAATGAACGGACATGCAACAAGTATGAATGTGCATCAACATATACGCATGTTAGTAGAATGCCAAACGAATATGAAACAACATGCCTCAGCAGGCAATGCAAACATAATGCAGATGCAGCAATGTTAAAATCAAAGGTACTCACAGTGGGTGCGTTATTAATCTTTTAGCAATATTATTTCCCATCGGAATTTCAACCGGATCAACCAAGTACCCCACTGTGGGTTAAACAACACCACAAGGGACCTGTTTCATTTCCATAATGAAAACATATCATCATTATATGTTCTTTAACAATTACCATCAACTTGTATAAAATAAAGTGCTATAACATTCGGAAACGTCATCCGAAACTCATATTTTAAACCGTTATTCGAGGTGTTATTATTCCCAATTAACCCTCCATTATATGCCTTCTTATAGTACACAAGATATCCCAAAAGTGTGTTTAATTGTCCATAAATTCGGATCCTTTTAAACCCATCCGAATTACCCCAAAACAAACGAACTCGCCGAGTAGGCTCATGGAACTCGCCGAGTTCCTGTCCGAATTTCGGACCCTTAGTTGAATTTCGGACACATCCGGATTGGGTTGACCCATCCGAGTTCGGGTTGACCCATCCGAATTCGGACACCTCCGAGTTCGGTTCTTAAATTTGACTTCGGTCCTATCCAAATTTCGGGTCTTATCCGAATTCGGGTCCCAACCGAATTCGGATCCAACACTTATGAATTTTTATGAAGATTTATTCATCTGTTCTTGAGTACTCGCCGAGTTCCTCATGAACTCGCCGAGTTCACATGCAGGTTTGCTATTTCGCAGCTACGGGTTTTTAAGTAAAAATTGCCAAAACTTAAATTTATTCACATGCAATCCATACATTCGATTTATTACTATATATTGAGTGTTTTTACATCATTTTCCATAACATTAACACTCAAATTCGTCCAGATTGACCCAAAATATGAACTTTTCTTCAAGAACTTAAAAACCTACAAAAGTTAAGATTTCTAACCTTTTTGAACGAATTATCCAACGAATCTTGTTTCTGAACCTTCAAGGATGTTCAACTATTGATTTCCAACTGATATAACATACATGCATTACAAATTTTTCAGATTAAAAATCCGAATTTTATGCATCTTATTCTCAAAATAAACCCCAAGAAGATAAATCATGTTCTTACCTTAATTTCTACTTGAATCTTGTTAATATTCAGATGTAATCCACGAATTTCTTTCTTCAAATTCGAATTTCAGCAGAATGTTTGAGAGAATTGAGGGAGTTTTAGTTGTAGAGAGAGAGAGAGGTATCATTCAAATGTAAGACCAATGGTCTTTTATTCCCAATTATCGGCTATTGTCACATTTAGCCCCTCAACTTATCCGGTTCCATAAATTTCTGATTTCTATCTTACTTTTATTATCACCAACAAATAAAAATCATCATACTAAACCAAAATAATTTGACATTCTTAATATTCCTTAATTCCTTAAAATAACAACCAACTTTAAATAACTGAACACATAATCATTTTCATAGTCCAACTTAATTATGCAAATTACAAATTTTAAACTTAATAAACTTCAAATACAATAATTTAAATCCGAGGATGTTACAATATACAATCTTTAAATACTAGGTAGTGTTGGTTGTCTTGGAGAAGAAAAAAGATTTAAAATGAAATTAATAAATAACATGTGTTTTTAGTTTTTTTTTTAAGAGGGAAAAGTAAAGGAAATAAAATAAATTTGTATTCTAGAGTTTCCTACTTTTCTTTTCTTTTCTTTTCTTTTCTATTCTCTTCTCTTTTCTCCATTTCATTACTTGTCTCTCGTTACAAAATCAAGAACACAATATATTTGATACGGTGAAATCATATGAGATTTCATTTGCAAGCTTTATTTATATTGCAGTGAGAGCGTTAATGATGAAAAGAAATGGAGATTTGATTTTGATGTAAAGTTCAATTCTCTCATTTTATAGTCAAAATGAAAAGAAACATACCATGAAAAGGAAATAGAGTTTTTATTTTCATTCTCCATTTTTATGCCAACATTGTCTTTTTAACCAAATCAAATTTATTTTTTACAATTTCATCATACCAAACGCTCCGATCTGTTACTGGCCATCAAAGCTTTTAGTCAATTTCCACTCTCTTTACACTCCTTGCACAGTTGCACACTAGCTTAACACATCCTTTTGTCCATGTTGTTTCCTCTACCCATGTCATCACATTAGACCTACATCTAATACCAGTTTTCGCTAGAGCAATCACAACAACATTCTGTTATTATTTTAATGTAATTTTCTTGACATGTTATTTGATATTGGTTAGAATTAAAATGAGGTTGGAGGTGCAGAGTGCACGCTTGTATAAGTTTGACCAAAGTCAAGACTTAGACGCTAAACCAAGGGTCAAAGGGACAACGTCCCGAAACAAATACGAATTTCTGAAGGGCTTGATATAGAATTTTATCATTTATATGTTAATTGTTTCAACAACGTTGAAAGCTTAACAACTCTGAAAGGTTAACAGCTTTGTTAAATACCTTAGCTGTTAAAGTTTTGTTGCTGCTGTTGATCTTGGGCTGACGTTGCTATTAAGGTAGCGGATTTGACCATAATATATTGTTTATTGTTATTGTTATTAATTTAGGATTTATTTGTTGGAATTAATTGTAATATATTATTGATAGGATGGATTAAAATTGTTATGTTAAGGTTAATCCATATTTGATTAATTGTTAATTATTTGATTGTATGTGGTAATGTTAGTTCTTAGAAAATGCATTGTTTGATTTGTTTTTGTTAGAACTTGAGATTAATCGTTAATATAACGAAAAATTATCTCATAACGTTTTAAATGATAATATCATAATTCAATTTTAGAAGATGAAAAGCTCATAGAAAATAACTATAATATGCAATTTATTTTTCGATCTTAATATAATTGTATTTTTTCATACGATTTTCATGTATTATGTATGTTAATTATGTTGACCCGGCCGAACAATCCGACTATGGACGTAAGACAAATAGGTCAACCGTCATACATTCTAAAACCATATCCTCCTAAGTGAAAATTTTTGTATCCACCGCTTTACGTAACCAAATACAGTTAGGTAAATTATAGTCTTGAGCCAATTTGAAATTATAACCAACACTTGATAGTTATTTGCCTCCCTTTCTTTCCTGACCATAAAAAACATTCTAGCGTCATTATCGGCACGTCCATCTCTCAAAGTTAATGCTGATTGTAAGTTTGGATTGTTTTATAATTATCGCTAAAGAATATGGTTCCAGAGAGTACCACTCATTATGCAGCGTACCAGAGGGTACCACCTTTTAAAAAAACTTTTTTAAATTTTTTTTCATAAACATGTTTTAATTAACATTATAAAGACCATATGTAAATTTCACATGCATTCAAATCTCCTAACTCCTTAAAAATGAGGTGAAGGTATACTTACATAAAATTTGCATATGTGTGAACGTGCCTTTATGTGATGCGTGATTTAATACACTTAGAATGTGTGAATGTGCGTAAAACTTACATACTATCTGTGTAATGTTAATTACAACATATTTATGAAAAAAATTTCAAAAAAAATAATTTTAAGAGTGATACCTTCTGTTGCGCTACAATATGAGTGGTACTCAATTGAGCCGAAATCTATCCCTAAAATCAAAAGATATTTTTTCAACTATTTTGATATCTTTCTTAATGGTTGGACGCCATTGGAACAGGAATATACTGAGGGAGTTTTTGGTTCGTGGATTTCCTGGGATTTGCATTTAAAATCCTGTGTTTGGTTCGCAGATTTCAGTAAGGATTTAAAATCCCAGGATTTCCTAAATCCTTCCATTTTTTGTTATTTAAAATCTCAGCCTCCCCCTAGGATTTTAAATCACAGTTACCTTGCATTTTTCAGATTAACAAATTTATTCTATAAGATAATGCAAATTCTTTGACTAAATCCTGACAAATGCAAATGCTGCATAATGCAAATCCCAGATAAAAATCCGCAAACCAAACGCTCCCTGAGTGTTTAAATGTCTAGGTCAAAATAACAAACAAGTCGTCAGGATGGCCGAGTGGTCTAAGGCGCCAGACTCAAGTTCTGGTCTTCGAAAGAGGGCGTGGGTTCAAATCCCACTTCTGACAAACATTTTTTGTTTTTTTCAATTCTATTTTCGATTCATTATTTGGTTTGTACTTGCTTGATCTTCTTCATCTGCTTCTTTTTAGGCTTTTGCAGCACAGAAAGAGGAATCTGATCGTGATTTTGTGTTACAAAATGGCGGCGACTCGTTCCATTTTCCTCGGATTCATCCGGTAACACCGTATTTTCACTGTTTTAAAGTTTGGAATTCTGTCTTCTTCTAGATCCTGACGCTGTTTTCTGAACCCTAGAAACTACAGCAGACAGGCGAGGGCTAATGGTGCAGCGAGGTACTTGTCTTTTTCGTCGTCTTCGGCGGCTTCGAATTCGGAAATCGTATACGAAGAATCACCGACTTCTGTTCCGGAAGATGATTCCGAAGTCGGCGGTGGTGATGATCTGAAGAGCAGGATTTTCCGGCTGAGACTCCCGAAGCGTAGCGCTACCAATGTTATTGAGAAATGGATTAATGAAGGACATCAAGTTACAATCCATGATCTCCGTCGTATTTCAAAAGAACTTCGTAAATCTCACCGTTACAAACATGCTCTTGAGGTTAGACATCGAAAATGCCTGACATCTTAGTCTAAATTGTTGATAATGCGACAATCGTTATTGGGTGATATATTTCATCTCTGAGTTTCTTGAAACTCTAAATTTCGATCAATGATGATATGGTTTTATAGAAGCTATATTCAAATTATGAAAATTTGCTAGGTTGAAATGCTAGTAGTTTTATGACACCCAAACTACTTATACAACAATTAAGAATCTTGCTCTTATAATGCAAGCAAATTATTCTGAGTTTTTGGTAGATCTCCAAATATTAGTATGTTACATTGACCATGAAATTAATTTAACATGGAACCCATCAACACTGGCCCCAAGTTCGGTCGCAGGATGTTAGATCCACGATCACATGATGCACCAACAATTTAAAAGGCAACACTCTGCCAGCCTGCTAGGTAGGATTTGATATAATGATGATTGGATTCTTCATGAGGATGACACAATGATAAGTATCACCAAAAACACTGCCCAGTTTCTTCATCTTGTCGATTGATGCAAGACTATTTCTTCTTGGTAAATCGGAGATCTCAGCTTTCTGATGTTTGCAGAGTGTGAATTCTTTTCTGCTACATTAGAATAAGCACAAAGCAGATTATTGGAGAATCTTGGTGATTGTATATTTGTATGGTTGTACTGTTATGATCACTTATCTGAGAGTCAGCCGTGAATCTTGCATTAGTTCTTTATCTCTAGTTAGAATTCCCATCAGTAATTTTTAGATTTAGATACTCTTTGCATTTCAGTACAGTTCCTTGTTGGACAACTGGATATTACTGATAACATAACAAGTAATAATGTGTGTATTGCAATTGCAGTTGTCCGAATGGATGGTTTCACGTGGAGACTTTGAAATATCTGACTCAGATTATGCATTCCGCATCGACTTGATGACCAAAGTTTTTGGTATAGATGCTGCTGAACGCTACTTTGAAAGTTTACCTCCCAGTGCTAAGACGACTGAATCTTACACTGCTCTTCTTCACTCGTACGCTGCATTAAAACTAACTGCAAAGGCAGAGGACCTCTACGAAAGAATCAAAGAGTCCAACCTTCCGTTGAGTGCCATAACATACAATGAGTTAATGACATTATACATGTCAGTTGGGCAGGTTGAAAAGGTCTCTTCTGTTGTTGAAGACCTTAAAAGCCAGAAGGTTTATCCAGATATTTACACTTACAACTTGTGGATTAGTTCATGTGCTTCAGCTCTAAAGATCGATGAAGTTAGAAACATTCTTGACGAAATGATGGCTCATGAGGCTGACTCACGTGAGATATGGGAAAGATACGTGAAGCTTGTGAACATATATCTAACGTCGGGCCAACTTGTGAATTCAGAGTCCAACTCTTTGGTTGAAAGTGAGAAGGGTATTACGCAAAGAGAATGGATAACTTATGACTTCCTTATTATACTGCACTGTGCTTTGGGAAACAAGGATACCCTTGATCAAATATGGAAATCATTGAGAATGACAAACCAAAAAATGATTAGCAGAAACTATGCTTGTATACTATCTGCATATATGATGCTTGGCCATTCCAATGAGGTAGGAGAAGTGATTGATCAATGGAAGTCGTCTGCCATCACTGAGTTTGATATGTCTGTATGTGACAGGCTTGACAAATCATTTCAAGAAGTTGGGTTGATTGAAAAGGCAGAAGCTTTTCGTATGTTGCTATGTAAAAAGAAGTGTGACCCATGATGTATTGGAGGATAACCATGGGATCCGGTTCGAGTCTGCTGTGCTGCTCTGGTGTCCAAGCTATAGGACTGTTCTACACGAGCAATAAAGAATAAGCTTTTAGCTGGTAACTGCTTTTGGAACTTTTGTAATTCTGTTTCCAATTGCTTTTATTTATGCCCACAGGAAATCTGTCATCATTGCGTGTCAAAGTTGCATATCGGAATGGAAGCCTTGCTAAATGCTAATCCTTCTTATGAGTTGTTACTGGATTTAATGAAAGCAATTTTGGTAGTGTTAACCTTGTCTTAGTAATCTGATATCATGTTTCTATCTATTGATACTAGGCTAAATAAGTAAATATTCTTAATCTCTTTGTTCAAATATGTGACTGACTTTTGGATCATTTCCTTCATAAATTTCATGAATTTTATTATAGCTGGTCTGAAGGAAATTAGAAGATGGATACCCTTGATTTAAATTTTCTTCTGATGAAGTAAGTTTAGACTTTAGAGGCTGCACTCACAAGTTCTTCAAGCACTTTGACCTTTCATAGTTCAGTTGTCTTTTAAATAAAAGTTAAGTTAGTGTTTGGTTCAATGAAGTGAGTTTGAAGTAATTGAATTTTGTTAATGAATAAAATTAAGTAAGCAATCAAAATTGTATGCTTTTCCCCTTCAATTACTCATGGATTTCAGTGAACCCCCCCCACACCCCCCCCCCCCACACCACACCCCCCCTCCTTTCTGAAATAGCTTGCCTTATTTCTTCTCTGTTTCTGAATCCTTATTTGCATTGCATCTTTACTCTCTTTTGTTCTCTGTGCTTTCTCCAGTCTTTAGCCCTGTTCACCTGCTTCACTTTCCCCGTTATGTTATCGCTTCGATGTTTTCAAATTCTGATCATTCTCTTGACCTGCATTGCACCTTTTCGTTTGCACTAGCATGATCTATCTCGTTTTTTGTTTGCTTCTGTAATTCTGCTTTCGTAAGTCGTTTTGAAGAATATGGATTGAGGCGGAGAGCCGGAGACTGGAGTTCTAGTTAAGGGTCCCTAAGTCATTGTAGAATTGTAGCTACATGTATTGATGTACGCTGTAATTCTCATAGTATATTATGAATCTAGGATATTTGCATGCCTTTTAATATAAATATAACTAATCAAGTCAAAGATTAGTTTCTAATGTAAAACGTCTTACTCATACAAGAGTTTGCCACAAACTAAACAATTGTGAAGGCAGTCCCAAACAATTATATGATAATATGTTAGTCGGGCAGTCCCATTGACTTCGGAGGCCCTGTGCATGCGATTACAACATGGACTCTTAATTATATTTTAAACTAGTATATTGTTCATTTTGAGACTCAATTTTAACAGGTAAACTAGAGGTCGTGAACGGCACAAAAATATGATTAGTGAGAAATTAATATGAACAATACAACTCATATTATATTTTAAAGTAATTCAATTTTAACGCAACTATGCACAATGTGTGTGCGTCAAATACAAAAAAAAAATAGATTTATTGACTTGAACTTAAATCTGTATTATGACCGTGAGACCCTACGAAATTTGGGCCCTGTGCGGTCGAGCCTTCCGCACACCCTAAAAGCCGCCTCTGACGTTAGTCGATACTTGTACTTCGAATAATAATTTTTGTTTCGACCTAACAAAAAGAGAATTTTGAAAACAAAATTGCATAGTTGCATCAAAAAATGGATGAAATAAAAACAATACACAAATCTACTAATTTAATGTGGGGATTTATGGGAACTGAGTTAATAACATGTTGATCGTATGCCAAATTGTTAATCATGCAATCGTAGATAGGATGATCGATATAAGATGACAATATAATTGATAGAGATTATTTCAATGTAATTAAAGACTATATTGTATTATTTTTTATGTACGGATGAATTATTTTTTATATTATTGTCTTTTTGTGGTTTTTAGCATTGCATTTGCAAGCTAGAGGTTGTGTCCGGTTTAATTATGTACTTCCTTAAAACCGAAATTCTTGATTTTCGCATTTTAAAAGTCAGATATGTTCGTTTGTTTTTGGTTTTTTTGTTTAACGTGGATGTTTACATGGACACCAAGTCAACCTCAGGTGAGACCGACACCAAACACGTTGCTATTATCGCCTTATCGGTGTGTTTTTTGAAGAGTGCCATGCTATAATAGAAAAATGTTTGTTAGTAAGAAGCCATATTACTCAAAAATATGAATAGAATGATGTAGTAATATTCTTTGACAATTTAATTGCTATTATGTGTAGAAAACCCTAAAATTAATCAGAAAGTTGAAGGTTAATAAAAAATGATAAAATATGTAAAATACAACTAAATAGTCAACCAACATATTAGACATTAAAATTACAAGTAACTAATGTTTTAAGATATCTTTTTATGTAATTTTGAAATTCAATCAATGTCATAGTTTTGTATAAACCACTAGTAAAAAACAAAGCTAAAACCAATGTTATGAAGATCCTGGTCTTGATTGTAGGATCGCACGATTCTAACTTTTAAAAATGATATGGATCGAAGTAGTATCGTAACCAGTATAGGATCGATGGTAAGATCAATAGTAGGATCGATGGCTGATCCAATCCCACGGCTCCTCCTAAAATATATAATAAATTTCATCTTATATAAAAAATTTATATAAAACAATTATTATACATCAAAACATAGGATAAATCTAAAAAGATAAAAATGTTTATAAAAAGAATATGATAAAATTTTATCATATACAAATTATCTATTTCCAAAAAAAAAAAAAAACAAAGTAGACCATTATTACGTGGGAGTTGATTTGTACACAATATATTTTTGTCTTACATGATAACTTTAACTTATATGATGATTTTGCCCTTAATCATATTTTTATCAATTTATTTTGGACATTTAAAAGTCATGATAAATTTAATATTTTAAATAAAATTAACATGTATGATAAAAATATGTTGTATATACCTATTTTAGATTTATGCTATTTAAATCTTTCTCTGTTAGAATAGACAAACCACTTGACAAAAATATGAATTAATATGTATTATTTAAATATCTAAAATATATTAAAAAGTAAATTAATTTGAGTGGATGAACATAAGTGTGAGAGGTATACATTCATCACTCAAACTCGTCATTTTGGACAACTCAGTGTCACATCAACTTTTCTTTCTCTATCATTTTCATTTTAAAACTTTGGAAATATTTATCATACTCAACTTTTTATTTTTCTTAATTTTTTTAAATAAAATCTATTTATAATTAATAATTAAAACTTAATATTTAGTTTATAAAAACTAATTTAAACTATTACATCACGAAATTAGAAATTAAAAATTATGAAACTAAAAATTAAAAATCACAAGAAATTTAAAATAAAAGTTACGAAAATTAAAAGTTAATAAATTAAAATTCCCAACCCCAACGGGCCGATACCCGACGGCTTGAGGCGGGTTTTATCCCCGTGTTCCGATCCATTTTTTTATAAATAATATTGGAATGAATTTGACTTTGATATGTTGAGAGATCTTAGAGAAAATTGAAAGATAATAGATTGATTTGGGATAAATTGTTTTGATAGTTGTATCAATATAGAGAAAAAGAAAATAAATCATATTTAGTAAACCCCATAGAAGCCGTTGTGGGGAGACCGCAAGACAAGACTGCTGAACCGGGGCGGCGTTCCGACCGGGTTAAGGCAAGGCCGCCGGCTAAGGAGGGTGACATGATGGGTTTCTCTAGACGATCATTTTTTAGGCTTTTTCTTTATGCACTATGCCATCATACTCTAATTTATTATACATCATAACTTATAATTTTGATCTATAATTTAACTAAATTGTTATTTATGATTCGATGTATGGTTACTCTTTTTCATTAAAAATTTTCTAGGTTAATTAACATAATGATTAATTCTTATAGACTATGGTGCATTAAGTAACACGCTTTTTTTTATCGTGTGGTTGAGTAGGGTGTAGCTAGGGCTTAGCTTAGCTTGCTTGATTTTCACGAAAAGCTTGCTTATGCTTATGCCTATGCCTGATGCTGGGGCCATACCCCATACGCCACAAATAATACTGTCCTAGTTTTGCATTGCGGTTTGTGCCTCTGTGATCATGTCTACTGCAGATAGCGTGGAGACATAAATTACCCACTGCCACTGCTACTCTTTTCTTTTCACGTGCACCACCCAATCCTTCCATAAACCCCTTTCTTCTTCCTTCCTTCCATCTAATTCTCATCCAATTAACTCTGATTGATTTCTTTTTTCATTCCCAATCTTGAGTTTCTTCCAAGATCTTACCCTTACCCACCTTTGGTTTTCTTCTCTAAATCAAGAGCAAAACCACATGTCTCCATCGTTTCCTCAAATGGGTCGAAAGAAGAAGAACAAGAGGCTTTTCATCTTCAGAGGTTCGTTCGTTCGTTTGTTTTTTTCATCTTCAGGTCAATTCTGTGAAGTAATTATGAGATCGGGTTGATACCCATTTGCTAAAACTGCTCGTGATTATGAAAAAGTAACTGTTTTTTTTTTTTTTTTTATGATTCTTGATTTTGCAGACTGTAGCCATATGTATGAACTACCTTTGCGTTGATTTTTGATTGTTGAAGAATTTATGAAATCATGGTTGTAATTCGAATCGGATGCTACCAAGTTTTATTCCACAAGATTGTCGAACAATTTTAAGCTAATCCGAAAGATTTACTAGGGTTTACGAAATGCAAATGTTGATTTATCAAAATACTTATAATAGCTATAACTAGTTTCTGAGTTTCAGTACAATTTTAGGGGATTTAACTGAAAGAATGTATCTTTTATGATATTTGTTGTTTTGAGGTTATGGATCATTTGGTAAGGAAGCGAAAATGTTGATTTATCAAAATACTTATAATAGATATAACTAGTTTCTGAGTTTCAGTAGAATTTTAGGGGATTTAAGTGAAAGAATGTATCTTTTATGATACTGTTGTTTTGAGGTTATGGATCATTTGGTAAGGAAGCGAAAAGGAGTGGAAACCATAGTAGCGTCTTCTCGACATAAGTCCGCCCCTTTTAACGTTGTTCGATCGCATTTCTCGTTGGGAGAGTATTCTAGGAGAACGAAGAAATGCAGGGAAGTTATCGATCGCAGAGGTTTCGTAACTGGAATCGCGACAGCACCTCCTTTTGTTAACGTGTGTTCGGACCCTCGTGGCAGGGGTCTGAAGCGAAAAATCGGGTGTCTTGATGCCGCAACTCGAATGGGTAGGAGGAAGAAAATCGAGATCGATTTTGATCTTGGGGAAACTATTGGTCAAGGGAAGTTTGGATCTGTGGTTCAGTGTCGGAGTAAGGTTAGTGGTGAAGTATTCGCTTGCAAGATTCTACGAAAAGGGGAGGAGATTGTACATAAGGAAGTCGAGATCATGCAGCATCTCTCGGGTCACCGTGGTGTCGTTACGTTGAAAGCGGTGTACGAGGATGCACATTGTTTCCATTTGGTTATGGAGCTTTGTCCCGGTGGACGGTTGCTTGATCAGATGCGTAGAGATGGTTTGTTTTCGGAGCAAAAAGCTGCGAATTTAACGAAGGAATTGATGTTGGTTCTTAAGTATTGTCATGATATGGGTGTCGTTCATCGTGATGTAAAGCCCGAAAATATCCTTCTTTCGGCGTCTGGTTTCATTAAGCTTGCGGATTTTGGGTTGGCTGCTAGGATTGCGAATGGTACGAACTTTTCTGATGTTATTTCTGTGTTATGCATAAAAATTAGGGAAAATGACATCAAATAGCTCTGAACTTTCGACTTTGTACAAACTTACGTAGTGAACTTTTTTTTTTTTTGCACATTTGGTGGTCAAAGTTTCAAAATTATTCCAATTTGGTAGTTGGCGTACCTGTTAACCGGTTGCTTCCGGTTTCGATGCCTATGTGGACAATTTTTTAATGACGTGACTACCCGTTTTTATATTATACCCGGTTTTGTCTATGTGGCAACCCGTTCTTTAAAATCACCCGGTTTTATTACCCTGTTATAAACTCGGTTCTTACAAGTTGGATCGATCGTATGAAAAACGAACCGGGTGATTTTAAAAAAACGGGTTAACACATAGATAAAACCGGGTATAATATAAAAACGGGTAGCTGCGTCATTAAAAACTTGTTTACATAGGCATCGAAACCGGAAGCAACCGGTTGACAGGTACACCAACTACCAAATTGGAACAATTTTGAAACTTTGACCACCAAATGTGCACAAAAAAAAGTTCACTACATAAATGTGTACAAAGTCAAAAGTTCAGAGCTATTTGATGTCATTTTCCCTAAAAATTACGAATACATAGACGTTATTCGATTTTGCTGCAGGTCAATGTCTATACGGTGTGGTTGGAAGTCCTGCGTATGTTGCCCCGGAAGTTCTAATCGGTGGATACTCTGAAAAGATCGATATATGGAGCGCTGGCATCGTTCTTCACGCACTTTTGGTCGGTTTCCTCCCATTCGGCGGTGATTCTGTGAATACTGTCTTTGAAGCTGTCAAGAACTTGTCTGTTGATTTCGAATCTCGAATATATGAATCAATATCTCAACCTGCGCGTGATCTGATCGCACGTATGCTAACCAGAAACGCATCGGAGAGGTACACTGCTGAGGAAGTACTACGTAAGCCGTAGATAGATACTCTCGTTTTTATTATTCGTGTATATATATGTTTGTTCGTTTAGCCTTGTTTGATCTAACGACTAGATGTTTTTTTCGCTGATTAGGACATCCTTGGATCTTATTTTACACGAATCCGACATTAGAGTCACTAACTCATAGGACCTTGACTTCACGAGAGGTGACGACGGACTTGATAAAAGTCGAGTCCGAGACCTCAATGTTTCCACTTGACATAACTGAAGACGATGATTGTTGTATGGTTGATGTACTCGCTTTGGCGATTTCCCGGGTACGGATCTCGGAGCCGAAACGAAGCAGGATATGCAGTCCTACGAATCCCGTACAACAGGAACATTCGTCTAACATGACAATGAAAAGCCTGTGTACAGCGTTTTGACTCGACTACCAATTGACCGAAGAAGGCTTTATTTACGCTTGTTTACTTTTATCGTGTGGCTTTTTACGTATTCTGAAATCGTGTGTAAAAACATGAAGCCTGTAGATCGTCTTGTAAATAGAATGGCGGTTTTTCGATGCCTTCTTTTTGCTGGAGAGATGCTATTTCTAGCGTTGTAAACAGCGTATTCGCTGAGCTCGTTATGTACGAATGCGTAATGTCTTTGATGTGCGAAGTGTGATCATCGGGTAGTGATAAGTATAAAGCATATGTTTAAGTTTTGAGTGTCGAATGAGTTGAGTTTTAACGATAGAAGTCATAAAATGATCCTTGTATCGTTTCCCTTCTTACGAGCATCCTCACAGTCGCAACCCCTTTGAATGTTTCGAGTCTATTACTCTATTAGCCATTCGGCATTGTTGTCGGTGTTAAAAAAGACAAGGAGCCGAGGCGCTTACTAGGATCTCGAGATCAAGACTCAAGGCTAGCCAATTCCTAGAATGCTTGGTTTCAGTGACCTGGCCAGCTGATATAGGAGCGTGGGACTAGGTTTTTTTTTTGAACGGCAAACTATCCTACTCCTAAACTACTCTTTTATCACAAGACTTACTTTCACAACCTAAATATCAACTTGCCTTCGACGGGAGTCGAACCCGTGACCTCTCACTTATATCACTACCCTCTTACTGTCAGGCCATAGACACTTTGGTGCGTGGGACTAGGTGAGTGGTAACTCGGGATTGAACCCAAAACCCAACAAATCAGACCGAACCGATGCCATCTTGTTTGAATCTTGATTCCTAATTTCTTGGTTTTGGTTAAGTCTGTCCTTGTTTTATAATTTTGTTACATTGTAAAAGTCGAGAAAAATCAAAACAAGAAACGAGATCAAACTAGCATTATTCAGTTTGGACTAAATGACTTTTAGCCTAGGCCCTAGCGGTATCAGGTGTTAAAAGAAAGCATAAGGTTGAGGTTTGAGTCCCAGTTTATACAAATGTATAGATTTTAAAGTAAATCTAGAGAGAATGTGTAGTCTGGTGTTAAAAATAAGGATCATTTGGTTTGATTCTCGGTTTCAATATTTTTCTTTTTTTTTCTTCTGGTTTGATTTTGGACTGACAAATACCCATAGGTGGGAACTTAAAACAAGTTCGTTACCCAAAATTAATAACAAATAAAATTTGATACAATAAAACTAGAAAATACAGAAGTAAATGGCAAGAATGCAATGATATACAGGCTCGTTCGATGTGTTCAGTCTAGTCAACGGAAAATATTTTCTAATAAATATAACAGATTTTAGGGATGGTGTATAAAGAAGTAATCATTCTGTATATACGAAGTCAATAAACTTGTAAAGTTGCAATAATACTTTACCACCAAAAAACGTTGTATATTTCAATATTTGTATATGTATTTTTTAATAAAGTGTCACGTTAGTCCTATAAGGTTGCATTAGCCCTAAAAAGGTGTTTCATATTCTCGTAAAAGTGTTATTTTAGACTTATGAGATATTGGTTAAGATATAAAGCCTTGCATTTTCCTTAATGCAACATTTTTAAAGCCCAAATGCAGCATTTCAAAACGTTTTCGGGTTGTTTTCAGTTTTTCTTGATATTTATAATTGAAAAAAAATATAAAATCTGATTAGAAAGAACTAAGAACCAAAATAAATATAATAACAGAGCCAGATCTGGTTCAGTTTGATCCAATTTTAATCTGTTTTACAATTTAGAGTCAAATGACAAATTTAGAGAGCTTTTTAACTCTTTTACAACTCATTTTTTTTTTAAATCTATATGTAAGTTAATAGAAGTTGACTTAAAAAAACTCCTCGAGCCTCCAAATCTTTGTCTCCAAAAAGCAAAAGCGAGGTTCAATGTACCAAGTACCAACCAAATATTTTATTATCTTTTTACTAAATAATAAAAAAAAACTTATATAAATGGTCAAAATGGTTCTCGTTAAAAAGTACATTTGAAAGTTCAGTTTGACTGGTCGGATAAAAAAATCTGTATCCAACTATTAAATTTGTCATACAATTTTAATAGTTTGATATAGATTTTATGAGTTATGACATGTAGTGTTAGATTGAGACATATTTTCAAACCAAATCTAACACTAGACTGAATTGAAACGAGAGAAATGAGTTAATATATTTATAAGTTATGATATATAAGAAAATAACGGGTTGTTTATGTAAAATAAATTTGTGAATTTTAACAAGTTAGAAGATATGTACGTATGACAACAATTTTACGAGGGAGTTTAACAAAAAAAATATCAAACGGTATGAATGTATGATGATGATTTTACATGATAAAAGAGAATAAAATACAAAAGGGTTAATTGCGTCAAAAGGTAATCTACTATCACATTTTTTTCAATTTGGGTAAATAATTTTTTCTATTTAAGGCAACATACTTTTTAAATTAAGTCAATCAAGGTAACCATATCAAATTGAAAGATAAAAATTACTGACGTGACAGTTTCTTTGTCCAATCAACATTTTTTTTTAACAGAATTGACAGTTTATTTGTTATATAATGTGCAATTTAAAAGAACTTTTTGATAATACATTGCTATTTTAAGAAAATTTAAAAATAATTAAACAATATTAAAATATAAAAAAACTGTCATGCCAATAATTTTTATCTTTCAACCCGATAAGGAAACCTTGATTAAATTGACTTGAAAATTTGTAATACCACTACGTTAAAACACTAATAAATTGTCAACTAAATATATATAAAAAAGTTATTTACAAGTTAAAATATTTTAAAAATAAAATTAATTTATAAAATCGGTTCGGTTCTGGTTTTTCGGTTTGACTTTGAAGGAACATCCAAACCCAAACTGTTTACTCCGTTTTTTTTTGCTTTCGGTTTTTTGTTTTCTTGGTGTTTTGGTTTTTCAGGGGTTCGGTTTTATTGATTTTTCTGTTTTTCGGTTCGGTGTTTGCTCACCACTGTAATAAGCCACATATGGCTTAAGTAATAACGGCATCCAATCAAACATATCCTTGTTTTATTTAAAGTTAGAAAACGATATTGATAAAAGTAATATTTGTTTTCTAAAAATGTTATATCATATATTTCTTTCATCAAATAAAGTTTGATTTGACTTGTAAATTAATAAGAACCTTTGTTTAGAAAAATTGGTGATGTAATATATTCAACTACCTGACCTATCACATTGATGCTGATCGTGGTAGCAATGGTGTCCAATGGGGTAAATAAAAAATTTATTAAGTTGAGGTTCAGTATAAAATCAGTGAAATGAAATCGTTTAAGTTTATAAATTTTTTTAAACAAATAAAAGTTATACATAAATGAAAAAAATAGACATTAAAATAAAAAAATTTATAAAAACTTCAAAATTATGTTTTTAGTTATTTTCATGTTGATAAATAACCAAGAAAAATTAGATTTATACTTACTATTGAGGATCAATTTTTTTGTTACATGATAAAAAAATATGTAAGCTTCCTGTGATTATATTCTTTCGATTCCACAATCTCAAACGCACTTTAAATGCTTTGATATTTGATAATGGTTAAACATTTATGCGGTTATAAGAAAAAATATTTTCTCGTAGTTTTTAAAATGAACATGAACAAAACTATAAAAAGAACTATGAACTTTGGTATTGTTCAACTTAAACCCTTTTTAACAAAATAACTTTTTTTCTTTTGGTTTTAATATGATATATAGAAATGTTGCTAACTTTAAAACATGGGTATGGTATTATAAAACATGAACTAAGGTTTTAAGCGTTTTGTTAATATAGTTTTATTTTTAATTTGTTACATGAATTATATTGTTTTAGCAAGCCTTTCAAATTTCAATTTAATAAAGTCCTTGGCGGTATAATTAATTTAAGCAATGGGTTAATAAATACAAAAGTTAACAATCAATTTTCATTAAATTCCTAACTTGGTCATCCAAAATTACCAAAAATAACCTTAAAATTCCGAAACATATTGTTAGACAAATAATGATCTCAATCAAACTTATCATTTGTTAAGGGGCAAATTATTTGATTCTAAATCATTTTAATCAAATTTGATATGATTTGCAATAATTGGTTAAGTATATTTGATCATTGTTATATTAGTTGTAACAATATAGATTGTCATAGTTGTTGTCCTGTGTGGAACAACTTTGACAATCTTTTGGAAACCTAAATGTCTCTTTAAAGTTGTTGTTTTTACGTTAAGTTTTTAAAGCTAGTCAATTATTCCAAACTTGATCAGTTTTCAAGTATTAGTTTTACACTTAGAGGGGGTTTGATTCGTGGTTTTCTTGTGATTCACATTTAAAATCATGTGTTTTGTTCGTATATTTCATTAAGTATCTAAAATCCCATGATGTACTAAATCTTATCCTTTTTATTTAAAAACACAGCCCCCCCCCCCCCCCCCCCCCTAAGATTTTAAATCTCAGTTATATTGCATTATTCAGAGTTGGTTTTCCTTAAATAATAATTCAAATTCTTTGACAAAATGTGATAAATGAAAATACTATATAATCCAAATCATTTGACATAATGTAAATCCCATAAAAAATCTATGAACAAACGGCCCTTAGTGTGTGAGCATTTTGAGCGATTCTTTGTGGGTTCCTTTTATTGTACCATGTCTTAGTGTTAGACTAGTTGCATTGTAAAGAGTTGTTTCTATCATCTTTGGTTTGAATCATTTTGCAATTCAAAGTTATTTGTAATTTACACTTGTTAACATATACATATAAACATCAAGAAAAAGTCTGTGTGGTTTTGAATTAGCTGTATTTACTCTCCATCTACTGCCTATATTGGGACCTACTCATACCATTTACGAGGAATAACAACCAACTTAACCAATATTAACCCTTAACATAACTAAGAGACATCTAACCTAAAGGAGTTTATTATTCCATAAATCAAAGTTGCAGTACATGAGGAAAGCAAATATATATAAGGGACCTATCCCCTAAACAAGGAAACTATACCAATCCTATATGAACTCAAATTTATCCTAAATATCTTGAGTATATCATTATCCTAAAATATCTTGAGTATATCTCTTCTAATATTCCCCCTCAGTGCGAACGTGGTGAAGCTGACACGTTCAAGCTGGAACGAAACGAATCAAATAGGTATCTAGGCAACCCTTTGGTAAATATGTCCGCATATTGATGGGGAGAAGGGATATGAAGAACCCGAATGTGACCAATTTGAACCTTTTCACGAACAAAGTGAATATCCATATCCACGTGTTTAGTTCTTTGATGTTGAACCGGATTACCGGAGAGGTAAACGGCGGAAACATTGTCACAGTAGACAATAGTGGCCTTACGAACTGGAACCCGTAGTTCAAATAATAGGTTTCGCACCCAGGTGGCTTCTGCCACGGCATTGGCAACGCCCCTGTATTCTGCTTCGGCACTAGACCTGGAAATAGTAGGCTGACGTTTAGAAGACCAGGAGATGAGGTTAGGGCCGAGGAAGATGCAATACCCTGAAGTAGATCGTCTTGTGTCGGGGCAGCCACCCCAATCTGCATCGGAATATGCGACGAGAGATGAATCTGGAGAAGCCGTTAGGCGTAGCCCGTAATCCAACGTGCCATGTAAGTAACGAAGAACCCGTTTCATAAAAATCATATGGGGTTCTCGAGGAGCATGCATAAACAAGCAGATTTGTTGGACAGCATATGACAGATCCGGACGAGTAATTGTGCGATACTGAAGTGCCCCCGCCAAACTTCTGTATAAGGAACCGTCTGGTAAGAGTGCCCCGTCAACAGCACTAAGCTTGGAATTGGTGTCGACAGGTGTGTAACATGGCTTACACGTGGTCATGTTAGCCCGATGAAGGATATCTCTAGCATACTGAGTTTGTCCCAGAAAGACAGAATTGGCATCCCTAGTAACTTGAATGCCAAGAAAGTGGTGTAAAGGGCCCATATCAGTCATAGCAAATTCGTGTGAGAGCCGTTTAATGACCTGTGTTAATACCTGTGAATGGCTAGCCGTGAGAATGATGTCATCCACATATAGAAGTAGGTAGGCGACCTGAGCACCGTGATGATAAATAAACAGGGATGTGTCACAAAGGCTGCGTCGAAACCCGAGGGACGTGATGAATCCTGAGAATCTGGAGTACCAAGCTCGAGGCGCTTGTTTAAGGCCATACAGAGACTTTTGTAGTTTACAAACATGATTAGGGAACTTGGGGTGAATAAAACCCGGTGGCTGTTGCATGTAGACAGTTTCCCGAAGAGTTCCATGGAGGAAGGCATTCTTGACATCGAGCTGGTGAATTGGCCATGATTTGGAGACCGCTAGAGATAACACTGTACGAATGGTACCTGGTTTGATCACTGGGCTAAATGTTTCCATGCAGTCAACGCCGACGGTTGGTGATTTGCCATTACATACTAGCCGTGCTTTGTACCTGTCTAGCGAGCCATCAACCTTAAATTTGTGCCGAAATAACCAAAGTGATCGAATGACCGGTCTATCTGTGGGACGTGGAACGAGCTCCCATGTGTTATTGACCTGTAACGCACTAAATTCATCGTTCATGGCGTGAAGCCAATTAGGGTCTGATAGGGCTTTTACATATGAAGTAGGAAGTGGAGAAATGTTGGTTGATGCGGCAAAGAGATAGCGTCGGTTTGGTTTGACCACACCATCTTTGGCACGAGTTTGCATGGGGTGGGTGTTTGTCGTTTGTAGGGGATGGATTTGTGGGGTTGATGTTGACGGGGATTGTTGGGTAGTGGTAGAGGTAGAAGGTGGGGCCGAGGGAGTGTGAGGAGTGGTGGTGGTGGGTGATCGGCTTTCGGCTGTAGGGGAGTTGGTAGGCAGTGGGTTTGGAGGTGGGTCCGTTTGTGTGTGGTGGTGTTCGGTTGGGGCAGCAGTAGGAAAAGACGCATTAGAAAAATTGGGAGTTTCCTCATCAAGAAAGGTGTACGTGTTTGTGGATGGAGATGATTTGAACGGGAAGGTGTTTTCATCAAATTGGACATGACGAGATAAGTGGACACGACCGGTGGTAGGGTCGTAACACCTATAGCCCCGAAAGTTGTCCGGATATCCGAGGAACACACATTGGGTAGATCGAGGGGAAAGTTTGTTTGTTTGAGTAGCGGACATGTGTGGGTAACAGGCGCATCCGAACACACGTAGATGGTCGTATGTAGGGTGTCGCCGATATAAGGCAAAGGCGGGGGTGTTGAATGTGAGTTTTTTTGTGGGAAGAATGTTATGGAGGTAAGTGGCAGTGTGGAGAGCTTCGACCCAAAAGGTGGACGGGAGGTGAGAATGTAGTAGTAGAGCACGAATAATGTCATTCAACCGACGAATCATGCGTTCAGATTTACCGTTTTGTTGGGATGTTTGTGGGCACGAAAAGCGAAAGACAAGTCCATGGTGGGTGGCAAATGTTTTAAATTCGTTGTTGTCAAATTCTCCCCCTAGATCACATTGAAACGTTTTGATGGAAGAATTAAATTGGGTTTGTATTAATTTATGAAATTTGGAGAAATTGGTGAGAGTTTCAGATTTATATTTGAGCGGGTACACCCAGACAAAATGAGTGAAATTATCAATAAGGACCATGTAATATTTGTAGCCAGAATTACTAAGTATCGGAGAGGTCCACAAATCACAATGTACTAAATCAAAGGCTTGAAAAGTTTGAGACAACGAATCGGAAACTGGCAATCTTTTACTATTCGAAATTTGACATGAATTACAAACCAAAGAATCAATAGATTTATTATTCTTAAAGGAAATAAAACGACTAAGATAGTGAAGCACGGTCGAGCCGGGATGGCCGAGACGATCATGCCATGGTGCGGAGGTGGACGTGGCAAGTAGAGTTGTAGCAGGTGATGTGAATGGATACAGGTCGCCACTGCTATTGTGGCGGGAAAGCAGTTCCCCATCCTTGAGATCCTTCAAAGAAAAACCGAATGGGTCAAATTCGATTGAGACTTGGTTATCAATGGTGAACTTGCGAACAGAAATTAAATTCTTGATGACAGTAGGAGAATGAATGATTTGGTTTAGGTGATAGGTTTTATTTGGGGTGATGTAAAAGCCATTACCAGAACCAACAATTGGCAACAAGTCACCATTACCAACAAATATAGGGTTGACAGGTAATAAACTTGGAACTTTAATGTTACCTGAATCAGAAGTGATGTGAGAAGATGCTCCTGTGTCCATAAACCATTGTGCCTGATCAGGGGAATTGAGGTTCATAGCTGTCATGGCAGTTCCGATGTCATTAGGGGAGAAAGCATCGAGACCGGTTGGAGTTTGCTGGTTAAAACCGAAGCCTGGTGGAGGGAATGAAGTGGGCTGCTGCTGCATCTGCATAAGGTGAGCCTGCCATGGTTGGAACTGGGTCGGCATAGAGGGGAACGGACTCGGTGGTGGTGTCGAAGATGGGTATTGAACTTGCGGCCCATGTGGAGGCTGGCCAAACCGAGACCCACCTGTGTTTCTTGCTGGACCGATAATTCCCCCTGTAGTGTATGGGGTATTGTGCGACTGTGTCCCCCAATTCGAGCCATAGCCGTTTGATCGACCTGAGGACCGGCCACCGCGTCCCCTGCCACGCGCTGCCTTTGCCGGATCGTAGTTTTTCCCCCGATATCCATTAGGGTATGGGGAGCGGCCGGTGTCGGTATGATCATGATGGTTGTTGCTTTTACCTTGCTGTTGTCCGGTAGGAGAAGACGAGTGAATTAGCACTGCATCACGGCTTGATGTGGATCTAGCCGCTTGTCGTTGTTGCTCCGCTTCTACCATACCCCGGGTGTCATCCCAAGTGGGGCATTGCTGATTGATGATGGTGCCGATGGTGTCATATTCAACGGGAAGACCACGAACCATTTGAATAACAAGTCGACTTTCGGACACGGGTTGATCGATATCGCCGAGTTGTGTGGCGATGTCTTTCAGTTTCTGACAATAATCATCAAATGAGGAGGAAGCGGAGAGGGTTAAGTTGGTGAACTGTTGTTCGAGGGTTGCGGCTCTAGCATGTTTGTTATTGAGAAAGATTTCTTGAATCTGAAGCCATGCTTTCCGAGAAGTCGTATCCTCATCAAGAATCCGGTTAAGGATCTCGTCGGAAACGGTACTATAGATCCATTGAAGAATGAGGGCATCAAGTTCCGCCCATGTGTCGTAAGTCGGATCTTCTTCGGATGGTGGGTCTGTGCCATCAACATGGTGGAGGATCTTGTAGATTTTGAGATGATTTCTGAACAATTTTACCCAATTTGAGTAGGGTGTTTTCTTGCCATCTAGTATACGGATTTTTTGATGAACATTCGTCACCGTAAATGCAGGATGAAGGGTTGGTTTTCCGTTATTGGTATCGGAAGAAGAAGGTTTATCGGCAGTCGGCATGGTGCCGCCGTGAATTGGGAGAAAAAATTGGTAGAGTTACGGTGAAGGTTATGGAAAATAGGGTAATCCCCTGGCTCTGATTACCATAAAGGAGTTTATTATTCCATAAATCAAAGTTGCAGTACATGAGGAAAGCAAATATATATAAGGGACCTATCCACTAAACAAGGAAACTATACCAATCCTATATGAATTCAAATTTATCCTAAATATCTTGAGTATATCATTATCCTAAAATATCTTGAGTATATCTCTTCTAATAACCAAGTTCACAAATTCTTTAATCAAACTAATAATATAAAATAAAATTAATTTTAATCTTTTAATGGACTAGTTTACAAAAGATAGCAAGGAGACAGGGGTCGCCCATACCCATTTTTACAACCCAAATAAATAATAGAGATCCATTCCTCATGCCTGATGCCTCATCCATGGCTTCATCTAGGGGTGTTTACAACTACATGAGGATACTTAAAATATTTGAAATTTCTAAAAACTAATACCGTAACCTGAATTTTAGATAACCAAATTTCCGATATTTGAATTCGAAAATTTTGACTTCCATGCTTTTTAATAAATTTTGGATATGAATTTTAATACGAATTTCCGAATTCAGATAATTTTAACATGTACATGTCGAGTCTAAAGACGTATATCATATTTGAAAAGGGTATCAGTAAACTTGAAACTACTTAAGGATATGCGGTGTACTCACCCCGTCAAGCCGGCAGTGTGGCCACGCAAGCAGGCCGAAAGCCGGCGGGAACACCGCTCCCGAACAGCGGCCCCGCCCAAAAATCCCTCCAACGGCGATCCCACACTCAACGACTTCTCTCTATTTCTCTCCCTCTAAAAATAATTGGATTAATGAGTATTGTGACAGACAGTTGAAAATGAAATGTATTTTTAACGTTTTAGAATAAAAATTGATGGAGAAAGAAAATCTAATGTGACGATAAGGTTTCCAAAATGATAAATTTAGAAGGGTGACCCTAACATGTGCATGTCCATCCCTTTCCTTGCCTATGTAGTCTGTAGACTTCACCAGTATCTCCCTTCATCACGTGAAGCCCACCCTAAATAATTCTCTTTCACTCTTTTCACAACTACTTTGACACGATACCACAACCCCCCAACCCCCCACCCCCCCCACCCCACCCCACCCCAAACCACACCCAAAAATAAAACCAATCATTCACACAAATATCCACATGATTCCTTCACTCAATCACACCCTCCATTCTCGTTTCTTTCACAACCATGGAAGCTCTCAACACTTTGAAGCAACTTACTGTATTTGGCTACTTATCACTTTCATGATAACACTCATAATCAACTTTAAACAACAAAAAACAGCAATGGAAATCACGAGGTTTCACCACTTCATGATTCTTTCTTGCCGTATACACTCCACTCATCTTGCTCTTGTGGGTGGAAACCACACTTCCGCTAGGTTTTGCACCCGTTAAACCCTCTTCCTTTTCCTCTCGATCTTGTTCTTCGATTCAGTTTTCTTAATTTCATTCTTGAAAAAAAGATCACTTCTTTCTCATCTGGGTGTTGTCGATTTTGGAGTTTTTTCTGAACAAATCATGAATTTGGCACGTGGGTATCGTCTCAATTGCAATCAAAAGATCAGACAGATGAAGGGTCGTCCCACAATCGGACTGGATCAAGATTCTGTCTTGATAATCAAACTACCCAATTCAAGAATCTTGGGTATAATCTCAAAGTCATTGTTTTTAGCCATGTTCATTATGGCATTGCCTTCAATTGGTTCGTTTATGAAAGATAATAATGCTTCTCAAGAACACTACTCTCCTAACCCTCAAGATTTCCTGTCAATTGTGATGAAAGATTTAACGATTGAAGGTTTTTTCAAAAATGGTCACAAGGGTCTACTTTTGAGCTCTGGAATTGGAGACTTATTTGGCAGTTTATGGTTCTTGAATGTCAAGGGAATTGATCTTGTTACTGATTCGGATTTGGATCAACAAATGGTGATCCCGAATGAGGTGTTTGATTTCGTGTTTGCTTCAAGTTTAGTGAACATCGAGTTCGTTGATCGGGTTGTGAAGCTTGATGGCATTGTGGTTATGCCATTGGGGAAGTATTATGATCGATCTTATGCGTTATTGAAGCGATCGAATTATAAGATTGTTTATCTTCGTCAATTCGATTTGGTTACGGTTGTAGCAATGAGGAAGATAGATGGTGAAGGTGAAGAAGCAAAGAGATGAAAGGTGTTGATATATTCATCAATGGTGGTGTGGATTAGATCCAGATTAGCTTATCGTGTAATAACGTTGTGGTCCATGGGTAAAACGTAAAAATCTAATGAGTGTGTTTCTAGTTTTTTTGGTGTTTTTTTTTGCTTGCATTATTGCATATGTTATTTGTTTTTGTTTTTGTTTTTGTGATGTGATATGCATATGTTTTATTGATTATGCGATGTAATGTAATAAGTGGGGTTATTTGAATTATGATAAATTTATGAATACTGTGCTCCTTCAATCGCATTTTAAATATCCATCGGACAAAAACCCACAGTTTAATAAAAATGAGTAATTATTATTCTACTTTATACTTAAATGACAATTTTACCCTTATTTATTTAATCAATTTTTGAAAAAGACAACTACATTATAAACATAAGGTTATTATTGGAATTTAATACATCATTATAATCCATTTTTGTAAGGGGACATTTATTTTGGAACAATTTAAAATAGAAATATGGACATTTAAATTGGGACAGAGGTAGTATTATTTTACAAGAGGTTTTATATATATGGACTCCAGGACTCCAATCTAATATAGGACTCCATGGAACTTATATATATATATATATATATATATATATATATATATATATATATATATATATATATATATATATATAGGGGTGGGTTCAATGGAAAACCTATATGCATCGGAAAACCCGGGAACCACTTTGTAGCCATTGGATCAGGTGATACATCACGCAGAAAGTCGATGCATCACGCGGGAATTTGGTGCATCACGCGGGAATTGTGATGCATTTGTGGTGGTGCATGGAGGTTTTCCAAGGTTTTCCGATGCATGTTGATTTTCCATTGAACCTCCCTCTATATATATATATATATATATATATATATATATATATATATATATCCGATCGAGATTTCGAGAGTACCATCAAAATACTTCAATCTGAAAGTGATCATCACAACTCTCAGATTTTCAAGTATTTCAAGCCTTCCGTTTCTAACAAATAGCACTTTTTCCAATAAAAAAACTTTTGATGGGTTCTCCGTTAGAGATGCCCTAATCGAACCACCGTTATAACTGACTACATATGCATCATTCAAAATGTAAACAATAGTTCTACAAAGAAGATACATTCTTAAAAAGATTTTGGGTCTAGCTGTTCGACATTTAAGCTTGATCAGGGAAACTTGTTTATCTAAAAACCAATTCTTGCTAGCTAGCCGTCGATATCATAAAATCAGACACACATATGTTTATGAGGAAGGAGGTAGCATCCCTCCAAGGAACGATGAGAACAAGGCTAACGCTCGCTGCGGCTGGTAGATTGGCACCGTATGACCTGCCCCCCTAACACTTATAAGAAGCAGTCCTTTGTATTCCTCCAAATATCCTCCAACCTGTTAACAATATTTCATGTATAGTTGTGGTTGAAAACATTAGTATAGCACTGACATACTTGTTTCCAATAGATTTGTCACAAATTTCACCAAAAAAGTTGTTTTCATAAATGCAACAAAAGATAAAGGTGTAAATATGTGTGATGCACATCTATATCTGCCGTTACTTTGATTGTTCATTTTTTTCGTAAGTATAAAATATAATATGTAGTCAACTAGTCATGGTAGATTGGTAGGCGTAGCGTGAAAAATATGGGGCAAGATGTAATTAAGATGATCAGAGCCGTCTCATCGATTTCGGAGACCCTGTGTTTGTGATTAAAACATAATCCCTTAAATATTTTAAATAGTATATTGGTCTTTGAGATTCAAATTTAATAGGTAAAGTGGAGGTCATGAATAACAAAAGAACTTATTGGTGAGAAATTAAAACAAATAATACGAATCAAATTGAATTTTATATGAATTCCATTTTAATGCACCGATGCACAACGTAGACATGTCAAATAAAAAAAAATTATTGGTTTAAATTTAGATCTTTATTATGACGGTTGGGAGGCCCTATGCGGTCGAGCCCTCCGCACACCCTAAAAGCCGCCTCTGAAGATGATAATATTATTCTAACTGTTAACTACATAATTTTTCTGATTAGTAATAGTAGAAAATTGTTGATTATGCTTTATAATGTTATACCATAAATGGATATAAAATGTGTCTGGACACCCATATGAATCCACTTCAATTATATATGAATTTAGAGGAAATACACATATTCAGACATTATAAACTACACTTATAGATGGAAAACATATATAGTTGCATTGCAAAAATACTTTTTTTTTGGGGGTTTTTAAAAGAATATATAGATGTGAATGAGTGAATAATCGATAAAGTTGAGTGATCACCTCTTTGTTAAGGTACCATGGACGCCAAGCTGTCTCGATTGGAAGATTGAGGGCATCGATTGAGTACCTAGACGAAGTAATCGGAATCCCAGCATCAAGATCCCCACTGCAAAATCAAGAAACAGTCGATTAATCTTGAAAATTATTCGAATTCCCATTCATGAAACTTGTGAAGTCGATCACTTTTCTGAAACACAGTATATATGCATTTAAATACTTGCCTATATACCCATACTCTTTGGCCGTTTGCAATCAGATACTTGATTATGGGCAAGATGGTAACTGCACTATCGTTCCAGCTCGTGATAACGTCACTAAACACATTGTTATCAACAGTTTGTAAAGAGTTATCAGGTGATTACGATTCAAAGATTGATATGATAATTCTACGCAACTGATCTGTATGGTACCTGCATAAATCCCATGACGTAGGTTTCGCGTGAAATGCCTTTTGTACAGAGGGATCAATGAGATAGGATTTAAGGTAATCTTGATAACATGGGTCAAAAGCGTTAATCTGAAAGAGTCAGAATGAAATCGTGAAGATTTCTCCATTCTAGTTGTTATAATAGGCGATGAAATCTATATCTATCTATACATACTAATAAAAGAGTAACTATTCTCAATTCTTGTGAAGCCACGTGTCATCAGCATGAATCGACACGTGGCAGTTATAATTTATAAAATAATAAATAAATAAATAAATTTAAACTATATCTATCCAAAATCTAATATAATCTATTTTTAAATTCTAATCAAATCTAACAAAATATAATACTCTAATAACTTATTAATTATAATATAATATAATATAATAAAAGTTTAAAGAAATATAACAAAATAGTTAATATTCATATATATTTAGAAATATATAAAGTAATTGGTCATAATAATAATATTATTCTTATACACTTTTGTTTAAAAATATAATATTTATATATTTACCTTTTAATTTATTATATTTTATATATATTAAAAATATCTGCGTAATACGCGGGTAAATAAACTAATGTAATTTATAGAAGGATAGAAGCCTTACGGAAACAGTGCCAGAAGAATTTGTTTGATCGGGGTTCAAGCAAAGCGGTGCATAGATGTTGTATAGATCAACGTTTCCGATCTCATCCCAAGCTTTATTTGTAACATTGTTGCACATTCCAGTCGAAGAATCGTTCACAAAGTTGCAGTATTTGATGATGGCATTATGTGTGGCATCTGAACTTATCGCGTGAGTCCACCAATAATCAAACATACCTTTGATAGTCGTTTCATCGTCGATCCATGCATTTCCTATCTGCAGATATTACGCCAAGATTAACATTTTATTCATGGGTTTATTTTGAAATAAACCAACATGTTTTCACGTTTTTTGCGTTTTCGTCCCTCCATGTTATTTTTTTCCATAAAAAACCTTAAGTTATCATTTTCTTTTTGCTGGTTTAGTGAACATTGGACATTATTAGACCCCGGTTATAATTTGTGAACCGGGTTTTAAAAAACTGAAATACCGGGTTCTAATGTCCAAATTTCACTAAATAAAAAAGAAAAGAATAACTTGAGGACTTTTATGGAAAATAATAACTTGAGGACTTTATGGAAAAAAATAACATGGAGGGACGAAAACGCAAAAAACATGAAAACATGTTGGTTTTTTTTTTTCATAATAAACCCTTTATTCATTGTTTATGTCGTAGAAATTTGAGAAACTAATTTAAGAACGAGACTAGTTTGCATGTCAAAAAGGTGTCGATGAAGGGAACGTACAGCAATCCCTTTGATATTGATTATGGTTTGGTTCGGTTTCATGTTGTTAAGAAGAATGGTATAAGCAAGTTGAGGAACATAATGTCCGGCATAGCCTTCTCCAGTTATGTAAAAATCACGAGTTTTATACCGAGGGAACCTCTCAAGCCAGTTAACAAGAAACACGTAAGCATCTTCCGCTGTGTTCTTATCACCAGAATGTTTATAATCAGAAGTCGTATTTGAATATGAGAAGCCGACACCAGCTGGGGACTCGAGGAATAGCATATTTGCAACTACACATACCATTTTTTTATGTTCATCGTCAGCTCAGCTGTTTATAGTAATTAAGCAGGATCGAGAATCGAAATTTTGGAATATGATCTAACCGTTGCTCCACGCATAGTTATTTCTGAAGAGAGTTTTGCCATCACTATTGACACCAAATGGTCCTATTTGATCTGCCATGGCTCCAATCATGGAAGAACATCCTGGTCCTGTTCAACAACGTCAAGTATAATCATTCGCTGAAACATATACTGAACCCATGTTAAAAGTTTTACGTTCTTGAATGGGAAAATGACACCAAATAGCTATGTACTTTTGAGTTTGTACACATTAATGTAGTGTACTTTTGTTTGTGTACATTAATATGGTGTTCTTGTAAAAGTGATTCAGTTAGGTAATTGGGTACTACCTAATTGAAACACTTTTCAAAAGTTTGACTACCAAATGCGTACAAAAGAATAAGTACACTACATAAAATGCGTACAAAAAGAAAGTTTGAGTGATCAGGATAACCGTTGTACCGGTCATCAGGTCACACAACTACTTAATTGAAACACTTTTAAAAGTTTGACTACCAAATGCGCACAAATAAAAGTACACTACATAAATATAAACAAATTTAAAAGTATATAGTTATTTGGTGTCATTATCCCTTCTTGAATCAAACCCTGCTGTTATTATATTTGAGTATATGGATTACGGAGGCAACTAGAAATCAAATTAACTAGTTTCTTGCTCGTTCGCGTTAAGCTGTTAAGCTGTCACCTGTGCGCTACTTGATAACGACATAATTAATACACATTAACATGCAAGATTACCTCCATTTAGCCACAAAACCAATGGTTTAGTCGAAGAATTAGTGGGAGACTCAACAAAATAATAAAAGAGAGCCCTGCCAGCCGTTGGATCGACAGTGACATATCCCGAGTACTGATCAAAATCGACACCTGCTGGTTGGCCTGGCAATTCCAAAATTTTGTCAAGCTGTGCCAAACCGTCTTGGGGCGCAATGTAAACAGGCGATCGGTACCCATGATCAGTAGCTTCATCTAAAACTGACCGTGTATTCTCGACGGGTGAGTTTTTTGATATTTTTGATTTTAGCAGCTCATAAAGCTTGTTAGACTGGATGTCGGCATTGATTAATCCAAACAGGGCCAAGAGGCAAATTGTTGCGATAACATTATTCATACTGTTTGGTACTTTTAGTTTTTATCCGAATGCTTCTATTTATAGTATACGAGTCGTGAAGTCTTAGGGACTGTTTTAACTTGTTCTGAACACATACTTTAAACAGCTTTTCGTCAAATTGTTAACTTTCTATTGGAAATTGTTTTCAAGCCGGCCATTTTTATCACTATCTTCTCGGCTCGATCAGATTCACTAAACTGATGTGTTGACACTGTTGTGCTTGTCATATCACTTACGTGCAGAATTGTCTACAGACGGCCATTGTTTTTCTTTTTTCCTGAATTCTGATGTCTATTTCTACATAATATAATCAATTTCTGATTTTTAAATCGATGAAAAACCAGTGCTTCTAATGCGCAAACTTCAAACCGATGTTATTTTTGCTTCCCGCTTGTTAACACACACATGCATCGGCTTATCAATCGGGATCGGTTTGTTCCAGTCATGAGTCTCAAAGTTCATACAAGGATCCATATTTAAAGATGTTCCATATCTTTAATTATGAATTTGGGCTTTCTTATATGGGTTTATATAATACTAAAACACGAGAATCGAGGACTACCCGAGCTTATGATAGAGGCAAGAACACTTTCCGGCCAAGTCCCTTTAATTGATCATAATGCTATCTTGGAAATGCTCCTACTCCCCTCATGTCTGACTGCTCTCCTATACCCTTCTTGTGTCCATGGCTCCTCTTTCCTGTCTCAGCTATGGGCGTAAACGAGCAAAGCCGAGCCCGAGTCTGTTTAAGCTCGAGCTCGGCTCATTTAAAAGTATCAGGCTTGAGCCTGAGCTCGGCTCGTTTCGAGCTTCGTATGTAAAGCTCGAGCTCGGCTTGTGAATAATTCAAGCTCGGGCTCGACTCGTTTATTATATATTTTAAATTTTTGAGTTAATTTTTAAATAATCTTTTAATATAAGATATATAACTTGTTACTTTAATAGAGATTTATTTAAGAGTAAATTACACAAATGGTCCATGTGGTTTGGTGCTTTTTTGCTCTTTTCGTCCCTCAAACTTTTTTTTTGCACATATAGTCCCAAAATCCCAAAACTTTCACACAAATGGTCCCTGCCGTTAACTAAGGGTGTTAAGCCAGTTAAGTCACAGGGGCATATTCGTCATTTTTTAACTCAGGGACCATTTACGTAATTATTTGTGTAATTTACTATTATTATTATTATTATTATTATTATTATTATTATTATTATTATTATTATTGTTGTTGTTGTTTGTTGGGTCATAAAAAACAAAATTCCCCACTTTCATAAATGTAATTATATTATTATTATTATTATTATTTTTATTTGTTTTAAGTTTATTATTATTATTAATCAAATTTTGGTGAACTAAAATCAACTTTTTCTTCAAACCATTGACTTCTTCACTTTTGTTCAAACTGTGATGACTTCATCTCCACAGGTAATGTCTCCAATTCCACACCGACGTTTGATTTTTGTTCTTCACGGATTCACTTTCGATCGGTTTTTGTAGCAGCGTCACGCCGCGCAATAACGCAAATGTCATTTCAGTAGTGGTGGAACTGCTTAAGTTTTCGGTTCCGATGGGAAGTCCGAACTCCGATAATGGAAACTTGAAGATTTGGATGGTGAGTGGGTGACCGGCAGCAATGTCGGAGCTAATGGAGGTTTGGAATATGGTGGCGTTTTGGACGGTGGTGATGATGGTTGAACGTACACCACGGGCGGCAAAGAGCCAGGCGATGTCGACTAAAGGTATCAGGTGGGTTTCATCTCAGATGCTCATGGAAGTCGTACTGCTCTCTTTGAAAGACCAATACGCGCGACAACCTCTAATCAACATATAAAAGCAACGATCCACCTTCGCAAATCATGTCTCTATGCAACGACCTCCCGTCTGCTAAACTTTCATCACATGAATGCGGAAGTTCAAGTAGAAGTTTGGTTGGCGTGGGTAGTTCTTGAGACGGGGCGAAAGCCACAGTGACAGTCGTGAAAAAGCCCATTACAAAAGTAATGAAGATGAGGTGAAGTTTGGTGTCGCCGGAAACCATGGCGGATTTATATTTCTTCTCCGGTGACATTTCTTTTGCACGGTTTCTTTAATTACATTTATGAAAGTGGGGAACTTTGTTTTTCATGACCCAACAAACATTAATAATAATAATAATAATAATAATAATAATAATAATAATAATAATAATAATAGTAAATTACACAAATAATTACGTAAATGGTCCCTGAGTTAAAAAATGAGCCCCCGTGACTTAACTGACTTAACACCCTTAGTTAACGGCAGAGACCATTTGTGTGAAAATTTTGGGACTATTTGTGTAAAAAAAAAGTTTGAGGGACGAAAAGAGCAAAAATCACCAAACCACATGGACCATGTTGTGTAATTTACTCTTTATTTAATCTATATATTATATACTTATTAATTTAATAATATATTAGATATAGGATCGTTTAAGCTCGTTTAGGCTCGCGAGCTCGATATGTGAAGCTCGGGCTCGAGTTCGTTTACTAAATAAACGAGCTCGAACTCGACTCGGCCTCGTTTAATTCGAGCTTTTAGCGAGTCGAGGTCGAGCAGCTCACGAGTAGCTCGGCTCATTTACACCTCTCTCTGCCCTCCCTTTCGAAGTGAAGATCTTGAACCCTAAAACCATCTCGATCTAACTGTGTTTATTTCATCACATTAAAAAAATAAAAGGAAATGAAACGTTTTTCAAGAACATTCCTTCTTCATAATACTAACCATTTTCATTTTTAGAGCAATCTTCCAATTTATAAGAATTGAACGGTGTTCTTTTGTATTCGAAGGAAACCTTTTATTCCTTCAAAATATATCTTCATATTTGAAAAAATAAAATATGTAACTGGAATAAGTTTTCATCCTTCAATATTCAAACTTCCCATTAGAGAAGGCCTAACCTAAAACTCGAACAGATTTGGAGATCTCCTCTCCGCCATCCCTCTCAATGAACAGATCTGGAGATCACGAACCCTAAATCATCGTTGCTCTCGAACGACGAACAGATCTGGAGAAGTTATCTCCGCCATCCCTCTTGACGAACAGAACCAGAGATCTCCACCCTCCGATTGACGCCGGAGACGAGATGAATGATTTCAGGGTTCTTCAAACGATATCAAGGTTGTGAAGTTTGATGGATATCCCCATTGGGGGAAATTTTATGATCGATCTTATCAAATTATAGTTAAGATTGTTTCATCTTCGTCTCGAGAGGGAGACAGAGTATTCTCTTTTTCTTTTCTTTCCTTTTAGGGGTTATTTTGGATTCTTATGATTTTATAAATATATTAGGTGGTGTTTGGTTTGGAATTTAGGATTTGGATTTAGAAACCTTCTCATGTCGTCATCTTAGGATAAAAACTAAAAAGAATGGATTTAGTCTCATTTAATATTTCATAATCTCCTGCTTCCTCTCTTTTCATAATCCACTCATTCCCTAATTATTTTAAAAGGGTTGCTACTATTCTCACCCATGTTTGTCTATTTCTACCCCATATTATTATAATATAATTATTATGTAATTATTATATACTTTTTATCCAATAATGATTATGTTTACACCTCATTGTCAATGAGTTATTCTAATTATTATGTAATTATCATATAATTTTCTACTCCATAATTATTATATAATAATGAAATATATACTTTCTACCCCATCTTTTTTGTTTTCTAATTTTTATACTTATTTTATTCTACATATTTTTTTGTTACATATATTTAAATGTATAATCCCCATGTTTTTTTGTCTTCTATTTTATTGTATCTACTAGCTTATTTACTTATGTAAACATGAGTATTTTTAATAATTATTTATGTTTTTTTAAAAGTTTAATATAAAATTAAGGATATTATGAAAAAACCAACTTGTTTTTTTTTTTTTGTGTTTTCGTCCCTTCATATTATTTTCTTCAGAAAAATCCTCAAGTTAATTTTTTTCGTGAAATTTGACTATAAGAACCTGATTTTTCAGTCTTTAAAAACTCAGTCTACCAATTATAATCTGACTCTACTAGACAAATTTCACAAAACCAGGAAAAAAAAATTAACTTCAAGATTTTTTTGAAAAAAATAACATGGAGAGACTAAAACATAAAAACCGTGAAAATTTGTTTATTTTTTTCGTAATAAACCCTAAAATTAAATACAAATTTACCTATAAATAAAATTTTCTACTAAATATGTATGAATAGTATTTATCGTGTCTCATTTTTTAAAACTTTTTATTTTTAGATTCTTGTGTATAAGTAAAAAACTAAAAATTTGCTTTTTACATAGAATACAATTTTAAAAAAATTTAGATTAAAAAAAAAATTATAAAACAACTCATTTTCAATATCACATTATTGCATAGTTAGCTTTAAATTTGAAAAATATTTAAATCAATTAAAAAGTTATTTAAAAATAAACTTAGATTAATATTAGAATATTTAAAATATTAGAAGATATGATAATTACATAATCAATAAAATAATTAATAATTATATGGGGTAGAATGAGATAAAATATGGGGTGTAAGTATATAATAATTACATAATCATTAAATAATAATGATATGGGGTAGAATTAGATAAAATATGGGGTGTAAGTATATAATAATTACATAATCATTAAATAATAATAATATGGGGTAGAAATAGACAAAATATGGGGTGTAAGTAGATTTACCCATTTTAAAATCCTATCATCTTAAAATCCATCAGTTTAGAATCATGCAATCCAAATACCCTCTTAACGTTTATTATGAAAAAAACCAACGTGTTTTACGTTTTTGTATTTTTGTCCCTCTATGTTATTTTTTTTTCATGAAAAATCTCAAGTTATATTTTTCTTTTTAATTTAGTGAAATTTGAACCTTAGACCCCAATTATAATTTGTGAACCGGATTTGTAAAAACTAAAAAACCGCGTTCTAATTCTAGATTTCACTAAACCAAAAGAAAAAAAATTAAGTTGAGGAAATTTATGAATAAAAATAACATGCAGGGATGAAAATTCAAAAATAAATATAAAAAAAAGGTTCTTATTACACTCGCGAGCAAGAAGATAGATAAAATCATGCTTCCGCCCATGCCTCCTTCCTTCTCCTCTCCCAATAAAAGCATAAAAAGGCTTCTTCACCCTTCTTCTTCCTTCCTTCCCATGAAACCCTCGTTTTACAGACACATTACTCCCAGAAAATGAACGTCAGCGTCGTCGGAAATGGAAACAAAGTTCACCACCACTTAAACTCCCTATGGATTAACCATTTCATTCACGGTTCAGTCGCTGTTTCCATTTACAGAAGCAGCAATGTCCGACAACAACTTCAAATTTCCAAATCCCGATTTACTGCAAGAAGAACAACGCTGATTGCTTCCATTACCAACAGTGGATTTGTTGGGTGGTATTTGAACATGATTAAAATACGACCTATTCTTACGAAAAGCATCACATCTGCTCTCATTTACACTGCTGCTGATTTAACATCTCAGGTACTTTAATAATTAAAACCACTAAGTTTCTTTTTTTGGTTTTCTATCGACTTTTGATTACTGTTTTGTTTGTGAATGGGCTGTTCTTGCGATGCATTTGAAGTTTTGTCGATTTTTGTATGATTTGTATCCATAATGTTTAATCCCTCTCCTTCATAAATAGTGCTACAGCCTCATACTATAGGTATTTATACTTAGGGTTAATTCCTACGCAAGGTAATCTATTGTCAATTTTTTTTCAATTTGGATAACATGCTAAAAATTTTTCTATTTGAGGCTTTCCTAATCAAGTCAATAAAGGTAACCGTATAGGTAAAAATTACTCACGTGATAGTTTCTGGGTATCAGTTTTTTTAATTTCTAATATTGCTTAATTATTTAAAATTTGCTTAAAATAGCAAGGTATTATCAAAAAGTCATTTTAAATTATACAAAATAGTAAACATCATATGACAATTAAACAATAATTTCTGTAAAAAAATTCTGTCTGAACAAAGAAACTGTCACGTATTGATTTGATTGGAAAGTATGTTACCTTAATTAGGAAAAAAATTAGTATGTTACCCAAATTGAAAAAATTGTGACAGTACGTTACCTTTTGACGCAATTAACCCTTATATTTATTTTACAGTCATATAATGATATAGGTTATTTTGGATACAGATTACTCGATTTGACACATTTGACAGTTAGCAATCAGTTTCAGTTTTGGGCTAAATTATGGTTACTATAGTATTATGTAGAGCCCTTGGGAAAAAGAGAGGCAAGAAACAAGGACAGTATCTTTTCTTTAATTCAATTATTTGATTCTCTATCCGAAAATTCGACTTAGAAGGTGTTCACTAATCACTGCGTGTGTGTGGAGACAGAGAGAGAGAGAGGGGGGGGGGGGTTGTCTGTTTGATTTTATGAGGATTTCTAAATCCAAATCCTAAATCAGGTGTTGAAATCCTCCAAACCAAACGACACCTCTTCAATCATTCCAATGATCTCCTCCTTTATTCAATTCTTTTGCCCTCTGTTTATGCAATTTCTGGACTTCTTATATTCTCTCAGTTGTCTCTAGATATATACTTATCATCATAGTTGTTAAACACATGCCTAGGCTCTGAGGCACGTAAGGCCCAAAATGTGGGGCTTTTTGTGGACTAAGTAAGGTGCTCGTTTGTTACAATGCGAGTTTAAGAAGGAGAGAACACTAGGCAACTAGGCATCATACATATATTTTTATATTATAGACGTTTTTATGTAACTAGGCATCATACATATGTTTTTATGCAACTAGGCAATTACATAGTTGATATTATAAATGTTTTTTGTGAAACTTGGCAACATGGAGCATAACTTTCTTTGATATTATACATGTTTTATGCTATTTAAGTTGGATAGGTAATTGGACATCATACATACATACATACATTGATACATACATACATATATATAATATCATATTTGATATTATTTCATTCTATGGTACCAAACGTCCACTTATGGGTATGTATGTATGATTACGACAAGGATTAAACAAACACAACTGTTGTTTTCCTTCAACTCTTGTTATTAATCAATTACTCCCATATCACATGATAAAATAGATTAATAGCCAAACACCTCTAGTGATATTTGTGTAAGTGAAATTTGCAAATTTAATGTGATGAATGAATGACATATTAAACGTGTTAGATGAATGATTGGCATTGTGTTTCGAGCCTGTTTATCTGTTTTACGAGTTTCTAAATGCAATAAATAGAAATTTGCTTGCAAACCAAAAAACCACTTATGTTTCACATTTGTCTTTTCTGCCCAAAACACAGAGATTAAGCAAAACCCCAAAATCACCCTCTTTGGTGCACCCAACCAAGCGCGCACACAATTACACAAACATCCCTTAAGGGGCGTTTGGTTCGTGGATTTTCTGGGATTCACTAGGATTTGCATTTAAAATCCTGTGTTTGGTTCGCAGATTTCAGTAAGGATATAAGATCCCAGGATTTCCTAAATCCTTTCCTTATTTGTTATTTAAAAACCCAACCTCCCCTAGGATTTTAAATCCCAATTACCTTGCATTTTTCAGATTAGCAATTTTTTCATAATAGATAATGCAGATTCTTTGACAAAATTCTGAGAATTGCAAATGCTGCATAATGCAAATCCTTTGACATAATGCAAATCCCAGAGAAAATAATCTGCGAATGTTGGTTGCATTAACGGAATGATAAAATTCAGAGAAGATCCAACTCTGGAATCTTTCTGCCTAAGCCTAATGCCGTTCTTACAAAGTAGCTGCAAAAATGAATGACACCTCATACTCCCCTCTCCTCTCTCTCTATATAGTACATTTGTTAGAACAAAATAACTAACTCTTTCATTCCTCCCCTACACGTGTCTTCTGCCTCCTTTGATAAACGACCCATTTATTGGGCCTATTGGGCAATTCACAATCCATGGGCCTTTGGGGCTGTTCGCTATCAATGGCCACCTCTTGAAGCATAGGCTTGTCCTCAAGCCGAAAATCTGGAAATTGACTCTGGATACTTGTTGCATCCTCCCAAGTTGAGTTCTCTGGTTGCCATTGTATGAGCCATTGTGAAATTCTTTTGCCCTCACGAGTTATGGTACGAGTAGTCAAGCATTTAATAGGGTTTGAGGGCTCAGAAGAGTCGATTTCTAGCCCTTGGGGAAGTTCAGCCTCAACCCGAGAATTTCCAACAGCCTTCTTTAAGAGTGATACTGATAGAGAACAGCCCAATGATTTAGCCTACTCTCAGCCCATCAGGCCCAGAATTTGGAAAGTCTAACAGAGGAGGAAGACACGTGTAGGGAAGGATGAAATAAGTTAGTTATATTGTTAGAGAAGGGAATCTTATATAGATATCATGCGCTAATACTGAGGCATGTTTTACAATTTCTCTTTCTTTTGTAATCGGCCATTGTTGGCTTGGGCAGAGGGTATCCTTTGAGGAACCTTTCTGATTTTACATTTCAATAATCATATGACAGCCATGCTGCCAAGTTGTTGACTGTTCAAGACAAAGTCACATAGATCGGGGAACGCTCCGGTACGGGAACGGGGATCGGGAACGCGGTTCGCTATTTTCTAAAATTCGGTACGAAGGGGGGTAGTCTCATTCCGGATCGCTTCGGTACGATGTACCATATAACTTGGTACGATGTACCCAATCCATAATAGTATTAATTTCTTATATCTTTTATATAAATCTACAAGTATCAAGTATCAACCAAAATACCAAATTACCAAACTTCATAATATATTTAATACTGCAGGTTTTTTTTATTAATTAATTTTTTTATAATAAAATAAATAATTATTAGTACACTGACAGCTATGGCTCCTTTTTAAAAATGACGCTTCAGTCTTGAGTCTTCACTGCTTTCTAAACTTAATAAATGATCTTTTTAGGTTTTTTTAAATTTGTGATGCTTCTGCTTCATCTTCTTTGCCGCTCTCCCTTCTCCTTTCTTCTCGGCCGCTGCTCTCTCTCCGGCCGGCCGCCGCCTTTATTGTAAGGTTTATATCTCTTTCTCATCCTTCTTCTTCATCACCGATTCTATATTCTAAAGGCGATTTTGACCTCGATTTCAACCGCCTGGACCCGCCTAGCGCCGCCTTTCGATCTGGTTCGCGAACCTATAGGACACTGGAACGCGATCCATGTGGCGTTTGGAACGCGATTGTACCGCGTTTCGGTACGTGCGATCCAGATCGCAGATCGCGGCCACCTGAGCGATCTATGTGACTTAGGTTCAAGATTTATTTCTTATTAATTGGTTCCATTGCCGGGAAACGAATCAACCATGGTCCAAGCGGAGCCTCCCAACGTGAATACCAGAACCCAAAACCGATTAGATACCCATGAAGAGAAGATTGGTCAGCTGGCAAACCAGGTGGAGAATTTATCTGGAATGATGGTAGCAATGAAAGGTCTGTTGGAGAAGCTTCTTCATACTCAAGAGAAGGCTGAAAGGAAGAGACCACATACAAAGGACGATGATGAATCGAGATTCGAAGATCAGGAACCAGTAGTTACTGGAGAAAAGGCTTCTGGTTCGAACTTCAAATTCAGAGAACGCCAATTTGAAGCTTCAATGTTCTCTTTGCCAAAGGTGAAATTGCCCCCGTTTGACGGAATCGATCCTCGAGGTTGGTTGACTAAGGCAGACCTCTATTTCCAGGTAAACAAAACCCCTCAATCTCAGAAACTCCAGTTAGCTCAAATGTGTATGGATGGAATTGCTTTAAATTGGTTCACTACGTTGATGAACAAACTTCCAAATACCGACTGGAATCAATTTCGAACCAAATTGATGACCCGGTTCAGTGGAACGAAATTCAGAAATGTTTATGAAGCATTAGGATCCTTGTATCACGTTGGGGATATAGAAGAGTATATTGAGGAATTTGAAGCCCTATCAGCGTTGATTCCAGATTTAAACGAAGAACAAGCCATTGGAATGTTCTTGAGAGGACTAAAAAATGAAATTAAAAATTGGGTGAGAGCTCTGAACCCAAATTCGTGTGATGAAGCCATGGATTATGCGAGACACGTTTGTATTGCCACTGCCTCTTCGTTTGATCGGTCAACTGTGAAGACAAATACCTCTCTGTGGAAAAACCCCAACCGATTTGAGAAACCCAGTTATACAAGCCCAATTTTACCAAAGCCCAATTACCCACATAACCAAATCCCAGCCCAATCCCAATACCGACCCATTAACCCCTCAAAAACCCTCCAATCTGCTGTTCCTAATACACGTAACCTAACCAAACAAGAGTGGGAAGATAGACGAAGAAAGGGATTGTGTTTCAGCTGTGGTCAAAAGTACTCACCACAACACAAGTGTTCTGAGGGCAAATTAAGGGTCCTGCTCCTTGCTGATGGAGAGGATTTAAATGATGAAGGGGAGATTTACCGGATCGAATCCCTAGACATCAATGCAGAAGAAGAAATTATCGAAGGGGAGTGTCAGGCGCTGGAACTTAGTGGGGTTTCTCCTGATAAACCCTCGGATTTGAAGACTCTTAAGCTGATGGGTGAATTAAACGGATCTTAATTGATAGCGGTGCGTCGCATAATTTTCTCTCGAGAAAGTTGGTTTCAGCCCTGGGTTTGGATGTGACCAGTATCCCTCCTTTGGGGATAAGACTCGGTGACGGAAATCGAGTGTGGGTTAAGGAACAATGCAAAGATGTCTCTCTCCAATTCGGATTATTCCATTGTAAAGTGGATGCTTTGGTCTATGATCTCGGGCCACTGGACTTTATTTTGGGAATTGCCTGGTTGAAAATACTAGGAGATGTAGTATTTAATTGGCAGACGCACGAAGTTAAATTCTGGGATCAAGGAAATTGTGTCAAACTACAAGGTATAAATTCGCCTCTCCTTAATTATAATTCACTCCAAAATTGTTTGAAAGGGGAGCTGTCCACCTTTACGGCTACACCGCAGACTCGTGTTGGGTTGGGCTCAACTCAACAAAACGAACTTGACGGCCTTTTGCAACGTTTCTCTTCTTTATTCCAGAATCCACGAGGTCTGCCACCGAAACGAGCAATTGAACATACCATCAACCTTTACGAGGGGAAGGGTCCCGTTTGTGTTCGACCATACAGATACCCTCACCTTCATAAAGATGAGATCCAAAGGCAAGTTCAAGAGATGTTGACTTCTGGGGTTATCCGAGTCAGCCAAAGTTCGTATTCCAGCCCCGTTATCTTAGTTAAAAAGAAAGACTCTACTTGGCGATTGTGTATTGATTATAGAGCTCTAAACAAAGTTACAATTCCAGATAAATTTCCCATACCTGTCGTCGAAGAATTACTGGATGAACTTCACGGGTCAATGTACTTTTCTAAAATCGACTTGAAATCGGGTTTTTATCAGGTGAGAGTTCGGGAGTCGGACATTGAAAAGACAGCATTTCGCACTCATGATGGCCACTATGAATTTCTTGTCATGCCATTTGGGCTGACAAACGCTCCCGCAACATTTCAAGCACTAATGAACGAGATTTTTAGACCTTATCTACGTAGAGGAGTGCTGGTGTTTTTCGATGATATACTAGTCTATGGGAATACTTGGGACTCACACATGGACCTACTTCATACGGTTCTTCGATTGTTACAGCAGAATCGGTTGGTCGTTAATAAGAAAAAGAGTTCTTTTGGCATACAATCGGTTGAATATCTGGGTCACATCATTGATAGGACTGGAGTGTCAATGGACCCAACCAAAGTTAGATCTGTTCTCGATTGGCCTGTTCCAAAAAACGTGAAGGGAATACGAGGATTTCTCGGGTTGACTGGTTATTACAGGAAGTTCATTAAAGGGTACGGGAAGGCTGCCCAACCTTTAACCGAGTTAACTAAAAAGGATAATTTCTCGTGGGGGACTAATGAACAGGCAGCCTTTGACGAACTCAAGCAACGGATGACCACCGCACCAGTTCTAGCTCTTCCTGACTTTTCAAAACTTTTTGAAATCGAATGTGATGCATCGGGTAGGGGTATTGGAGCAGTGTTGATGCAAAATGGAAGACCCGTTTCTTACTTCAGTAAGGCTTTATCTAACAAAACCTTAGGGAAATCAGCCTACGAGAAAGAGATTATGGCCCTTGCGCTGGCTATACAGCATTGGAGGCCCTATTTGCTTGGTCGACAGTTTGTGGTGCGCACCGATCAAAAAAGCCTCCGTCATCTCCTCGAACAACGAATCACTACAACTGATCAGCAAAATTGGTTAGCCAAATTAATGGGTTACCAGTTTACTATTCAATATAAACCGGGTAAAGATAATAGAGCTGCAGATGCTCTGTCACGCATTCATGAAGGTGGTGAACTATCTGCAATGATTTCTTTTCCTCAATGGTTGGACGGTGGTACCTTAACCGAGGGAATTGATGCTGACCCTCAATTGCAGAAAATTATTCTCAGCTTAACTCATGACAATCATTCCAGGCCCGGGTTTTCTCTCGTTGAAGGAAGACTATTTTATAAGGGGAAAGTGGTGATACCATCATCTTCTCCCTGGATCCCTAAACTCTTAGATGAGTTTCATAACGGACCAAGCGGGGGTCACTCTGGGTTTTTTCGTACGTATCGCCGTCTTGCAGCGCATGTGTATTGGATAGGAATGACAAAGACGATTCGAAACTATGTACAGGCTTGCGATGTGTGTCAACGCTACAAATACTCAACTTTATCCCCCGCTGGGCTTCTCCAACCATTACCTATTCCGAATTTAATTTGGGAAGATATCTCCATCGACTTCATTACTGGGCTTCCTAAGTCAAAGGGGTATGAAGCCATTTTGGTAGTGGTTGATAGATTATCCAAATACTGCCATTTTATTCCCTTAAAGCACCCTTACACAGCTCGTTCGTTAGCTGATGTGTTTCTCCGGGAGGTTATTCGTTTGCATGGGATGCCCAAGACTATACTTAGTGATCGGGATCCAATTTTTTTAAGTAAGTTTTGGCAAGAATTATTTACGTTACAGGGAAGCAAGTTGAAATTCAGTTCAGCCTATCACCCGGAGACAGATGGCCAAACCGAAGTGGTCAATCGGAGCCTAGAAACCTACCTTCGCTGTTTCGCAGCAGTGCAGCCCAAGCACTGGTCACATTGGCTATCGTGGGCTGAGTTTTGGCACAATTCATCTTTTCACGGATCCACAAACACTACCCCATTTGAAGCGGTATATGGCCGGCCACCACCTACTCTATTTCAGTTTATTCCTGGCGAAGTTCGATGTGAGGCTGTTGCACAAGATTTATTGGATCACGATGAGGCTATAAAACAATTGAAATACCACCTGTCACGTGCTCAAGATCGCATGAAGTTAACCGCTGACAAACATCGACGGCATGTTGAATACAGTGTTGGTGATTGGGTTTTCCTAAAGCTTCGCCCCCATCGCCAACAGTCCGTGATTCGTCGAATAAACCAGAAGCTCGCCGCTCGATTCTATGGCCCTTTCTTGATTCTTGAACGCATTGGACATGCTGCTTACAAACTTCAGCTTCCCGATTCCGCTAAGATACACCCAGTGTTCCATGTCTCTCTCTTGAAGAAAGCAATTGGACAAGCTCCAGTCGAGTCTGTCCTTCCTGAAGGATTAGAAGTCGATTCCGAAGACAGCCCATCTCCCTTAACATGTTTGGGAACTAGAACTATTACTCGTGACGGGGTTCGTGTTCCACAATGGCTCATTCAGTGGCACTCAGGTTCAGTTGAATCTTCGACTTGGGAGGATGTTGCTTTGGCTGAATCTGGCAATTGAAGTCTGTAAGCAGCAGACCCCACCTTTTCGAGGATGAGAAATGGCCCATAAAAGCGAGGGGACAACTTTTGGTCTATACGATGAATAACTGATTGTTGGCGATGAGGCCGGAGTTTCAGAAAGACCCAATCGCCAACATTAAATACAACATATCGTCGGTGTTTATCGGCTGATGTTTTCATGTAATCCTGTGCTTGTGAAAGGTGGTATTTCAATTGTTTTATTGCCTCATCTCTGTCCATTAATTGTTGAGCTACAATTTCGCAACGGATTTCCTATGGAATGAACTGAAAAGGCGTCGGAGGAGGCCTCCCATACACAACTTCAAACGGCGTGGTATTAGTGGAAACATGATAAGAAGAATTATGCCAGAATTCCGCCCAAGGAAGCCAATACAACTAATTTTTAGGTTGGTCAGCTGCAAAACACTAAGTAGCTGGTCTCCACACTTCTATTAACAACTTCGGTTTGACCATCGGTTTCTGGGTGGTATGCCGAACTAAATTTGAGTTTGCTCCCTTGTAGAGTAAAAATCTCCTTCCAGAATTTGCTTAAAAACAACGGGTCCCGATCACTGAGGATGGATTTTGGCACTCCATGCAACCGAATTACCTCTCTAAATAACACTTCCGCCAATGAACGAGCGGTGTAAGGATGCTTAAGCGGAACCAAGTGACAATACTTAGACAATCAGTCGACAATAACAAAAATTGCCTCGTATCCCTTTGATTTAGGAAGCCCGGTAATAAAATCAATTGAGATATCTTCCCAATTTTTTTTTTTGAACGGCAAACTATCCTACTCCTACTCCTAAACCACAAGACTTTATCGGTTGTATATACATCCACCGTGCTTAGTTTTCTGTAATTTCTTTTAACTTCGGTGTCTTAAAAAAAACGGTCATGTCCAAGATGTATCAGCCTAAGCAGATTTGATTTATTCCTATGATTTAATGATTAAAGTGGTAGTGAAGTTAATTCTATCTTCAGACGATGACGCGTTCATCTCAAGAGCCTTATGATCTTATACGGACTTGTCGTATGGCTGGGTATGGATTGATCTTATCAGGTCCATCGCTACATTTCTGGTTCAACTTTGTGTCAAGAGTGTTCCCTAAGCATGACATCACTACAACGTTCAAAAAGATGCTCATGTGTCAGGCAATATACGCACCTATTATGACTGCTGTATTCTTCTCCGTCAATGCAGTCTTACAAGGTTATATATACATGCTACCGTTTCCTTTTGTAATTTTGATAAAGGTTAAAGTCGTACAAATGCAACATACTTTTCTCAATTTTCCTAAATGACTAATTAATTTTTTTTTACCGGATGGTAGTTGTGCTCAAAAATAACTTGCCGATATGGTATGTGTAACCAGTAACTATGTTAGTATGACAGTTTTTGTTGATTCAAATGTCAATGTGGCAGGTTTTTAATGACATGATGCTTACGTGGATTTACCTTATCAACATAGTTACTGGTTACACGTACCATATCGACAAGTTATTTTGGAGTACAACATGGATATACGTGGATTTTGATCTATATAAATAATTTAGAAAATCCACACAAGCATATGGAACCTTTTCATACTTCAAAAAACACAAATATAATATCATTACCGGTAGTACCGGTAATCAAAAGTATCATCTCAACAAAAAATTTTAAGTACAAGTATCAATGAGATAAAAAAATAACTAAATTAGTCATTTGAGTGATTTCAATAAAGTAACATAGATTTGTACGACTTTAACCCTTTCGATAATTGTCTGTCTATTTTGCATTCTAACAATGTGTGTTTGAATCTTTCAGGTGAAAGAGGTAAAGAAATCGGGGCTCGATTGAAGCGAGACATGTTGCCCACAATGATCAACGATGCTCTGTACTGGCCTGTATGTGATTTTATCACCTTCAGATTTATCCCTGTTCATTTGCAGGTAACTGACTCCAACAATATCGATCTCATTTTTTATGTTAATTTTGATTTAGATATTTCGTTTCATTTCTGCTATTGACTTGCCATTTTAATTTTGAACAATGCAGCCACTGGTGAGCAATTCTTTTTCATACGTATGGACGATTTACATTACATATATGGCAAACTTAGCAAAAGCAAGCAATGCCCGATGAGCTCCGTTACTGTGTATTTAAAGCGCCACAATGCTGTAAATCTGTTACAAAAGAAATTGTCAATGGGAATGTTGTCCCGCCGCTCACAGAAAACACACAATTGTAATCAAGATTACATGCAAATTCTATACAATTGTTTTTGATTGATTTTGTTACTTGGTGTATAATGCCATCATAAACAGATACAAATATCAAGAAGCATCGGCAAAATCCATTGACGTTTGAAACTTGAAAACCAGTTGGGTTTAGCCCATCTGGTATGAGGGGTGATATGCAAGTGAGAGGTCACGGGTTCGATTCCCGTCGGAGACAAGTTTGAATTTAGGTGGTGAAACTAAGTTCTGAAGTCCCCACTTGGGGCAATGAGTTGTTTAGGAGTAGGAGTAGGTTAGTTTGCCGTTCAAAAAAAAAATTTTGAAACTTGAAAGTCAGTCCCATGATAAACAAAACAGAGACAAATATCAACTCTAGCAATACAAGAGACGAAGAAGAATAACCCCGGAACTATTTCTTATTGTGTAAGAGCTTTGAACCGTAACTTCTCGAATGATGTTGGCCAATCTGCTCCGAGTTTATGAGGATCGTACTCCACTGTGACACTAAAGAAATCCAAGACAGACACGATTGATATTCTAGGTCTTCGATTTAACCTTGAACGAGCAATCACTGTACAAGGTTCCATCAGTCTTTCAAGCAAGCATCTAAACCAACATTTAACAAGTTAGCAGTTAGCACAGTCCTCTGAGATGCTTACACCCTCACTTTAAGATTGGAAAGTACTAGGCATTTAGGAAGGAACATGTTTTTTTAAACGACAAACTATCCTACTCCTGATCCTAAACTACTCCTTTGCCTCAAGACTTACTTTTTCCACCTAAATTTCAACTTGCCTCCGACGGGAGTCGAACCCATGACCACTCACTTACATATCATCCCACTTACCAAATGAGCTAAACTTAGATGTGTAATGAAACATTTTCAAGTATTGTAATTATTTATTTATTAAATAATCGATTGGTATCAAATGTTTTAAACAAAAAACTGTAATTATACTATTATGTTTAGTTGCCGTTGAGTTCTTTTTGTTTTTACCTTTACTGATTTTTTAAATTAACAATATATGGTTGATATGCATAATTATGTTTGAATTTATATTTGCATTAATATAAAGTAACATGATGTCTTCTTTTTAAAATTTTTGTAGTAGATTAATTTTTTTTTCAATTAGGTATTATATTGATAAAAATAAACCAATGAAGGTAACTGGTAATCTATACAAAATTTCATAAAAAGTTGCCTAGTCAAATGACATGTTGAAAAGTTTTGTTGAGCTGATGAAAAAATTGGTATATCATCATATAATACTTTTTATATATTCTAGTAATTTTACATATATTGATAGATGTGTTTTCATTAGTATATTTCATCAATTAAAAAAAAATCAATATATTATCCAAATTAGAAAAAAGTTGACAGTATGTTACATTTTTCTATAATTAACACTTATAATTATTAAACATAAAAAAAACAAACAAATAACAATATATTATTGGCAGAGTGAAACGAAATAGGTGTCTACGTAATTTCAGTTTTGTTTCAATATAGGTTGTGTTTTTTCTGATACATATTTAGGATGTAGACATTTAGTAATCATAATCGTAAATGATTATGCATCATTATAATTATTATTCATTAGTTATGTTAACAACACTTCTTCAAAAGGAATTGAAGATACAAAAGTAAATGTTTGACATTTAAGCTTGATGAGTCAAACTTAAGTTTATCTAAAGTTCATATATTATTGCTATGGAATATTTGGAAGAAAAAAAAAAACAGAGATAACAAGAGACACTTTTATGAGGAAGGAGGTAGCATCCCTCCAAGAAACGACGAGAACAAGGCTAATGCACGCTGCGGTTGGTAGATTGGCACCGTATGACCTGCCCCCCTAACAGTTATCAGAAGCAGTCCTTTGTATCCCTCCAAATATCCTCCTACCTGATATTTAATCACAATATTTCATGTCCTTATAGATGGAAGGAAACGATATATATGCATGGTTTTTGTAACATATTTGCGCGTGTATATATATATATATATATATATATATATATATATATATATATATATATATATATATATATATATATAGGGGTGGGTTCAATGGAAAACCACTATGCACGTGAAAACTATGAAAATCTACGCATACCGCCCGATTGGGTGCATTTCATGAAAAACGCGGTGGCATGATCGTAAATAAGGTGATGCATTACGCGGGATTTTGATGCATCACGCGGGAAATTTGATGCATCACGCGAGATTTTGATGCATTTGTGGTGGTGCAATGCGGTTTTCACAAGTTTTCAGGTGCATGTTGGTTTTCCATTGAACCCCTATATATATATATATATAGATTGAGGTTCAAATGAGAACTTTTATGCATCGGGGCACTTTTGTGCATCGGATAATCTAACAAGGGTGCACAATGGACATTTTGGGAAAATTAAATATATGAAATTAATTAATTTTTAAATATCATTAAAAGATAACTAGGAGTTACATTTTGAATTAAAATCTCATATTAACTACATTCCTTATTTTCCTCCCCATTTCTCTCTTTCTCTCTCTCTCTCTCTCTCTCTCTCTCTCTCTCTAATTTCTAATTGTGTTCTTGATAATTTTCATAGTGATGATGATTTGAAGACGAAGATTAACGATGAACAACGAAGATGATGAACATGAACAAGAGATGCAACCGATGATAAATATGAAAAACACGATGCATAGATGGATGAATAACGACGAATAATGATGATACATAGATGGAAGATGAACAATGATGATGCATAGATGGATGATGAACGATGAACAACAAAAATGATGATGCATAAATGGATGATGAACAATGACGATGCATAGATGAATGATGAACAAGTTGAACACAATGCATAGATGAATGAAGAATATGAACGACGAACATGATGCATAAATGAATTTGTGTATTTTTTTTTGTTAAATGCGTCTTTTTTGAACACGATGCATAGATAAACACGATTAACGATGAAAGGCATCGATCTCCATCATCTTTTTTGAATTTGTGTAATTTTTGTTGAGTTTGGAAATGTATCAATTGAATTTATTTAACATTTATTATTTGATTATTTGTTGAAATATTAAATTTAATGAGGTATGCACATTCCCCAAAATGCCCTTCCTTGTTTGTTTTCATAATGCACAAGATGCATAAATTTGTCCAACTATTTACCTTTTTGCCATCAATCTAATCCATACAATTTTTTGATCTAATGGATGATATAGGTTCTTTTGTACCTCGATGCATAAAAGTTCTCAATTGAACCTCACTATATATATATATATATATATATATATATATATATATATAGGGAGTGGATCAAATAAGGATAATGCTTAAAATAAAGCCGGTAAGAACCAATGAAAAATTACCACATAAGCAATACTCATCTCCCTCCTTAAAAAGCATTATGGACATTTGCTTGATTATTATATATGGTAACATTATTAATTGTTATTTTAAAAAAGAAAAATGATTTTTTTTCAAATTCCTTTAAAATCACGGTCAACATAATATGTTCAAAATTACTCAAATCTCCAAGATTGATTTTGGTCAACATAATATCATTATCAATTAAAAAAATTCAAAAATTGAATATATCACTTTCTTATTATATTGCAATATTTTTAACACAATCTCAATAAAAAAAAAGTACCGCCGTGAACTACCACCCATGAATGCTTCACAATTTTTCTTGTCGTTACCCATGAACGATTCACAATTTTTCTAAAAAGAAGTACCACCATGAACCACCACCCATGAATAATTCACAATTTTTCTTGTCGTTACCCAAGAATGATTCACAATTTTTCTTTAAAAAAAAGTACCCATGTGAACCACCACTTTGGACTTCAAACTAACCGTGAACCACTCGCCAAAATCCTATGCCGTCTAATCGTATACTCGCCTAAACCACGTGTACCGCCGTGAACCATCGTCAATGGCTCGCAAATCCCCTCTGCTGTCTAACCGTAAACTACTTTGAATGACTTGCCGTAACCGCCGTGGACCACTCGCCAAAACCCTGAGCCGGATTTCTCAATGTGTGCGCCGTGAACCACACCATCTACTCAATGCATGTCGCCGTGAACCACACCCTGCTTCTCACTGTCTGCTGTCGTGATCCGCCACCCTCCGATCTTCCTCTCCGCCGTCCGTCGCCTGAAAACCGTGAATGTCGTGAATCACACCCGCCGTCCCAAATGACATATATTTAATTAATGTCATATAGTTGCACCGTGAATCACATCCGCCTAATTAATAGCATATATTTGCCAAAAACATAAAGGTGCACAAATGACAAAATTGCCCTTTAAATGTTAAAAGGTATATAAAACTCTATTTAATTACAAAATTGCCACATTGCTTCCTATTGTTTGATTCACAAATTCTAGCAATTTCATTGGTTCTTATTGTCCTCATTTTAAGCACGGTCCTCATTTTATCCTCACCATATATATATATATATATATATATATATATATATATATATATATATATATATATATATATATATATATATATATATATATATATATATAGGGTCAGGTTCTATGGGGCACCTGTATGCATTGTGCACTTTGGGAACCTGTATGCACCGTTAGATCTTGAATTTTTAATGGTTCAGATTGTAGTGGCAAAATGGTAATTAACTTGAAACACGATGCATCTTCATCCAATTTATTGGATTCGTCTTCAAACACGATGCATCTTCATCCAATTCAATTTCAAACATGATGCATTTCGACCATATTCATCCTCGTCTTTGATCCATCGTTATGCATCACCAAAATCGTGGTGCATTTCGACATTTAAACGTGTTAATTTCGTGACGCATCTCTGAAATTTAAACGTGTTCATCAACGTCTTCAATGTGTTCATCATTGTCGTGATACATTGCTGTTGTGCATCATGTTTGAAACAACCAATACCATATGCTCCATGAAAGAGAAAGCGAAAGAGAGATGGAGAGAGGCTAGCCATGAAAGAGAAAGGGAAAGAGAGAGAAAGGGGGATGAATTTATGGAAAGGTGGTTGATCATTTTATTTAGTTTCCTAAATAAATGATAAATATTAAATTAAATCTTATAATTTAACAATATATTATTAAGCATTTCCAAAATGCCCTTAATTCACCCTTTGTAAACAAACAATGCATTTTTGGTTCCCATTTGGTTCCCGATGCATATGGTGCCCCATAGAACCTCTATATATATATATATATATATATATATATATATATATATATATATATATATATATATATATATATATATATATATATATATATATATATATATATATATATATATATATATATATATATATATATATAGAGAGTATCACACATTATGCAGCGCACCAGAAGGTACCACCTTTAAAAGTAATTTTTTTGAAAATTTTTTTCATGAACATGTTTTAATTAATATTACACAGATCATATGTAAATTTCACGCAAATCTGAACACTCTAAGTGCATGAAAACACGCATCACATAAATGCACGTTCACTCAAAATTATATAAGTGTGTGTTCACATCATTTTTTAAAAGTTAGGAGATGTGAATGTATGTAAAATTTACTTATGATATTCATAATGTTAATTAAAACATGTTTATGAAAAAAAATTAAAAAGTTTTTTTTAAATGTGGTACCTTCTGGTACGCTGCATAATGGGTGGTACTTTCTCGAACCGTATTCTATATATACGCACAGACACACACGTTCAAGTGAGTACCACTTATTATGAAGCGCATCAGAAGTTATCACTTTTAAAAATAATTTTTTTGAAATTTTTTTCATAAAAATGTTTTAGTTAACATTACAAATATGATACATAAAATTTACGCATATTCACATATTTTATGTGCATGAAATCATGCATTACATAAATGTACGTTTACATACAGACAAATTTAAGTAATTGTAAGTTCACATTATTTTTAAAGAATTAGGAGATGTGAATGTATGTGAAATTTATATATAATCTTTAATTATAATGTTAATTAAAACATGTACATACATACACACATACATACATAATATGGTTCGAGAGACCACTGATTATGCAGCGCACCAGAAGATATCACTTAAAAAAAACTTCTGTGAATATTTTTTTCATAAACATATTTTAATTAACATTATAAAGATGATATGTTGATATATAAATTTCACAAACATTCACATCAATAGGCTCGTTAAAAATGATATGAATGTACACTTACATAAATTTGCATACATGTGAAAGTACATTTATGTGATACATGATTTTTTGTACTTAGAATATGTGAATGTGCGTGAATAATATATATGGTTAGGTTCAATAGGAAACCATATGCATCGAGAACCTAAAAAGGAACCAACCACAGTCCTTAGATTAAATGATCAAATGTGCATCACATGATGCACGTATATGGTATGTATAATGGTATTTTGGGAAAAATAATATACCTAGTCAATTAAATTTTAATTTTATATTAATTCAATATTTAATCAAATAATCAAACAATAAATGCAAAAATAAATTAAATTAATACACTTCCAAAATTATAAAATCTAAACAAATTCAAAATTACAAAATCTAAACAATACATGATGCATCTAATATCAACCGTTCAAATTCATGATGTATCTTGTTCATTGTCGTCACCAACAATTTTTGGTCATCTTCTTGTTCGTCATCATCATCGTCGTTGTCAAACACAATGCATTTTCGTAGGATTCATTTTAAAACACGATGTATCTTCATCGGAATCATCCGATTCATCATCAAACATTTAGCATTTCATTATATATCTTTAAACACTTAGCATTTCATTATTTATCTTCAAACATGATGCATTTTATCGGATTTATCTTCAAACACGATGCATCTTCATCGGATTCATTTTCAACACGATGCATCTTCATTTAATCTTTTGCATATTCATCTTCAAACATGATGCATTTTCATCTTCATCCTTTGCATCTTCATCATTTGCATGTTCATCTGCATCGTTTGCATCATCTTGTTCGTCCTCAGTTTTATCTGCATCTCTTGTGGCTGCCTACCAAGAGAGAGGGGGGAGATTGTGTTAGCCGGCCAAAAGAGAGGGGTGGGTCGCCGGCCATGGGAGAGGGAGAGAGGTTTAACAAAACTATCGAATCGACATGTCTGGTTAACCATCCGAAACTCGATTTCCGTTCGGTTAACCATCAATGAACAATCCTAGCCATAAAGTGGTTCCTTGAAGTATAAAAGTTTTCAATTGAACCTAATCCTATATATATACACACATATGTGAATATACATTCACAGCTCATTTTATAGACTTAGATGTGAAATTTACAAGTAATTTTTGTGGCGTATGTACCAGTGATGTTCGATTATTGTTTAAAATCAAAACCAAACTAAAAAAGATTTGAGTTTTTAAGAATGTAAAGCATAAGGAATAATTTTTAGGTTTGATTTGGGTTTGATTGTATTTGTTATGATTTTCGCCATCGGCTCAGTTGTGATAGATAACAGATTACTATACAAGTATACAGTGTAGACGTTAATAAATAAAGAAGTAAATATAGCACACGTTTTCCGAAAATTCAAAGTCTAAAAGGGTCAATCAGCAAGCCAAAAAATGGTCAAAAATGAAAAACCATGGGCCAGGCCATGGGTCACTCCTACCGTTCTATGAACAAATTTACATAAAGAGTCCTCCAACTATGACTAGAATAGCTTTCAGTTTCTTGTTTTTTTACTTTAGTGGAAATCATCACACCAACAATATAACTAGTGACTATTTAGACATTTTGTGCAAATCGAATCCATCTCAACATTGTGCCTCGTACACTTTTAATTTGCTTGTACACTCTAGTTATTAGTTAATCTTAATCGTATGACTTATTAAAATCCTATTATCAATAATATAGAAATAAATGTCCTTGTGGTATATATAAAGTCACAGATTTGATCCTTCAAACAAAGTAATTATGATTTATATCAGACCTGTCTACTTCCCACAATATCTTCATTGTTAAGGTCTCTCCCTTCTATATCTTGGTACGTATTCATCATATCTGTTGTATTTTATGATCCTATGGTCTCCATTCTCCAACAGTTATTGATTCAATTTGGATTTTCAATTTCATGTTCTTCAGCTTTAGATGGTTGTAGGTGGGATCCAATGGTGATAGACATTTTCTATATATATTCCTACTTTAAATTCTATTAGATCTGTTATTTGTGTAATGTTCATAATATTTTGTGTATTTTTAGATCTATTCATGTCTCGTTTTAATTAAGATATTATGGTTTTAGAACTGTTTTTATTGCAGGAGGTGGTGGTGGAGGTGTTGGCCATAGGAAATGAACATTCAAGATTATGAATTTAGACATGAACATTCAAATTAATTATGAAGGATTTTAATTAACTAAGAACTTAGTTATTAATATAACTTTAAAAACTTTTAAACATAAATTAAATAAATAATACAAAAAATTGAAAAGTTATCAAAATATTTTTAGAAATGGCCCTTAACGGTGGTTTTAACAGTTGTTTGTTTCAAGGACCGAAAGCAGCATCTTTTCATTTTTAGGGACTATTTATGTAATTATTTTTCGAATAGAGGATTGAATAGGCTGTGATGCCAGGAGATATATTTTTTCTCACTACAAGGCCACTTCTATCCACCGCTCTTCTCACGGAGCCGTACGTGGACGACCCAATCCGTAACTGTTATAATACACCAAAGACCATCTATGTAATCTACTCTTAAAATAGTTATTCTTCTTAAAAACATTTATATAGTTCCCTTATTAAAAATTGCATCGTGAAAGGTTAAAGGAGACATCTTTTAAAATTAACACACAACTTTAAACAAGAAGGAAATAATTCAAGTGTAATATATTATAATTACAAACTGACTAAAACGTTTTTTATATATTGTTAGTCATTCTGTTATCAATATTATGATGCTTATTTGTTTATTATAATTTCATGTAATTAATTTGTATTTACAATGTTAATGACAAATGTAGAAGTGATAGTAATTTATGTCATTTTTAAAACTCAAATAATGATAACTAACAGAAAAAGGATGAATGCCACCAATAGCCATTCCAATCATACTAGTTCCACAACCATTATGGAAGAAATATATCATGTAAACTAATAAAGCCTAAAATTAATATATTTTATTCCTATAAAACATAAATCTCATAAACATTGTCTTCGGTCTTGACTCTTGTACATAAGTCAATTTTCTTTTAGCAAGTAGAATTACTAACAGTCTAACACTACTCTCATCGAGAATTCGAGATCATATATTAAAACAACTCTTTATAACTAGAACTCGTAATAACATTTTTCAATTTTGATCTATGTATATATGTTTCATTCGTAGCTTCAAAAATACATATAACAAATATAAAATGTGAAGGAACGTCTTTGATGTTTGTTGTGATTGCTAGGGACTACACGAAAACCCTTAGCCGTTTGGATTGCATGAATTTAAAATGATGGATTTTAAAATGATAGGATTTTAAAATAATTAGGGGGATAGATGGATTATGAAATGAGAAGAAGTGAGGAATATGAAATACTAAATGAAGCAAATCCTTCCTTTTTAGTTTTTATCCAAACATGACATGAGTGGATTTCTAAATCCAAATCCTAATTGAGTTGTCGAAATCCTCCAAACCAAACGGCACCATTTTTGTACATGTAGGGTTAGATGCCTCTTATTTGTAATCTCTTAGTGCCCGTTTAGTTAATGTATTCACATCCATTGGTTTTTTTTTTTTTAAATGGTTTTTGGTTTTATTTTTCAAATTTAAAGGTAAACTTGAAAACATATTTTTGAAGTTTTCATTTTTTGTTTTCAATCTATCACTCAAATCTATGTTATAAAGGGGTGTGAAAAATAAAAACTCAAAAACTATTTATAACATATCTAAATGCATTCTAATTTTTAAAACGTGTTTTCTTAAAAACCATTATGTTTTCAGTTTAATTAAAAACTTTCAAACTGAAAAATCTCGCTTGCTAAATGCTTAATTTTTTAGTTTATGTAAAAACAAAAGTTACTAGGGACTTAACATAACTACATGAAAACCTTGGGGTTAAATTAGACAAAGTATATAGTAAGAATATCTAATCAGCAGCAACAGCACTCACTATTTGTAATTCTACAACTAAAGACACATTGCTTTTCACACGATTCCTTGAACTTTATCCATCTATAATTCGATTTCAATGGTATTGGATAAGCTTTTGATTTTGGGCTAAAATGGTGATGTGAAACCCTGGCTTACCGGAGCTAGGGTTAGGGTTCTTCGTGTTGGAACTCTGAACTTGATTTCAGATTCGGAATATCTGGATTAGATGGGGAACTGTTGCAGATCTCCGGCGGCGGTGGCTAGGGAGGATGTGAAGTCATCGAACTACTCTGGTCATGACCGTAACAACCGGAAGGAGAAGGCTAACGCTGGCAATGGGAAGAAGGGACCTGTTACTGTTTTAGTTGATGTATCCAAAGAAAATATTGAAGAGAAGTATGCGTTAGATAGGGAGCTTGGCCGCGGGGAATTCGGAGTGACCTACTTGTGTGTAGATCGGAGCTCCAGAGAGTTGTTGGCTTGTAAGTCGATCTCGAAGCGAAAGCTACGGACGGCGGTGGATGTTGATGATGTGAGGAGAGAAGTGGAGATCATGAAGCACTTGCCAGAAAATTCGAGTATTGTGACGTTGAGGGAGGCTTGTGAGGATGAGAATGCGGTGCATTTGGTGATGGAGTTGTGCGAGGGCGGAGAGCTGTTTGATCGGATTGTTGCGCGTGGCCATTATACGGAGCGTGCAGCTGCGGCGGTCACTAGGACAATTGTGGAGGTTGTGCAGTTGTGTCATAAGCATGGAGTGATTCATAGAGACTTGAAACCAGAAAATTTCTTGTTTGCGAACAAGAAGGAGAATTCGCCTCTCAAAGCCATTGATTTTGGCTTGTCTATCTTCTTCAAGCCAGGTGACTTCTTTTTTCTTACAAAAATTGCCATAAAAGGCTTAAGACTTATAAATTTACAATCAGAATTTAATATATGAAGGCCTCGTTATTGTTTCTATTGGATTTACAACGGCTTATTCTACGGGTTGCGTTATGCTATTACAAATTCACTTCTATAAATTATGTTGGAAAGCATTGCTAACATGAAGATTGAGTCTACTGAATGAATATCATAGAGATCCTTGTAGTTATCTGCTCATAAAATGTGTTAAGTGGTGTTATTTATTTATTTATTTTATTGTTCATTGTCCATAATGAGTTTGAGTTTGACTCTTGTATCACTGTGCCATTCTTCATTTCACTCCACCCCTCTATGCCGTTCTTTAAATGTTATCTGCAAGTTTCATTGAAGTTTTCATCATCATTGTTTTCATCAACGCAATGCTTCTACATTGAGAAATTTCTGTAAGAAATGGCGAAGAGACTTTGCAATTTCACATGATTTATTATTCTTCTCTTGGAGTCAAAGGACCTTCTTGGCTCATATATGATGTTATATCATAAGCTCCTCTTAGTTGGAATTACTTTTATATATAGGTTGGCACAATATAACCAATGTTCATTTTACAAATAAGAGTTGGCATATGCATGTAGAGCACAGATCTGTGTAAGATCACGAGTTTTCTTTACTTCTAGATTTTTTTTTCACTCCATTTTCTTCTTGGGTCTGGTTCCTTTTATAGATGGTCAATTGTCTGGGATGCATTTATGTCCTTATCCGAGCTAAAGAGACAAATGAAACTTAATGAATTGAATATTACCATTTTACAGAAAGGTGATTCTTGAACTCATCCAAAATTAAACCTCCTTGGAGGTGGTTGAGTGGTGATTGACTTGAAGATAAGACCCTCCAAAGGAGGAGTCCCTAGATTCAAACCCCACCTGCTTCGTATTTTTGGAGGCCACACACCCATATCTTCTTATAGGTGGTTTGCCTGGTCCCATGAGTTTGCGGGGTATTTATGAGGCCACAGGCTCAGATGGGATTTCCCATTTTCCCTGGTTATTCAAAAAAGAAAACTCTGCCAAAATTAATAGGAATCACAGATTCGGCTGGGAGCCAAAAGGATGCTAGCCATAGACCTTTTCATGTAATCGATCCTTGATAATTATCTTGATCATCATTTAATCCATCCTTGAATGGATGAATGGTGGAGTTGGAGTTTCTACTACATTTCCTTTGTTCTATTCTTTTATGGAATCAATCCAGATTGATCTTGTAATCTTCAAGCTCAGGCTAGTTATCAAAGCTAGGTAGAAGTTCAGTTGTTTGCTTGGCCTTCTTCTGTTTAACTGTTGCTGCTTATTGAATTAACGTTTAACTTCAGATTAGACTAGATCATCTTTAAGTCTACTATAAGTTTTAGGATCACGAATGACAGAAAATGGGGACATGAACCTGATTAAAAAGTGCTCAATATCACATAAAGCTGTTTGTTCCTTGCTCACTTGGTGTGACAAACAATGTGTTTAAATCTGTTATCTCAAATTCCAGAGTTATGTATTACTTATTAGACAAAGCGCCTCGCTAGGAAGTTCAAAGATATTTTGTAAAAATCATATAATGTGGAAACTGCTGTTGAAATGATTAATTTGATTTACAATGTTATGATTTACTGCATAAAAGTATTGATCGTGTGAATCTATAATTATATAATTATTGACCATTGCTTGAATGGATTCTCTAATAAACAACTTGTTAAATATATAGGTGAGAAGTTCTCTGAAATTGTTGGAAGCCCATATTACATGGCTCCAGAGGTCCTAAAGCGTAATTACGGACCAGAGATTGATATATGGAGTGCAGGAGTAATTCTTTACATTCTATTATGCGGTGTACCTCCATTTTGGGCTGGTAATTCACAAATTCTCCTTTCTTAAATAATTGATTTGTTACTCTTCATGTATATGAATATATTGGAGAATTTATTTTCTCTTGTTGTGAGAATGAGACACATAAATAGTTTTCTGTTACTCTTGTTGAAAAGTTTACACTTTTTTTATTTGCTCTCGTACTGATTTCTTTTACCGGGTTGAGTGAGATCTGGTGATCGAGCAGACTAGTCATCTGTATCTTTTAATCAGTGTTCTGTACTGCCAATATGTTAAATTGGCTTGCAAAAATCTTTTATTCTTCTTATTGTACAACTTGATATTATCTGCTTATCGTGCGTTTTCCAATGCAGAGTCAGAGCAAGGGGTTGCACAAGCTATTCTTCGTGGGCTATTAGATTTCAAACGTGAACCATGGCCTAGTGTTTCTGAAGGTGCCAAGAGCCTTGTACGTCAAATGTTGGAGCCTGATCCGAAGCTTCGTCTCACTGCTAAACAAGTGCTTGGTACGTTTATGGTTAAAGCATAATTGGCAATTCGTGATTTCATATCAAGGAAAATTCCCTTACCATAAGCCCCTAGTTTCCACATCAGTGAAACAAAAGTAAACTTTACAGACTCTAGATAGGGAAAAAAATCATAGTGGAGGGACTTTAATGATCAAAAAGGTGTTACGTAACTAAAATAGATATTTTTGATAGTTAGTTGCTAGAAAATAGGACAACCATTTTGTAACCCCATCTTCCAGTCTTCCACCCGTCAACAATGATCCTGCTTGGTGGGTTTTGCTTTACATGACTGTGTTTATGTGAATAAACCACTTAGAAGAAGAATATTGCATTCCCACATGAAATACATCAAATTTCCTGGCTATTTTCCTACCTTGCTAGGCACGTTGTGCAGTGAGAACGATCACATACCTTTTACATATAACTTCGTATACTTTTGGCTGTTGAAGTTAGATGTACTGCCAATCTTGGATAATCATACAAATATCTGGAGAATGCTGATTGTTAGTTACTTTCGTGGTTTTCTCATGATTTGGTTGTAGTTATTTGAAATGTATGATTCACTGTTATTGACAGACCATTCATGGCTCCAAAATGCTAAAAAGGCTCCGAATGTTCCTCTTGGTGATGTTGTCAAGTCGAGGCTAAAGCAATTCTCATTAATGAACCGATTCAAGAGAAAAGCTTTGAGAGTTCGTTTAGTTTCTCTTCTTTTTTTTTCTTTACGTAACAAAATGCATACATAGTAGTGTGGTTCACCAACCTGTAGTTATAATGGTTTTTTGTATGTATAGGTTATTGCTGATTTCTTGTCCAATGAAGAGGTTGAAGACATAAAAGAAATGTTCAAAAAGATTGACACTGATGATGATGGCACTGTTACAATTGACGAATTAAAAACCGGATTACAAAAGTTGAATGCACAGCTTGCGGAGTCCGAAATACAGTTGCTTATTGAAGCTGTGAGTCTAACTCCATGCTGTATCTTTAATTACCTTACTCAACAAGTAGTAATATCATCACAAATGTCAATATAATCCAATTTTTGAATATGATGTGATTTTCGGATGCTATTACCACATATTAGAGACGGTATCTTATAATTTGAATTTATCTCCAACCAATCAAATGGGTAAATAATTAAAAACAACAAAATGAAACGGGTCAATTGGGTCCATAGTCACCTATTTGTAATCAAATGTTAACAACCTTGTACTCAACTAAACTAAAATGAACTATTATTTTGCGATGGCATGGTTTTTGAATCATATTTCATGCATTGATTATTTATAGACTTGAAAAAAAGGTGGACAAAGTGTTAATTGGTCAACCCAGTTGACCCTTGTAACCTTATTAATAGATTGCCTATTTTGACCATTTACCCAACTCACCCGACAGGCTCATTTATGAAACTTCTTTTTATCATGCATCCCCACATCATATATATTTCTTCTAATGCGTCATGCAACACAATAAATTTATTAAACTTCTTTTTATCAGGCATCCCCACATCAATCTAGGTATCTTTCTGGTGCACTTTAGAAATTGCAGTACAACTATTTCATACTCCTGAAGAATGGATACTAGTTTTCTACTTTAAATCATTGTTATTTTCAATAGAAACTCAGAAAGATATAGAAATAAATCTTACTGTATACTTTTAAGTTTTAAACATTGTACCTCTATTAATTTAGACAAGGTAACTAAATCATACATTAAAATTACTTTGGTATCGTCTGTTCAGTGATACTGGTTTCACATTGCAGTAGGTTGCGATGTTAAATGTTATTATTTCATAATATAGGTAGATACAAACGGAAAAGGTACCCTAGATTATGGTGAATTTGTTGCCATTTCACTACACCTTAGGAAAATGGCGAATGATGAGCATCTACACAAGGCTTTCTCATACTTTGACAAAGATGGTAATGGCTACATAGAGCCTGACGAGCTTCGGGATACCTTAATGGAAGATGGAGACGATGATTCTGCGAATATTGCGAATGACATCTTCCAAGAAGTTGACACAGATAAGGTGCAACAGAACTTCTTTACCGTCATTTGTTTCTAGAATAATCTTCCTTCTAATCTTAGTTGTACCTTTTACAATGATGCAGGATGGCAAAATCAGCTACGAGGAGTTTGCAGCCATGATGAAAACAGGAACAGATTGGAGAAAAGCTTCTCGACATTATTCAAGAGGAAGATTCAACAGCCTGAGTGTGAAGCTGATGAAGGATGGTTCACTAAACTTGGGGAGTACTGAGTAAGGTTTCTCTGCAATATTTCACATGATTTCCTTTTTGTAATTATCTTGTGGGGCACTGTTTGATTAGATGTGGGCGCCACCCGCCACCGCTCAGTTTGATGGGTTGACCTACAAGGATTGATGAGAGGTGAGTTCTCACTATGTTTCCTCTCCTAAAATGTTGTAAATTGGACTGAGCCCCTTACTGTAGCATGCTTTTCTGGCCGTCTTTTTACCACTTTAAATGTTCTAGAGAACTTTTATTGGTTTATAACATGAAATATGGTAGTGTTTTCAGCCCCCTTTTTTTTTCTTTATTGTTATTCTTTCAATTGCTCAAGCTATAAAGAAAGCGGGTGATGTTTTTTTTACCTCTTAATTGAATCATTCAGAAGTCATTTAACCTTTGAATGTGCCTTTTATGGTTTCATGAAGAAGTAAACAAACTACAATAGTTGTGTAGGTGATATGTTCTTCAAGTAATACCCTGTCCCCAGTCCTATAAAAGAGTTTGTGAGATTTAAATGTTCTACATTTTTAGTAGGTCAAATATGTGTAGCCATGTAGGTGATCGAACTTATAGTAACAAGTATATATTCACATTCTGCGGTTAGGCGACTGAAGACAATTTCATTTTAGTTTGATGACATTGTTTCGAAGGGACTTGGCAACGAATGTCAGTAGATGTTGGTAGCTGGTGTGGATTTTGGTTTAAATACATATATTTAAATGTATACTTGGCACAAGAAATGTTGATGAATGGGAGACTTGGGTATGAGAAGCCCTTGGTGTTATCACTCTTTATGAGGGCAGAATTGGAATTTAAAATTTTTTGAAGTGACGTTTGGTTCGTAGAATGAAATTCGAAAGAATTAGAATTTAAAATTTAGTTATAACATGTTTGGTGGTAACATATAAAAAATAGTTTTTAGTGTTGGTTAAAGATGTATGTTGGAATCTAATTCATGTATGAGTTGGTAGAAATGTCAAACTTCTATAAACAAAGAAATTGATAACAAATAACTACAATTTAGCTCTCTATCATTGTTATCAAAAGTTCAAAACAAGCTAAATTTAAATTCTAATTACTTCGAATTTCATTCCATGAACCAAACGTCACCTGAAGGAGAACTTTGTTTGCTTTGAATGTATGACGGTGTACTTGCAGTTCCATCCATGTTCATGTTCTCAAACTGAAACGAGCTGATTATCGCCATCCCATGTGAAAGCATGCCAACTTTTTTGGAGCACTTGTTGCTAATTTATGTTTTTTTTTCTTTCTAAATATTTAGACAAAGAGGGAGAATGTTAATGGGAAAATGATGCAAAACAGAAACTTATATCGATGAAAACAGAGGAATAGATCTGATATTAGTGAAGAAGAATTACAAAACAGGAAGACAAGTAAACAATTCCAGGGATAATCCCTATCTCACAATCACAAGATTGGAGACCCCTCAAAGCAACAATGCAATGAGCTACTAAATCCTAACAATATTTCTCTGCCTACTACTTCCTTTCCCTCCTCCCTTATTTATAGAATTTCCAAATAACTAACTACAACTATTATTACCATAATACCCATTCTAGAATATACTAATAGTAAAATCCTATTACTAATAGTAAAATCCTATCAATACTCTCCCCATATGAAAGTCTTGACCTCAAGACTTGCTTGCAACATTCTTCCACTTCCACTTCCACTTCACTAACCATTTTGTCACAACTTCGGGTTTGTTCTTGATCAACAATCCTTGTTGCCCATTTGTAGCCAATCGATCATCATGAATGTTGATTCCTGTAAGAGTTCCAACTATGTTGCCCCTCGTAATTGGCTTCATAATGCTATAAGAATCAAGCATGTTGTCTAATGTAGTTGACCAACGTTGCAAACCAAAATTCCAGCCGAAACTGATGAAGCTGGACAGATCCATGCTATCGTCGTTGTCTAACACAAACTCAGCACTATTACTTTGTGGAGAAACAAATCCATCAACATGTACCGCATTGAAATTATTTTCATCGAAGACTCTTGTAGGCATTTTATCAAACACCTTGTTAGCACCAATTCTACTTATAACTACATCTTCATTTTCACCCACAAGTGTCATTGTTGCACAGTCAGGTCGTTGAAAAACGTTCTCCCCTTGATTGATCTCCGAATAAGTTTTTGTGATACTGATGAGATTCTGATCGTGGGAAGATTGTGCAACACCATCGCCACCACCAGAACAATTATTCCCACCACCAAACTCGATGATAATTCCTGATCCAGATTCCCCATCCGACTGGTGTGGTTTACCGTGTTCTGCGATCCATCCCAGCATCAACTTACGGAATTCACCCTCTTGAATCCGATCAGCTTCCAATGCTTTTAGAGATGCTTTGATCTCGATGACATCAGATTGGAGTTGTCGGATATGTTCCTCATGCTGTTCCAGACGAGATTGGACAGATGGAGTCTCCATGATACAAAATGATCAAGGAATCGAGATGAAAACAACAAAATGACCGATAGAGCAGAAAGAGGCAGGTCGGACCAATGATGCAAAACAGAAACTTATATCGATGAAAACAGAGGAATAGATCTGATATTAGTGAAGAAGAATTACAAAACAGGAAGACAAGTAAACAATTCCAGGGATAATCCCTATCTCACAATCACAAGATTGGAGACCCCTCAAAGCAACAATGCAATGAGCTACTAAATCCTAACAATATTTCTCTGCCTACTACTTCCTTTCCCTCCTCCCTTATTTATAGAATTTCCAAATAACTAACTACAACTATTATTACCATAATACCCATTCTAGAATATACTAATAGTAAAATCCTATTACTAATAGTAAAATCCTATCAGAAAACAACCAGAATTAATTTATATATCTTGTCCAATATATTTTTGGTGACTTTTACGTTCTGTAGCCCATCCCGAACAATGGACCTTTAGAAATTATATTTTTATAACACGTCACAATGCACAAACCACACTTCAAATTACTAACCAATTCCCTCCTACACACGTCACAAAATAAGACAAATTATTAGTTAGAAGAAATTGTATATATAAATTCTTAATAATTTCTCAAGTTGTATAAATGTTTAGTTAAAATTTAATTTGTTTGTTTCTCTAGAATGTTAAAATATTAAGTAGAAGCTAAAGCTGAGGAAAGAAAATTACAACCATATGATATATTGTATTTCAAATTTCATGGTTAAAAAACTATAAAAAATATCCCCGTTTCTTTTCTCTTCAATTATCTCTATCAAACACAGTCTAAAAGCAACCAGGATGTTATATTTTGCAGTTGGGTTTATACTAAACGTGTCAGGGGTGTCTTTCTCTTTTACCTAAACGTCTTGTTTGTTTGGATCATCTTTGTTTCTTTCGTACGTAACATTCTCTCTCTCAAAAAAAAGGTAGTCCAACCCTTTGGGGGTTCCATTGACCGGTCTCATGGTCAACGAAGGTAAATCGCGTAACTCATTATTAAAGGATATGTAAAATGTTTGAACCTTGAACCGCCACAATGGATTTCATGTTTTCCACCACTAGGATATGATTGTGGGGACTCATCAACTCATTATTAAAGGATATGTAAAATATTTGAACCTTAAACCTCCGCAATGGATTTTATGTTTTCCACCACTAGGATATGATTGTGGGGATTCATCCTCTCTAAATGTTCATTGATAGTAAATAAATAATATAATGTGATGTTTGGTTTATAGGATGAAATTCGAATGAATTATAATTTAAATTTAAATTTAAATTTTAGTTATTAGTTTATTGGTGGTGAGAGATAAAATATAGTTTTTAATATTGGTTATAGATTAGATTGAAATGTAATTCATATATAATATATGATGAGTTGATAAAAACTTCAATTCTTATAAATTAAAGAATTTTGATGGCAAATAAATAAAATAAAATTTATATTTTTGTTAGAAAAAGTTAAAACAAACTAAATTTAAATTATAATTTAAAAAATCTTTTTATAATTTTCATCTTAAATTTCAATTATTAGTTAATTAAGCAGGACATACGTCCATCTGAAGAAGTGAAAAACACAATTGATCAACAGGTCACCGATAGCACAATGAAGCCAACATACACATCAATAACCAATCTCATGAAGAACACACTAATGATATTAGTTATTTAATGGATTTACAAAATCGAAAAATGATCGTTGCTTGGACAAACCTGAAATGAAGAAACGAGGAGATGTGATGTTTTTTTAACGACAAACTAACCTATCCCTACTCTTAATCTACCCCTTTGCCTTCAGATAGGACTTCAGAACTTATTTTTACCACCTAAATCCAAACTTGCAATCAGCGGGAGTCGAACCCGCAACCTCACACTTACATATCACCACTCTTATCAGATGGGATGTGATTTTGTGTTTGAGGGTTCCATAACCGGTTTCACCAAACTCCATAACAATTTCGGATGGACGATTTAATTTAACCAACACTGAAGAAAGTATGTGGTTTTAATAAGATCCACACAAACACCAGAGAAATTGATTTGTGTGTGATTTACTGTAGAACTTTTTTTTACCAGGAAGCCGATTGGGGGGCAGATTTAATCGAAGAAGATGACCGGATGAAGGTTACACACCATTAGAGTGTGGGGAGTACCCACCTTTCCCAAACCCACCTTTCTGTACACGTCAGCGCCACATCAGCTTTTCTCTCTCCACCTTTTCCCACCTTTCTAACTAGGAAATACCCACCTTTCTTAACCTTTCCATCTTTCTTAATTTTTTTTTAACATTTTAATTAATTTTAACTAACAAAACAAATACTAGAATTAAAATAATTAATTTCATAAAATATTTAAAAACTATTACATAAACTAAAAATTAAAAATTACCGAATTAAAATAAAAAAAATACATAACAATAAATAAAAATTAAAATTACGAATGAATATTAAAAAAATACAAACTAGCCGTCTAAATTTGGAATTTGGGCAAATGCAATATGTTTCACGAGATCTGATTGAAAGTTATTGTGTGTTTCCTGATTACGAACGTAAAGTACGAAACTGTACGAACGAACAACAATTACGAAACTAAAATAAAAAAATACAAACATTTATGAAACTATAATAAGAAACAAAAAATAAAATTATAAAAGTAAAATTATATATATATATATATATATATATATATATATATATATATATATATGTAGACACACAGAGACACACACATGTGGTGTGTTCCCTGTTTCTGCAAAAAAAATAAAAAGGAAAAGAAGGGGGGAAGAAGAAGGAAGCTGGCAGCGGGGTGGAGCGGGGAGGGGAAGCCGCGCGGGGCTCCTTCCAGGGCGGGGCCGCTTGACCGGGGTGGTGTAGCCGCCGGGG